>CM062804.1:1391231744-1391795703 GCA_031772625.1 Pinus tabuliformis
ATTGAATCGCTGAGACGAGAAGTTGTTGTATTGCAACCTGAGAAACTTGGGGTTGACATACAACAGGTAGAGCTTGTACTTGCAATGCAGTCACCATAGCAGGTATAGTGGGAATATTAGACAAAGGATGGACTAGTTGCATTTAATATACAACCCTTGGTTGTTGAGGCAGTATTGGTACCCAACCGCTGGATGTCATCCCAGTTTGACCTGAAATTTGTTGTAAACTCCCATATGGTTGTTCTCTGGGAGGGAACAATGAAAAGGCATACTGTCCCCCATATGGTGGCAATCCAGTACTTAAAGGGTAGATTGGCCTTTGAAGACACATTGGATCAATTTGTTGAGTTTCAACATAAGAAATACCTGATGAGAATCCGGATGAAGAAATAGGAACTAACCATGTCGTCGAAACAGTCCCTGATTGGACTCCGGCTTGTTGTTGATAACTTGCCGGGACAGATTGTATATCGGCGAACATTGTTGGAGTAGTAGCAGGAGGCTCTACAGCTGCTGCATCAGATGACACAGTCCTGGATGTCGACAGTTGTTCAGAGATATCTAGTCTATCGAAAAGATTTTCTAGCGATTTCGATTGACTTTCTTCCATGATTGCGGATTACTTGATAAATTCAAAATAAAGGGGAAAATGATTCCGAACTAAATGAATTTTAGACACTTTGAAACAACTTGCTTTTTCAACTTTTAAGAGTCGAGAAAAAACAAAAGATGACTCTAGTCGCCTTTGATTTTTAATGAGCCTGAAGTGACAAGTGCTTAGATGGACCTTTTCCTTTAAGGAGTCTGAAAAGGAATGAAAGAGACTACTCTGGAAATCTAGACAGAGGGATTACCAAACCAATCACAAAACTGTAGAATACTTTTTACGGTACGGTAGTCAATCTTCCCGAATGTTGTGTTCAGTGTATTGCGATTGATAGGGTAGCAGACATGGCTTCCTAAGGATAAAGGATATAGCCTATTGTGGTCTCCCAATATATACTCGACGGTACGTGGGAGAACAAGTCCATACTAGCACTTGTCGTCTCAAAGTGGAGGAATCACCCAACCAGCAATGAAAGCAACAGTTACCAGGCTTTACGATGCCAGAATATGTCTCTAGCCTAGACTTCTAAATGTTGTGCATTAGGTTCCAAAGCGTTTTTATGTTCATTGAATTTATTTTACAGTTGATCTTGCTTAAGAAATTTTCCTTTTAGGTTCACTGCATGATGTAGATATACAATTCCTAAAATGCAATCTAAGATGATAAACAATCGTTTAATCGTCTTTTTGCAATGAAAATCCTAGCTACTAAAGAAAGAGAGATGATATTCTTTCAACATAGAGCAGAGAGCACACACTAGATGCACTGTCCTAAATCAAACCAACAAGCAGTCTAAATGAAAATGCACATGCATGTATTTGTTTTTTGCTTTCTTAATGTGTGAATGATGAAAAGAATGCTGAGCACAAATCTGAATTATCTTTTCAAAGCGATAGTACTAACAAATTTCTCTTCAAAAATGAAAGGAAGATAATGACGACACTTTGCGATTTTGAATTGAAAACTGCTTTCGACACTTGAAAACCTACTAATCCAAATCAAATACAAGAGTAACAGTATAATTGACTATCAAGAACAATAGGATTCTTTTCTTGGACTGAAAACATCACTTGCGACACTTTCAAATCAAGAAATGATAGTTCGATTATGCTACTTCTTTATAAAAGAGAATTGTAAATGGCACACAATACATAAAAAAATTCACAATTCTTTTTACGATGGAGGTGGAATAATGGAAAGGAAGGGGGTTTCCATAGTGGTATACTAATCACAGACAACAAAACTCCTGAATAGAGATGAAGAGAGTGAAGAAAAACGAAAGTCTGAAGGAAAAATTAGCCTTTTCTGATCATCGCACCTGTTATACAGGGAATCCAGTATGCATCCCACCTACTACACACAGGAGGTGCGATGCATACTGATTTCCTTGAAGAGAGGGTGCGATGGTACTAGGACGAGACTTTTCTTAGCTTTTGATCATAGTTTGTAGCTCAGTTCAGGGATTTAGGCCGAGCAAGTGATAATCAGTAAATACGAATCACAGGGGTTGATCTAATGAGGTTACTAGAGCCACCACCAAGGAAATTAGGATGTTTGCAAGTCAATTGTTCAGTTTATAAACAAAACTCGGAGATAGACTGACGCAGCATTGATCTACTTTGCACTTTCATAGCAAATGCAGTTCGAAGGCTAGTTGGCTTGACTTCAAGCTCCGTCTGTAAGTTTATAAAACAAAAAAATATAGACAAGAAAACAAGCTATTCGCTCCCCAGTGGAGTCGGCATTTTGTTATCGGGAAATCTAGTGTCCACTCGGAGCTGCTAGTCCCACTAAGACTGGTAGCTATCTTAGAAACAAACAAACTAAAACTACTTTCGTTTTCCTTTATGAGAAGTAGATAAGAGGGGAAAAAAGGGCACCAACCTTAGTCTTGCACTTGGTTCCTTGCTTGGTTCCTCTCCCTTATGACAGATCCTTGCTGCTTTTCCTTTGTCTACCCAGCTTCAAAGAGCACCTGTGGGATCAAAGCAGCATAGTACTATCGAAGAACAGAGATCTACAATCATAAACAATATAGGACCAGATATATATTGAACACACAAATGCATATATCATCAAACATACAAGAATGTGGAGGAAAACTTAAATAGCTTTATTAATATCAAGAATAGCAAAGAGGATTACAACCAATTGTTATAACCCAGTGTCATCCTCCCAGCATGAAGGCCCTTCTTCACCTCATGAAAAGCTTAGATCACCCAACACTATGATGTTCCACCAAGAAACCAACAACACTTCCTTAGAAAATACAAAATTCCAGCCTCTGGATCTCTTCGATGAAGGATCCATATATAGATCTTTGCAGGTGGGTGAGTCAGCTGTTGGGTTTTTGATTAGTGTCCTCTCTCTAATAGTTCTTGGTTCAACTTGGAGATTTCATGATCTTGTACTCATCCCTGGGCGAATTCAGAAAGACAAGGGTCCTGGGGAAGTTTCTAGAAGATTTCAAGATCATCCACTTAGCAAACTGCCTCCGCCATTTGTCTACTCTCATCCATCGCACCCTATAGAATGAATTTTTAGTATGCATCGCACCCCCATGTGTAATAGGTGAGATGCATCTCACCCTAAGCACTGAGCAGTTTGTATGGTCCAGTTTTGACCAGTTCTGAGCAGGTTTCCATGGAGAACTTCTGGGAGATGATGTAATCAGCTGACCTTGCTCCTTTAGGGTGTGAAGAAATACTTTTAGGGACTTAGAAGCCCTTGGTTTATGGACATATATCATTGGGGTTGCAGTGCCAAAAAATGTCTATAACAAAGTGTGCTGAAAATATTTTGAGGCATCCAATCTTGTATTGGTTTTGGTGATTTTTGGACTCGGTGTCGGGGGGAATCATCGTGGCTTGAGGGTGGAGGTGGTTTCCCCTGGACTCCCTATTTGGTTATGTTTTGGTTTATCCCATGTAACCCTAAATTCATGCTTTGATTATGGCACATGGTGGATGAGCTAGAAGAAAGAAGTGGTTCAACCCTAATCTATGATCAAGTGGTAAATGGAAGTACCTGACATGCTTGGATTTACGCATATGTTAATATGTATTATTCTTTAATGAGATAAATGAACACATGTATTGGTTTATTGTGTTGATTACGTGACTAGTTTTTCATGGGTTCATATGGTTAAATGATTATTACATGCATGGTATATTTCTTGTTATTTGATGTGATCTTGTCATTGATCGATTTCATGATTTGATAGGCTCTAGGATAAATTATATGAGTGCAGGAACTAAGATGTGTTTATTGCTGCTAGTATGAGAGGGAAACAAGCCCTCTTGTTGAACATATGATGAAACTTATGAAATGGTGAATAATTATGCATTCACGACCTATATGTACATTACTCTTAAAGTAATTTTCTAAATGATTAGTATGTGTTTGGCAAGTTTGAACAATAATAGAGTGTGAAACATAGCATATGGACACATAAACATTGTTTATGGAGTTTTGGTGAATTCTAGGTAGTTGGCCTATAGGCTAGCAATAAAATTCCAGAAAAATGTTTGTGGCCGTACTACCTGAACAAGGAAATTTTAGCTATGGCCACACTAAGGATGGGTTGTGCATGTGGATGGAGGCTTGTGGCCACACTGAGGATGGGTTATGCATGTGGTTGGAGGCCTTTGGCTGCACTGGAAAGCCTGCATGCATATGGCTAGCATGGAAACTAGTTCAAGGGGTATTATGGTCTTAGGAAAAGTGATTACTAGTGAAAATGGATCGATAGTAGTGTGACAATGTGCCATGTGTGTTGTAGTAATTTTTGAATAGGTCTACCCAATTTCCATAACCAAATCTTGGAATTTGGGTCATGTATGGTAACTCTCAGCTCATGTTTACCTTCGTAAGTTTGTAAGAGTGGTTAAATGTGGGGTGGGGTGTTATAGACTGGTATCAAAGAAGGTACACAACACTAGACCTTGGGGTAAATGAAAATTACTATATGGCTCACATGTATGCAGGTCAGTTTTCTTTACCTTTTGTCATGTCATTATTTTATTATTATTGATATTATATCCATGTACCAGATGTTGTTATAGTTTTGTGTTATTATCCTAATTCATGCATTTAATGATATGTTGTTGATATTATTATGTATCGTGCTAATCTGGATTGACTTGTGTAGATGGAATAGACTCACGAGAAGTAAATTGAGGTAATTCTTTTGATTTTCCCTTTTATTTGATTTATATAATAGTTCTATGTTGCAGGAAAATAGAAGGTGAAGAGATGAAGAGAAATTGTTTGAATATAATTCATATGACTCCCCACATAGACCAAAAGAGAAATCAATGGGATGGGAGAAACCATTTGGGAAACAGGAAGAGGGATACTCTCTTGATATGGTGAAGCTCTGGACAAGCTTGCAAAAAAGGAACACTATGGATGATGATGATACAATAAAGAGTGGGAGAATCTTGGGTACACTTGAGCAGAGGTCTAGAACACGTGGATTTTATTCTATCTCTACTTCTAGGATACAACATCACCATAACCACTACCATCATCATAAGACGAGTGAGAAGTAGTATTTTCTAGAGGAATTCAAGAAATCCAAGCCCCTCACTTTTGATTGTTAGATGACCAAATCAAAAGATGACACAAACCTATGCAAGAACGTAAAAAAGTACAAATGTACACATAAACACAGAGTCTGAGCAAAAATAAAACTTTATTTCATTAATATCAAAGAATTGAAATGTGCTTACATACATAAATGGAAATGGTATTTAATCTCTGAGAAGAGATGTGGCAGCTACATGCTTTTGAACTATGTTACAATGAGGCTCAAAGGCCTATTTATTATTGAGAAGCAATTGAAAACCCTAAACATCCAAAAACCTAACTCTAGGAGATGAAGCACCAAAATTGTGGGCCCTGTTTGGGTAAATTGGTACATCAAATTCCTGGGGTCGTAACTTTGGAATACACTCTCCTTTTGACTATCATAATACCTCATTTTGAATTTCTTGAAGAGGAGGCTGAAAGAAAACTAGCCACCCGATTTGGGATTGTTTTAGTCTCTCCATTTTCCCTAAAAGTGTCTTTTAGTCCCCTAAAATGGCTCCAGAAGTTTAGGACCCGAAAAAATGCCAAAAATAGTAAGTTGTGCTACAATTAAAGAAACTTAAAAGAAACAATTGTGTGGGTCCAAGTGGAATAGGTGGGTGGCCACCAATATGCACTTGCACCATTCCTCCCCCCTTAGGAAGCAATGGTGCCCATTGTGTTGAGTGCCTCCATGAGATGGCCAAACTTATGTAGAACTTGGTCCCTGGCGAGCCATCTTCCTTGGTGCAGGAGTTGGCCAGCTTTGATAACCTGATATAGTTGGATCTTCTGATGGTGAGTGTTCCTGATATATTTGTCTATTATCTGATCAGTTGTGGCATTTTCCATGCAATCTGGGTTTAACGTTGTTGGTGTGAGCTATTGTGCAATGTATGGTGCATCTGGTGATGTTGGAAAGTATGGTCGAAGGCAGACCACATTGAACAATGGCTATAGGCCAAGGAATGGTGTAATTCTTAGCTTGAAAGCATTCTCCCCTACATCCTTAATGATGGTGTAAGTCCCATATCAGTGTAGGAGAAGATTGCGGTGGGGCCTAGTGAGGCACTCCTTCTGCAAATGTAACAAAAATTTTTCGCCCAACTGGAACTTGTATGGCACCCGATGTTATCATTACACTGCTTGTATTTAGCATTAGCTTTGTCCAATATGTCATGGACCTACTGGCGAATGTGCTGAATGTGTTCAATGAAGTTGTTAGCCTTATTATCTTTGGACTAAACATGAGCCAAAATTATTTGAGTAGCTTCAAATGGTATGGTGACATCAATGGGACATAGTGGCTAAAATCCCAACCCCACTTGAAAGGGGTTGTGTCCAGTTGAGCTATGGAGAAATTTGTTGTAGCTAAGCTGGACATAGAGGAGGTTTTCATCACATGTGCATGGATTCTTTGAATTGTACGTATGAAGAATGCATACAATCATCTTGTTGATGACCTTCATTTGGCCATCAGTTTAGGGGTGGAAAGTTGTGGACTTAGTGAGCTTGGTTTCCAACATTGACCAGAGACTTGACCAAAATGTACTTAGGAAATTGTTGTCCCAATCTTAGATAATGGACAGTGGGATCCTAAAATGTACTCGTGCGTGATTAAAGAAGAGCCTAACAGTGGCTTCTGCTATGATATTCTTCTTGGAGGCCACTAGAATGGCCATCTTAGAGAATTTTTCGATGACCACGAAAATGCAGAGGGGTATATAGGCCTTGCTTCTTGATGTACGGTTTGGAAATGGCACGGGAATTGCAAGATCTTATGTACTTCCCAACATCATCTCAAAGGTTCGGCCAATAAAAATACTTCTACATCAATGCCACTATTTACTCTACCGTGAAATGTCTAGCGACCTAAATATAGTGCACCTTCCAAATCATCTTGGCATGCTCACTTGAAGGAACACATAAGTGTCATAAGTGGAATAACAATGCATCTTAGAGGTGAAAATTCAGAACTTTGTTTGCTTCCAAGAGCATCTGGTGTGTTTTTCCAAATTACGGATTGCTCTTGTAAAGATGGGGCCACCCTGTAGTCTTGTGCCCACAATAGTCAAGCACAATTATTAGCGCCATGACCCGTGGTCAGTTGAGGTAGTCTGCAACATTGTTGGTGGAACCATTCTTGTACTTAATGTTCATCTGGAACTGCTGTAGGTATGTGGACCATTTCTGATGGTGATTGTTCTACAACTCTCCTTGTGTCCGTATCAACTTCATGGATTGGTGGTCTATGGGGATGACCATTTCCTTCCCCAAAATGTAATGCTTCCATTGTCGACAGACCTACAAAATGGAATACATCTCTTTGTCGTAGGTGGGATACTTTCAAACTATGTCTTAAAGTGTCTCACTGTGATATGCCACTGGATTCCCATGTTGGGTAAGAATTGCACTAATAGCATAGTCATAGGAAACTGTCTTGATCTCAAATGCTTTCTATAGGTCTGGTAATGTGAGCACTAGTGCAGAGAAAAGGTGATCCTTCAACTCAGAAAATGCCTTTTGTTGGGATTTAGACCAAAACAACTTTTCTTCCAGTCCTTCCTTGGTGACTTTACTCAAAGGCCAAGTTATATGAGAGAACCCCAACACAAACCTACAGTAGAAGTTTGAAAGACCCAGAAAGTTGTGGAGCTCTATTAGAGTGGTTGGTGCTAACCAATCCTAAATGGCTTGTATATTGGATAGGTCCACATGCACACCCTGCGCATCAATGATGTACACCAAATATTGAACTTAGGTCATACCAAAAGTTCATTTCTCCAAATTGGCACACAACTTGTGTTGGCACACAGTTTGGAGGACCTGTTGAATATGGTGGAGGTGTTCTTCCCAAATCTAGCTCAAGATCATAATGTCATCCAAATACACCACCTCGAATGAGTTGGTGAAGCGTAGCAATATGTCGTCCATCAGCCTCATGAAGGTTGTGTCAGAACTTTTCAACCTGGCAGACATGACCAGCCATTCGAAAAGGCCCGCCTTGGATTTAAAGGTAGTCTTCCACTCATCATAGGGTTTGTTCGGTACCTGGTGATAACCTGACTTCAAGTCAGGCTTGCTAAAATATTTGGCCCCCTTGATCTAGTCGAGAAGTTCATCAATCCATGGGATTGGATACCTATTCAGACAATGACCTTGTTCAACACCCGATAGTCAATACAGAGTCTTTAGGTCTTGTCCTTCTTGTTTACCAAAACAATCAAGCTCCCACATGATGATGAGCTTGGTCTGATGTGCCCTTTCTATAATAGCTCCTAAATATGCCTCTTTATTTCATTGTTCTCCAGAACAGAGCGTTGATAGATCATTCCATTGGGTAGCGGCACACCTGAGGTCATATCGATGGAGTGCCTCACCTGACACTCTAGAGATATCCCTGTAGGTGAGGTGAAGATGTCCCTGTACTCCTATACAACCTTGTTCATCTGTTACTATCATGTGGATGAGCCCTGTTTCACAATATTCTTCTTTCCCTTTGGATGAATCATAAGGAAAACAACTTTCATGGTCCGAGAAATGATATTGCTGCATTGCTTCACATTGATAAAAGAAACTACGGTAGGAGGTGCTACCCCCGATATCTTGCACAACCTATTGCTGAAAGTAATAATAACAGTGCGAGTCCTAGACTCATACACAACATGTTTCATCCACAAGTATGATTGGCCTAATAAAACATCACAAACTTCAATAGGGGAAACATCACACAATACCTCAACTGTGAAGGACTTCATGCTGTAGGAAAGGTGGCACTGTTGGATGACATGGAGATCTCACCCTTGGTGGAGCCACTTAATGCTCTATAGTTGTGGGCATGGTGTGGTCCATAGGCCCAACCATTTCATGATGTTTGTTCAAATCTGATTCTTTTGGCTCCCGATGTTGACAATGAAATATAGTGGAGAACCCTTCATCCACATTACTTGAAGAGTCGCTCCCCCTCCTCTGGATATTTAGGCTCATCCTTCTTCATCTTAATCGTAGGAAAGGTTGCATTAGGCTCCACATTGATAATCTATTTCCCTTTATAATTCCCCTTGTTATTTTCTAACTTCAAGTCAAAACATGCATCTTATTCGGAAGCATTCAGCTTGTCCACTAGTGACTTCCTGGCTTGACACTCACTTGTGTTGTGAGTGGGGCTCTTACGGAACTCACACCATTTCCTTGTGTCATTATTTTTCTTCATGTTGTTATTATTTTATTACAGCTTCGGTGGGTTGTCCTGGGTCGCCCTACCTCAGCATTTTCCTTTGTTGTGTGGTTTGTGGGTTTGTTTCCTTTTCTTTGGAATCACAGATCCAAAGTCTTTCTCCTTCTGTTTAGATTTTTGTTTGATCTTGACAGCATATCTATAGGTGGAGCCAAGCGAGGAGATGCCTAGGAACTCCATCTCATCTTGGATGTACTTGTGTATATAGCTATGATACTTGAGTACCAAATGTGGATAAAAATCCTTAATACCGTACTTCATGTAAAACGTATGGAAAACATTTGTGAACTCTGACACATCTTGCTCACTTCCCTGTCGTAGCATGGTCCACTTTGTGTATTTATCTTCATAGCTTGTGAGAGGGTAATATTGTTCCTTGATGGCATGCCACAAAGAATTCCAAGTTGGTGCAGCTGAAAACAGTGAGGATTCCCTCTTGTCCTTTTGTTCATATTAGGTTTCCCACCAATCCTGGACATGTGGGGCAACTTTAGGGAATGAAAAAGTAATATTTTCTCGATTGGAAAAGTCATGAACCGAAAAATAACCTTCCAACATATTTAACCATCTATCTATGATGTCTCCATCTATCTGTCCTTCAAATATGGGAATCTCAAAGCTAACTTGTACCTTAAAAGGAGTGGCGCCTCTAGAGTGGTTGCTGGCTAAAGATGCCTTGCCTGTGGGTAGTCGATGAACAATCTAGGAAAGGTTATCGATCATCGCATTCCTTTAAATCTCGAGGGATTACTTGAGAAATATTTTGAAAGGATCTCCTGCCCTTCATATTTATTTTCTTCCACCATGGGAGGCCATCGCGGTTTGCAAGGCTGGTCTTGCAAAGGTTCAACCAGATATGCTGAACTCATTGGGGACACACAAAGAAAAAAAGAGAAAGAGAATATTTCTCTGATACCACTGATCCAGACTTATGCTAGAATGCGACAAAGTACAAATGTACACATAAACACATAGATGCAGTAGAAATAAATCTTCATTTCATTAATATCAAAGAACTGAAATATGCCGATATACAGAAATTGAAATAAACTAGCTTGGGCGATGGTAGCTTATCTTTGAGAAGAAATGTGGCGAGTACATTTCTCTGAACTATGTTACAATGAGGTTCAAAGACCTATTTACTATTGAGAAATAATGGAAAACCCTAAACATCCAAAAACCTAAACCTAGGAGATGAAGCACCAAAACTATGGGCTCCTTTTGGGTAAATTGGTACACAAACATCCCGAGGTCGTAACTTTGGCATATGATCTCCATTTGGCTATCATAATACCTTGTTTACAATATCCCAAAGAGACGCCAAAATTAGATGAATAACTGATTTAAAACTTTTCTAGTTTATCCGTTTTGCCTAAAAACATCTTTTAGTCCCTCAAAACAGCTACAGAAGTTTAGGACCTAAGAAAATACCAAAAATAGTAAGTTGTGCTACAGTTAAGGACACTGAAAAAAAATGGTAGGGGTCCAAGTGGAATAGGTCGGTGGCCACCAATATCCACCTAGATCAGAAGATGAAGAAGCATGGCTGCTTGGAGTGAGAAAAAATTTCAAACTTCATGATCACTTAGAGAATGTGAAGTCCAAGATAGCTACATTCAGTCTCAAAGTAAAAGCATATATCTAGCGGGAGGATTTAAAGCATGTCAGGGGCATCAGGCAAGAGAAACCAACTTGGGAAGAATTTGAGAGACTCTTCAAAAAGAGTCCAATGTAGCTATCATAAGGAGTTCAATGTAGCTGAGAAAGGATGCACGTCTCAACCTGTGGAGAAGTAGAATAAAGGAAGTGGAAAAGAACCATTGAATTGTTGCACTTATGGTGGATACCATCACAAGAAATATTTTACATCGTATCAATGTTTCAGATCCCATATTTATAGTCCTCCTGAGGTGCAGATTGTTTGGGACATAGGTTAGAGCGTTCCTTGGATTTATGTTGCAATTAATAATAGGTAGGTAGACCAACACACATCTATCATCGAGATCGAAGGTAACCTTTGTAAAAAATTTGCTTCTATTTTGATTGATCGATGATCAAATTAAAACTATATTACCCCTAAACTGGTGGATCAGTGTCACTTTGAAAGGGAAACACATGCAGAATCTTTGTTGGTGCAGTTAAGTACAGGGACCAAGAGAAGAGTTCACCATTGGGTGAAATCTTGTTCATTTGATCTTAGTGGCATCGCCACATCAGAAATCCTACATTTTCTTCCTTTTGCTGCATATAGTATTCTTTAGGGCATCGATTGGTTGTTTATTCATAGGTCCAAGGTAGATTTCTATGAGAAGGCCATTGAGTGGCTAGATGATGGTGGAGAAAAGAGAGTCTTGTATGGAAATAAAAAGCCCACATCAGTGACAATGGTTATTTCTATGGAAAATATGCACAACCACTAGAAAGGATGCTTATTGTTTTTAGTTCCTGTATCCAGTGACAAGGTTTCGATAATGAGGATGTTGAAGTCCTGAGGAGGTATCCTAACTTACAGAAACTTTAGGATGTGTTTCATGTAGAGATTCCAGAGTTGGATCCTCATAGGGAGGTGGACTTCTCCATTGAGTTGATGCCCGAAGCAACATTAGCATCTAAGGCACCATATAGGATGAGCACTCTTGAGTTGGTGGAATTTAAGTTGTAGCTTAAAGAGATGCTTGATAGGGGATACATAAGGCCAAGTCTATCTCCTTGGGAAGAAGTAGTGTTTTTTGTAAAGAAGAAGGATGATACTCTAAGATTGTGCATTGATTACAAGCAACTAAATAAGGTGACAATTAAGAATAGGCATCCATTGCCTCATATTGACGATTTGTTTGATTATTTAAAGGAAACTGCAATATTTTGAAATATTTAACTGAGATAAGGATATCATGAAATGCACATCAAAGAAGAAGACATTTGTAAAACTACATTTCGTATAAGGTATGTGCACTATGAGTTTATGGTGGTTCCTTTAGGTCTTACCAATGATCCAACCACCTTCATGTGTATGTTGAACAATGTGTTAGTCATTACCTGAATAAGTTTGTGATAGTATTTGTTGATGAAATATTGGTTTATTTGAAGAATGGGGAAGATCATGTATATAACCTAGTAGTAGTGTTGAGATTGTTGAGAGAGCATAAGTTTTATGTTGTTGGGATTGGGATACCCCAAGGGTAGTTTTAGTGCTAAAAGCCCATGTTTAAGTCAAATTTTTGTAATATTATTGTAAAGACTCTGCATTTTGTGGTCGTGGAACACAAAAGTGTTATGTGTCACAAAGGGTAGTCTGCCCTTAGTTTTGTAAAGTAAAGTCAGCTGTAAGAGATCTACCCATGGTCCGCAGACCATGGGATTGTATAAAAATAGCTAACCTCTAACTAGTTAGAGAGAGAAGATGTAAGAGAGTCATAGATTTAGAGCAAGAAGTCTATGTCTTGGGTTGTAGTGTAGGTAGAGGCTCTGTAGCTAAGTGCCTAGAGGCCTAGGGTAGAAGTCCATAGCTGAGTGTGCAGACCCCTGTAGCTATGTGCGTAGGGTGGAAAGAGTTTGTAAACACTGAGAAGATATTAATAAAAGGAGTTATTTTGCAATTTCTGTGTCTTTGTTCTGTCGATGCGTTTGGATGTTTTATGTATGATTTTCCTGTATTATGCTTATACGATGCGCGAATGAATGTCACTACATTGAATAATTGAATGCAATAATGAATATTTTCTTGCGCAGTGATAACTTTAAGTAGTTAACAAGATAAGCAAGTCACTTAGGGTAATTGAGGAATCTTCACGGTGCGCTGCCATAACAGTGTGAATGTACCTGAGCCCCATGTTAGGGCTGCGCGAAGGTCAATCATATACTTTCGTGAATGTATTGAAAGCTGGAATAGGGACTTTGTCTTACAAGCCCTAGAACAGGACCACCTGTGTGAAGGTAGGGATAGAAGAAATCAAGCAACATCACAACCATCTCAGTGTGCGGAAACTTGGTTCTAGCATCCCCCCATACTGCTTCAGGTGAGACTTCAGACCGCGCTCCGCCGGCTGATGTTGAAAGGGCCAGTAATATAGGAATTTGTTTGGCTAATTAATGCTGAACCTAGGTCAGGCCCCCCCAAGCCAACAAATGGTTCCGTTGTCGGGACCAGAATATTCATAAGAGATATGTGATGTCATATCACTGGAATCCAACTAAGAAGGAGATTGGTTGGATAGAAAAATCCACGAATTCGCAGCACAAGAGAACAGAAACCCACACTGAAAAGAGAACAGTGGTTGGACAGATACATATATACAGAGATCCATGAGATCTTTTTCTGTTCCTTCCCTATCGAGCTATACGAGTGGATCACGAAGCTAGGAGATAGCCAAGGAAGGTGGAAGCTTGACGGTCCTATTGTGTGGACCCCAAAGCTAGTGCGAAGGTTGGAAGCATCAGAGGATAAGATCACCCACGCTATCAAACATTGGCTCGATTGCGTCATAGGGGCATTGGTGACTGAATTCGCGGTTGACACCTCAGTCAGCTATAGCGAGGCAGAGCGATGGTTTTTGAAAGGACCACGAGCTAAGTACATAAAATATTTGAATAGTTGTATTAAAATGTTGTTGCGCAAAAAATGGGTTATGTAGCTACCTTGATGTTTGGGACTACGCAAAGTGGAAAAACTTATAGAAACAAACGAAAAAAGGGTCCGGAGTATAGCCCTTTGATTTCACCTCCGCAAAGTGACAAAGAAGGGATAGTGAAGGTTTCTCCGTGAAGTGATATTCAGTTAATAAGAAAAGGATTCTTGTGAATACCACCTCCGCCCACACCCCCTCCAACTTCACCACCCTCATCTCCAAATTCACCTGTACCACCTCCACCTCCACCGTGGTTCAATATGGAAAATACAGTAAAGTTGCCTTTGTTCAAAGGCTTAGGAAATGAGGACCTGGACCAATTCTGGTTCATTGTGAGAGATTTATGGGAAGCTCAAGGTGTTACAGATGATTATATAAGAAAGGCAACACTGGTTAGTGCTCAGCAAGATGACGCGCTAACCTGGTATATTAAGTACTCTAACAATAACCCAAATGCTGGAGTAGCAGACATCCAGGCAGCATTAAATAGGGAATTTAGTAGGCCTAAATATGAGGCGCAGTCAATTGGGGGATTCAAAGAGATCATGATGTAACTAGGCAAGATGCCTTGGGAACTAGAACAGAGGCTGAAATGTACAATCTGTGAAGCCAACACAAATTTGACAGATGAATGACATTGTGAGTGGTTTGTGGCTTCGCTACTACTGCACTTAAGGAGTGTGTTTTCACAGCAGAAGATAATAAATTAGGTAGAGGCCTTGGAGATTTCCCTAAGACTACATGAGACTCTGATGCAAGGTCCTAATCTAGGAGTTCTGCAGATCCGTGCGCAGCTGAAGAATATGTGCCTCGAGATGCAAAGTCTAAATTAGGGCAGAAGAGTTCGCCTAGAGGTACGCGAGGAGGTATGGTGCTTAAAATGCAAGAACTAGGGCCATGACAAAGATCATTGCCCTGCCTTTGAAAATTGCATTGCAGGAGGAGAACCGATGCCTTTAAGGCCAGAAGCTCAAACAGGACCTAGTGTGGCACCTGCATTATGGTGTGCTATCTTTCAGGTAGCCGGAAAAGATGCCACAGATAACTGTCACTTGCTCCAGAAGTATGCACAAGCACCCTAACAGTTGTTCTGCAACTTTTGTAGGTTGGTAGGACATGATTAGAATACTTGCAGGAGCTATGAAATGATGATGGATATAACTCCCACCTATATGGTTCAGGTCAAAACGCAGCCCCTTGACAAGAACACGGGAATAGAACAGACAAGATTTTAGTGGCGCGGAGGAGGCCGAGGCAGAGGAGGACCTGGTAGAGGTCGAGGACAATTGATTTACTACAATTGCTGAGTACCAGGACACTATGCCCACGATTGCAGTAATCCAATGCATCCTTCATGCAGGTCTTACACACTATTTGATCATGAAATGGAAGACTGTCCTACGCTGATAGCTATGATATGTGACAAAGGGGCGCTACCACCTCTATTGACCTAGAACTTATAGATGATGAGGTCTGAGCTGCACAAGGAATATATGAATGTAAATATAGTGCTTAGAAGTGGAATCACGACAAGAGATTACATGGGGAAACAACCAGAAGGAAATACATGGGTTCGTAAAGCCCCAACAAAGGAGGTTGAGTTCAATTTGGAGTGCACTTGTGAAGCCTTCATGGAAACTAAGAAGAGCTTTGCTGAGGTCTCCACCTCAGGAAGCAAGGATAAGCTTGAGTCAAAGATGGACCCCTCCATGCTCACAACTTTCCTGGAAACCTGTATGAAGTTACTGCGTGACAGTAAGGTTGTAAAAGGGTTACAAAAACTCATCAATAGATGCACTAGAACAGTGCTAGGTGAGCCGTGCATAGTACGAAAGATTGGTAAGCATAAAACAAGGACGGGATAGGAAAGGAGACTGACCATGCAGATAGGAGAATATGAAATGAATTAGGTCATTTTGGACATAGGGTCAGATGTGAATGTCCTACCAAAATAGACTTGGGAGCAAATGGGGAGACCTGCACTGTAATGGTCTGCGATTCAGCTAAGAATCGTGAATTAATAGAAAATCATCCCCATGGGGCGGCTACAGGGGGTGGCCATGGATATTGAGGGAGCAAGCACACTGGCTGACTTTGAAGTAATAGAGATAGTGGATGACAATAATCCCTATCCTATGCTCCTCAGAATTGACTGGGCTACTGCTATGAACAAGGTAATCAATATGAAGAAGCGAAAGATGGTCTTTGAGAAGAAATTGTTGCGCGTAATAGTACCCATCGATCCTACTAAAGAAGCGCGCTATACTGAACCTGTCCATGATTATGAGAGTGATGAAGACCTGGATTATATCTATAAGATAATAGCGTGAGACCAAGATTGGGTGAATCCCAACACAGATGGACATATTACCTAGGATCGTGAGAGTTCCTGCACTTTAGACTCCAAGGAAGAAATAGAACACTAGAAGAATCGGTTACATGAAGTAACTATGCTGAATTGCAACATGATGACTTGGTCATTGTGCTGTGTGTCATCAAAGGTAAGAAATCTGCCTACTTATGATGGTTTGAATGAGGTAGATATCTTTTTGGATGCATATGAAAGGGAGGTACCAGAAACGCAGTGCTTCTAGGCCTTTGACTAGGCACTGTGTGCGACGCCCGCAAGAAGGTGGGGTATGCACAAGGGAAGCATTGATGATTCACGTGAATGTAGGAGGATGATGAGAACACGATTTGGGAAGCCTAAGATGTGACTGATAGACAAATACGATGGGAAAAATCATCCACATGCGCATCTAGCCAAATGGATGTAGGCTTATGGAGAAAAGCCCCAACCTGAGTGGGTGCACCTATTCTATCATACCCTGGATGTTATCCCAATGAATTGGTATATAGAAATAGAGCTCCACCATGGGACAGGTGAATGGGATATCCTACGCGAAGGATTCATGATGAAATTTAGTTTTGAGGACAGGTTTGACAGTATTGATGAAGCGCTACATGAGGTAAAAGCAGCAATCCTTAGGATACCACAGGATCCTTTAGACTTGATTCAGCCTGAATGGGCTACTCAGCCAAGTTGCACGCTAGAATGTTATAACGTAAATACAGAAGAAGAGGACGAGGATTTGCGAAAGATTAACATTGCAAAAACAGAAGGCCATCGCACGGTTCATGGACCACAGATTGAGAACCCCGACATAACCGCACCATTGAAAACGAAACAAGTGAACATTGGTACAGAGTTAGAACCCAAATTCGCGAAGATTGGAGACTATTGGGATGACACGACTATAGATAAGGTCACTGAATTGCTCCACGAATATCAGGACTTATTCCCTACCAAGTTTACAGATCTAAAAGGAATAATCAGGGACCTAGGAATGATGAAGATCACATTAAAGCCTGACGCGAATCCAGTTAATCAAAGGCCTTACCGCCTCAATTCGAAATACAAGAAGAAGGTCTGCTTAGAACTAGACAAGATGCTAGCTATAGGCATCATTGAGCCTGTGGAAGAATCTGAATGGGTAAGCCTAATGGTGGTGCAAGAGAAGAAGCAGAAGGATGAGATAAGGATATGCGTGCATCTCGAAAAACTGAATGACACTTGTGTGCATGATCCTTTCCCGACTCCATTCACAGATGAAGTGTTAGACGATGTCGACGTCCCAGAAGCATATTCCTTCACTGATGGGTTCTTTGGGTACCACCAAATCAAAATCACGCTGGGGGATAGGAGGAAGACAACCTTCGCGACTGAGTCGGGTTGTTTTCAATACAATGTAATGTCGTTTAGATTGAAGAATGCACCTGCAATCTTTTTGCGCGTGGTTGTTGCAGCATTTAAGGAATTTATTCATAAGTTCCTGGAGGTATATGTTGATGACTGGACTATATTTGGGCTGGTTAAGTGCCATGTACAAGCTTGTGCCTGATCCTGGATACCTGTCAAAGATACCAGATCGCACTCAATCTCAAGAAGTGTATGTTTTATGTTCCTTTTGGGAACCTATTGGGGCATGTGGTTTGTAGACAAGGACTAATGGTAGACCCCGCAAAGATCATGGTGATATTTAACTTGGAAACACCGAGTAGTGTGAAATAGCTGCACGCTACTCTGGGACATACGGGATATTACAAAAATATTATCAAAAGTTATGCCCAGATCATCGCGCCTATGGAAAAAAATTTGTTGTCACGTTCTGTTGGAACGACGACTGTAAGAAGAGCTTGGATATATTGAAAGAAAAGATGGTTACCATACCAATTCTAGTCCTCCTGAACTAGAAGAAAGAGTTCCATGTACATGTCAACAAGTCATGTATAACGTTGGGAGAAGTACTAACATAGGCTGGCAGAGAAGGCTTGGACCATCCTATTGTGTTCGCAAGCTGCAAATTATCCAAAGAAGGAAAGAATTATTCTACCACTGAATGCAAGGGTCTAGCTATGGTGTATGCGCTCCAGAAGTGCCGACACTACTTGCTAGGAGGTCATTTTAAGATGTATATAGGTCACTCTATGCTGAAGTACCTGGTCAATATGCCTATGTTGGGGGCACAATTCTACCGATGGCTCTTATTGTTCCAAGAGTACGATTTAGAAGTTGTTGTGAAGCCAGGACAATTGAACGTGGGACTAGACCAAGTGTCGCGCACCGAAACATGGGAAGAACCTACTAACTTGGAATAAGGATTACCTGACATGCAACTATTTGTAGTGTGTGTCACGGATGGTCATTTCAAGGATATAATACACTTCCTAACTACAGGAACAAAACTGGAGGGATACATTGTCTAGCAAAAGAAGGAATTAGTGGTGCGCACGGTAGATTTCTTTATCATTGTTGGGGATCTGTACAAAATGGGTACTGATGAGATATTATGAAGATATGTACCTAAGTTTGAGAGAATCAGCATCCTCACGGATGCTCATGGGGGCGTTGCGGGAGGAAATTATGCAGGGAAAGCAACCGCTTAGAAGATTCTATGTGTAGGATTGTGGTGGACATCCCTTCATCAGGATTCAAAAGTATATTGCAAGGAATGTGATGTATGTCAAAGAATGGGAAGGCCATCGTGGAGGGATGAAATGCCTTTGAATCCACAAGTGATGTTGCAACCCTTTCAGAAGTTGGCAATAGATTTTGTAGGACCCATTTAGCCACAAGGGAAAATAGGAGCAAGGTACATTATCACTACAATCGAGTATTTGACTCGTTGGGTAGAAGCGCAACCAGTGAAGGATTGCATGGGCGCGATAGACATGAAGTTCCTATTTGAGCATTTACTGATGCAATTTGGATGTCCAAGGATCTTGATGAGTGATCATGGTATGCACTTGCCAAATGAGATGATCAACATACTAACAGAGGAATTTCAGGTATATCACCAGAAGAGCACACCTTATCACCCACAGGCCAACAAGACAGTGGAGGCATTCAACAAAGTGCTTGGAAATGCGTTGACCAAGGTTTGCAATTCTCAATGAACTGATTGGGACCTACGCATACCTGCAGTATTGTGGGCTTATCGAACGACATTCAAGAAGTTGATGGGGAAAACCCTTTTCAGGCTTGTCTATGTTGTGGAAGCCGTAATGCCTATGGAATACATCGTGCTTAGTCTGCGCATAGCAGCACTCATATGTATGATGGATCATAGAGCCCTGGAAGAAATGCTTGCGCAATTGAATGAGCTTGAAGAAGAAAGATTTTTGGTTGGATTTCACCACTAGGTCCAAAAGTAGCGCGAAAAGTCAAGGTGTGATTGACACATCAAGCTGCGCACATTTAAGGTAAATGATCTGGTTTTGTTGTATGATATTAATTTTGATAAATTTCTTGGAAAATTCAGGATGCACTAGTTAGCACCTTAGGTTATTAAGGAAATTACTGACGGAGTAGCAATACAACTAGTTAAGTTAAATGGAGAACCCTTCCCAGTAAAGGTGAATGACAGAGACTTGAAGCCATACATCGGTGGTCCGGACATGTGACTAAATGAAAGTGGCACAGTCTTAGTGCTCCAGGCAGCTGAAAGGAGGTATGGGACTATAAACTACACTGCCTGGGTGGGGAAGTTGCGCAATGGGAAGATGGTGCAAAGCAAGGACATGTCACTGGATCCGTGGCAGCATGGAGGGTGTTGTGCTACCCAGCGAGAAATCACACAGGTAAGCCAAAAAGTGACCATTAAAGTCATTGTTAATGAAAGAACGGTAGAAGTGAGGCCAAATGGAGCAGGCAGCTAGCATTTAAGATGAAATTTATGGCCTAGATCCTTGAAAATTTCTCGCAGATCCAACATTAATGAACTGATTATGGGGGGAACGGTCAGATTTGAAGTCAAATTTACCTATAAATTACAAGTGGCTGCCCAGCAGAAAACACTTAGCATTTTGAGTATTCAGCGGTTCAGCTCTCAAGCCCCTATGAATCGTGAGAAATACGAGCTTCTAATTGTTTCTGGGGTATTTGCGACTTTGCCAGTGGAGACATAGGAATTCTTGCGGAAGATCATGTCTGCGTCCCCAAAAGTTATCAATTCAAAACAAGTAGTAGAGGAGCCAACACAGGGAATGGAGAGAGAGGTCGATGTAGTTGCCCCGAAAGTAGCCAAATTATTGGCGGAGGTCCCTAAATCTCTGAGAACACCGAGACCGAAGCCAACCCCAACCAAGGAGACAATGAAAGACAAGAAGGGTAAGCAACCTTCCATACCATTGTGCGTGTCACTAAGACGAAAGCCACCAAAACCCACTGCCTAGGAGAAAGGCAAGGTTATAAAACTAGAAGCAGAAGAGGAGGATATCGAAGACATCCCCATGGATGATGAGGATGTGCAAATGGAAATAGAGCATGTTGAAGCCCAGGGTACAGACCCTATTACACGATTTCCGGAGTATGTCCGTCCGCACAAGCTTAAGTCCAAGGTCCCAAAGGACATTGATGAAAGTAAGACTCCCCTATAAACCCCTTTGCTACCAGATGAAATTAGTTTTGACTGTCCACGTTTAGCATGGGTGCCGATTTTGAAGCTTGAAGACTATTACTTGATAGATCATGAGAAGTTCCCGCATCTGGCGACCAAACAGTTGATGCGCCGCATCATAGACATGAATACGGGGATGAGTTCACTAGAGCTGCAGAAGTGCCTTAGAGGAGTAGAATAGGTAAGATTACTCAATATGCTCTGGGTGCCGCACTATCACCGCACGCATGTGATAGTTTTGGTTATCAAGCAGTTGTTGTGCTTGGTACATGCTGGGTGTCTATGGCTAGAGGAGCCAATACCCATCAACGATATGTTGATTCTTCGCATAACGCGCCTGCCATATATAGGCGAAAACCCAACTATGATCTTTGGCGGCAAGGGTGGTGAGCTGATGCTCACAGAATCAATGAAAGAGAAGTTCAAACTAGTAAAGAAGCCATGCGGGTATGCTATCTCCAGCATCTGTGACCCTCCTGTGAAGGTGGCGACATAGATCCTTGCAGGGAAGGTGATGCGGAAGTGTCACGCTGATGAGGTACCGACGCCTTTCGTTGCGCTCACACAGCAGTGCACAGAAGGAGTCCAGTTTAACTGGTCAAACTACCTTCCCGGAGAGTGGTGAGAACTAGGATTGCAGCAATAATGCTGCAACTCCTAGGCTTCTTACTTTACTTTTATCAACCCGATAGTTCGTAACAAACTTGGAAGCGACGGTGTTGTATTTACAAGTACTAGTTCTTAGTGGAGGCTATCACTTGGTCAGCTGGCACAAGATCACTAGGAACTCAAGCTAACTTCTATGGATTCCAGAAGAAGCTCTATATGTGATGAAAGAAAGGAAAGCTTACTCTACAGAGGCTACTCTACTTGCATAAAGGAAAAGAAGACTGAAATGTAAAGTAAACCTAGAAAACCATAATTAACCAACTAATCCTACTTTTGTAGAAAGAGAGATGAAAAACCATGAAATTAATGCCATTACTTAATCTAGGAAGTAAACAACATATACTCAAGCTATTTCTAGAAGGAAACGAGAAAAAAAATAATTTTGGATTTTTATGTGAAATTGTCATGCATGTAATTTATTTGTTTGTGAATGTGGTAGTGATTTGGTGGCGATGGAGGATGTCGATGGGTCCTAGGATGGCTCAGGTGGCCTCTTGGAGGCCTTTCTAGCAATTGGACTTCAAAAAGAAGCCTACAGGAAAATCTATAGGAGGTTGCAAGGGCTCTACCGGAGGTCTACAGGGGGTCTATAAGAGGATGCTGAGAGCCGTTTTGGAGGGTTTGAAGGTAGGAAAGTGGGTGGAAAGGGTAGCTGAAGGCTAGGATGATGTGTTAAGGTGTCTAGGGTCCATCAAGAATGTTTAGGAGAGAGAAAGATGGTCAGATTTGTTCAATGAAAGGGAGGAAAGTCTATGGAAATGTGCAGAACTAACGCAGATTTGAGATGAACGATGGGCAACCTGTGGGGCATAGATCAAAGAGGGATTGTGATGGATGGTAGGTTGACTTGCTGTGAGAAGATATTTACTTTAAAAGGACATGAAAATCAAACAAGGAGATTAATCAAGCAAGAAAACTAAGTACATCAAAAAATTGAATTTTGCATCAAGCCAATCTAGATCTTGAGCTATCGAAAGAAATATTGATGAACGTTGCAATGAGAGAAAGAATGGAAGGAAGCTTATTGCAAGATAGAAATGAGCATGGTGAAAGCGATCTAAAGTAAAGCATTAACCTTCTAACAAACTGCAACACTAGAAATCCTATGGAAAAGGCAAATCTGTGTTTTTTGTGGCAGCAAGAGGGTCTTGGCCTCAGTTCATGGTCCCAAAGGGAGGAAAGGAGGCCAAGGTTCTATCGATGCCATTTTTGTATCTTGTTTCTATCACTTTTCAACCTGATATAGAAAACTTAAATGGAAACCACCTTCTAAGTTACCAAAAGCAACCTATTCTTAACTAAGAATGAAATCTATCTAACAGCAACTAATTCATAAACTGAAACAAAGCATATAAATACAAACAAGAGGACCTTGGCTGCTTGGATTGGGCCCTACCCCAAGAGCTTCAGCGCTCTGAGGTAACTCTGTGCTAGCTGAAAAAGGACTTCACCTTTATTATCAAAACAATAATAGGATTCCATGAAACTATCAACAAAAGTAAGCTTGAAGTTGAGCAAAGCAAAGCTGCAACAAAAATTCGAAAATTTGACTAACTTCCTAATGAGGCCCTAGGCCTCTCTACTTATACAACTGAAACTTGCAACAACTTCCTTAAAATTAGGGAGGCTTGGCTCCCAAAATTTGAGATAAACAGAACTTATCCTTCACTTGCTCGGCTACCTCCTAGTGCATTGATGTGGCTGTTTGTGCTCCGAGCTGCATGATGGAGAATTCAAAGTGGGGAGTCATAAATGAGGGCGATACCTTCCTATAAATCCTCTCCCTTGTCTACTTCTAATTATTTCTACTAATTGTCCATTAAATCTTTGACTTTATCTCCAAAATTGAACAAAAATCTGCATTAAACACATATTAGACTCCATGGCATAATGACCAACCCAACTCACTCCATAAGCATAAACATAATAAAAAAACATGCAATAAGCTAATAGAATGGTTGATTAAACTATGTTAGGAGGCAAAATGAGCCCATATAATTACCTATTTATGGGGCTCATCATCACCCCCTACTAAAGGTGTTGCTCATCCTATGAGCAACTCAATCCATCTCCTCATCTTTGATGGCCCTGATGGCCTCCCTGACATCCCATGCTTATGATGTGAGGTCCTCTTCTTTGTCATGGAATCCTGCCTTTCTGCCCACCTCTTCCCACTACTGTTGTTCTTCTTCCTCTTTTATGCCTTCTAACATGCCTAGCAGCAGTGGGGGACTCAATTTGAGGCCAATCTAATTGACCTTCAAATTCTGCATAGATCGCTTGTACAGTGGCACTCTCCTTAATGCTTCTTTCATCCTTGTTGGGGAATGATACTCCCTGATCTATACACTATGTGGTAGGGTGTTCTACATCCTCATACAAGCATGAATATAGTCATCCCCAAGTAACCGTTCCATGTCCTCAAAATGTGCAATAGCCTGAGCCTGATCATTGATATACTTAGGGACAATTTGGGGATTATTTGTAAGCAGCAGGTGTGTGCTGATGAGAGCCATGGGGTCTGATGGCTCAGCTCTGGTCATCAAGGGCTCATTCTGCTCCTTTATCATCAACTTCCTTATCTCTGTTGCCCTTAATTCCTCGTAATTCATCCATGATGCCATGGTCATCAGTTTCAAGTCCCCTAGCCTAGAATTGGGGTCCCACACATTCATATCAGTGAGGGCCATGTTATGCAAATAAAACTCTGCTATTTTTGCCTTGTCCTCTGCTGAACTTTGGTCACATAGGTCCATAAAATATCTATAATCTTAGAAAGGCATTGTGCCTCTCTGTGCCAAAGTCTTGATCTGAAACTACAACCATTGGTCCTTGAGGTATAATCCATATGATTTTGCTGGTGTTCTGCACTACAGTGCCTGCATAGACTAGCTGGCCATGCATGCTATTTGTGTCTCCCTCTCTTGCAGTTGTCCTTTAAGTAATGCATTTTCTGTTTCCAAGTTGTTCTTATGATTGCCTCTCTATGTCTTACAACACTTAACTCCCTACCCATTTATCTAAGCGTGTTCTCCATGTGGCCAATATCCTCTACTCCCTTGGATTTGAGGATTTGCATCCACCTATAGCTCCTTATTCTCTCTTTCTCCAACTCAAAGAAAAGTGGGATTGCAAATTCCTAAGGAATGATTTCCCCCCCTCAAGAAGATTGTAGTAAGAGCCCAAACTAGGCTCGGGATCAGGATCTTGAGTCTCTGTTGCTTCCTCCTTCCCCTGTGACTGCCCTTCTAGCCTTTTCTCAAGTTTTTTGGTCTCCTGTAGTCTCGAAAGGGTCTCTTGTAGAACAGTCTGTGCCTCTTGTAAAACTGTTTTTGAGTCCTGTAATTGCACTCTTTCCTTCCAGGTGGAAGATATGGGCGATCCTCTTTCATATGTGATAGCGGTTTTAGAGGGAGATTCTTCCCCTTTGACAGTGGGTGAATCTTCAATTACAATGGGCACTTTAGAATAAGGTTGGGGCTTCCCTTGTTTGATCCTTGTGCTGTTTTGAGCCCTGAAATACATTGAGGTTTGCCTCTTCCTCTTTTGTTTGGGTTTAATTGGGGTGCTGAGGGTAGCAAGAGTAGCTACTGCCTCCCTTTCTAGGGTCTCAGGAGACACTTCTGTCTTTAGTTTCCTCCCTTTCTCCCCCTTGCTACTTTTTCCCCTCACTATTAGGAGGATTGAGGTCATATGTGAGGGCCTTTACATTATCTTTTGCTGTCATGTTTTGGAAGATTTCCCATGCTATGTGGATTGTGAAGGTATGGAGGGATTCTTCCACTATCAGTTTAATTAACCCATGGTGATTCAACTGATCTGGACCTCCTGCCTTCAACTTAATGCTGGAGTCTATAAGGGATTGCAGGAGAAAATAGGGGATGCTGAGTTTTTGGGGTGTTGGAGTATCCATGCCATATCTCAGCTCATGAAGAAGTCTGAAATGGTAGCCATAAACTATACTATACTTCCCTTCATAGGAAATATATTTGATAATCTGGTAACTGACCTCATCCCAAGGGTAAGGTATGCTTGTCCTCCTAATGCCATTTTTGTCTTCTACAAGATGTTCATTGCTTTGGAAGAAGGTTTTCTTGGTAGACTGTCCAGTTGGCTTCTCATCTTTACTCCAAGGTAATCCAAGGGCAAGGGTGGTCACCCTACTGATAAATTCTAGGGTGATTTCCATGGAGAGACCTCTCAAAGTAATCGTGGCATGGGTCCTAGAGTGAGGGACTAAAGAAAGGGCAAACTCTGGAGCCACTTCTTCATCAAACCCTCAAAATTTTTCAAAAAATGACATCTAATTTGCATTGGTGAAAATGGCTACTACTTCGGGATGTTCATGGAGCCTGGCTAAATTTGTGGGCTCCTTCCTCATGAATCCCCCTATCATTTTGCTTATACCCCTTTTTAACACCCAAGGTAGAGATGGAGACAAGAATTTTGAAGAAACAGGAAAATAGAGGGAAAACTGTGTTTTTTAAGAAAATAGATAGAAATTTATTATGTAATTTCTCTCCTTCTATGGACTCAATTTCTCCTTAAAATTATATCATTCCTTGCACATATTGATAATTAAGGTGGGTATGCACAAAACCTACCTCCTCAAGCCAGAAATCGAGCAAAATCCCCGTGTTTTCTCCTTAAAGACTATGTACTGCCCCTCCTATAGAACTGCCTATAGGTGCTCATGTAGAACCTGTAAGTGCTCCTGTAGAACGCCGATAGTAGGAGGATGGATGAAAGCGATGGAGAATGATGGTTTCAAGGCTATGGGGGTGGAATAGAGTTTACTGTAGCTAAGTGAATGAGGATGAAATGGAAGAAAAGGTGGTGAATGAGTTTCGAGGAGGAGTACTTATGTCTTCTTTTAGATATTTCCAATGATGGGGTGAGCTGGCAAAAAGGTACGTTGCCATATTTGGACCATTGGTCCCCACTGCCCTGTCATCATCTTTCTTGCAATCACTTCCCATCATTGCATCGGAGTTTGCAGGACCTCCACTACTTGTCCTTTAGATTTTTCTCTGAGTTGACTAGGCACACGTGTGGTGGCATCTCCGGATGAGCGTAGTCAACTGGATGATGGTGGCTAGTTAATTTGCCACCTTTTCTCATTCAACCCTAACCAACTCATTCACTTATGCATATTTTCCAATTACATAGATGCAACAGAGGAGACGGTTAGTCACTTACCTGCCAGTCGAATGTACGTGCTGTGAGGCATTTTGGTTCCTTTTGTTGCTGCATGTTCGTATTTCAGTTGTTCCATGCCTGTATCTCCTTTGTTGTATTCTTTCTACTCCCTGATGTGTGGCTTGTTTTCTTTGTGCAAGTATCCTCTAGCTAGATCTAGCTTCAAATGTCACCTTTTAATCCCATGGTTGCACTTCTTTTGCTGTTGTGGCTTGATTTTAATGGGATGAGCTGCTACAACAATTCCTACAGGAGCTCATGTAGCTACTTCTCCCTTTAAAATTTTTAGCTGATTTTTGTGCTGGCAACTATGAGGATGATGTAAAGGATGCTGATGCAGATGGAGAGTTACTTGGTAAGCTTTAGGTGAGATTTGGAGTTGCTACTCCCTTTATTTTTTGTTTTTTTTCTAAAAACTAGTTTCTGTGTTTTTTTTTTACAGGAAGGGATAAAAATGATGATGATGAGGTGGTGCAGGCGTGGAATGGATGGCAAGGAGGGTGGATAGCTGTAGGAGGGTCTACATGCTCTTCATGGAATCTCCTAGCCCCTCAAACTGCTTTTTGGAACCATTTCTGGCTCCCTGTGATTTCTACAGGAGCCTCCTGTAGAACACACATGGCCTCCTGTAGAATGCACAGTTTCTGGAAAAAAACACAGTGGGGTGGAGGAAAGGTCAGAAATGATGGAGAAGAGTGTGGGGGAGATAAAATAGGGTCTATGGAACCTTCTCTTGCTCCCTGTGGTCCACCTGTAACTTGCAATGCACATTAAAAGTCAATTCTGTTTCCCTTCTTTTCTCTGTTTTTTCTCTTTTTTTCTTTTTTTTTGAAAAACAACTAGGGTGCCTTAAGGATGTTTTCACCCTATTTGCCTGCCCTATGCATCTCCAAGGGAGGTTTTCACCCATGGATCTTATTCTCTCTATTTTTTTGTTTTTGTCATCACTGCATTGCCTCAAAAGAGGTTTTCAACCCAATGATGGGACTCAAGCTCCTCATGGGGGTTTTCACTTGAGTCCTTATTATTTTTCTTTTTTCTACTTCTTCAGTGAGTGAGTGAAGTGGAGGCTAAAACCTGCTCCACTACCATCAAAGTCTTATTCAGATCTTCAATGAACTCTCACTTGGAGAGGGGCTTCTTGTAAATTTTCAACCTATGTCCATTGACAAGCATGGGGATGGCCTCCTCATCAATGGTTCTGATTAGAACTGAACCATTGTCATTGAATTTTTACACAGTGTAGGGTCCCAGCCATATTGTCCTCGGCTTGCCTTTGAAGTCTTTAAAACTTGATTCATAGAGCAGTGCCCAATATCCCTCTTAGAATTGCTTCTCCTTGATATTTTTGTCATTCCATATCTTCCTCTGAAGCTGAACTACCTCTGTGTGGAGAAGGGCCTGCAATCTTTATTCATCCAATCCATTGAGCTGGAGTAGTCTTTCCCTTTGTGCATGGCTGAGGTCTAGGTCCAGCTGAGCTACCATTCTCAGTGTATTGTATTCAAATTCTATTGAGAGGAAAGCCTTCTTCCCATAGACCAGTTCATAGGGTGTGAACCTTGTGGTGGTCTTCCATGTTGTGTTGTAGGCCCAGGTGGCCTCAACTAGTCTATCCGCCCAATCTTTTATGCTATTGCTCACTACCTTGGTCAGAATTCCTTCCAAAGCTCTGTTAGTGACTTCCCCTTTTAGTGATTTTATGATGTGTGAGCAGGTCTTCAATCAACTTGGAAGTGAACTAACTGCCTTGGTCTATGACCATTTCTCTTGGATACCTGAACTTATAAAATATGTTTTCTCTCAAAAACTCAGCTACCTTTTCCTCTGTTGCTTCTTTGATTGCTTTTGTTTCTGCCCATTTTGTCAGTTAATCGATGCACACAATGATGTATTGCTTTTTTTTTGAAGGAAGGTTGATAGGACCCACAAATTCCATGCCCCACTTCTCAAATGGCTCAAAGGTCACTTGAGGTTGCATGGGAATCTCATCCTTTGCAGTAGGTTTCCCCATCCTTTGACACTGATCACATTGGCTAGTATACCTCCTTACATCTTGATGAAGAGTGGGCCAATAGTAGTCTGCTTGCAATATTTTGAAGGAAATCCTCTTTGCTGCAAAATGGCCTCCACAAGGCCCGTCATGATAGGTCAGGGGAATGTCAAAACCTTCTTCCTCCCTGACACATCTTCTCAAGATCTGATCTGGGCCAAGTTTGAAGAGACTACCCCCAATCCAGGTGAAAGAGGCGCTTTCCTCACGATCTTTCTCTTCTCCTTTGAGGACAGGTGTGGTGGGAACTGTACTGAAACTAAGTAGTTTCCTATATCAGCAAACCATGGAGAGACTACTGAGATAGAAAAAAGGTGTTAATTTGGCATTTGATCATCCGCCATTCCTTCTTCACCTGCGGGCAAATTTACTCTAGACAAAAAGTCAACAACAACATTTTCCTTACCAGGCTTATCAACAATGGTCAAATCAAATTGCTGCAGTAAAAACAACCATCTAATAATGCGAGCATCTACATCTGGTTTGTTCATTAAATATCTAATTGCAGCATGATCAGTGTGTACAAAGGTTTGATAGTGAATGATGTAATGTCTGAATCTGGCTAATGAATGCACTACAGCTAGGAGTTCCTTCTCGATTACCGTGTAGTTTAACTCTACCCTTGACAAATTTTTACTTATAAAGTATATGGAATAAGGTAACTTTTCATCAATTTGTCCTAAGGCTGATCCTATTGCTTTGTACGAGGCATCTGTGTGAATGTGGAAAGGCAAGGCCCAGTTTGGGCCTCTCAAAATTGGGGTAGTCACAAGTTTCCTTTTCAAGGTATCTAGGGCTTCTTGATAATTTTCAGTCCATATGAACTCAACATCCTTTCCTAAAAGACCAAACAGCGAAGAGGCTAACTTACTGAAATATTTAATGAATCTTTTGTAATATCCAGCTATGCCTAGGAAACTTTGAACATCTCTCACCTTTTTAGGAGTTGGGACCCTTTGGATAATGGAAATTTTGTTCGGGTCCACCTGCAATCCTTGTTGAGATATTGCATGACCTAGCATGGTCCCTTCAGTCATAAAAAATTCACATTTTTCCGGACTGAGGGATAGGTTCAATTCAATACACTTGTCCAAAACTTTTCCTACGTTAGATAAAGCTTCCTTAAAGTTAGAACCATAAGGAGTAAAATAATCCATATATATTTCCACTGCATCATGAACCAAGTGAGAAAATATACTCAATACTGCTCTCTGAAAAGTGGCTGCGGCATTACACAAACCAAAAGGAAGGACCCGATATGTAAAGGTACCCCAAGGACAAGTGAAAGTGGCCTTATCTTGGTCCTTCGGGATGATTTGAATGTAATTGTACCCGTTAAACCCATCTAGGAAGGAGAAAAAAAATTCCCTGCTAGACCATCTAACACTTGATCTATGAAAGGCAAAGGAAAATGGTCCTTTTTAGTGGTTTTGTTCAGTTCCTAATAATCGACATAGATTCTCCACTTACCATTTTTCTTTGACACTAGCACCAAAGGAGAGAGCCATTCACTGTCAGAGATGGGGTAGATCAATCCTGAATCCAGTAATTTTTGCAATTCTTCCTTAACAATGTCTTTGAGGGTAGGATTCATCCTTCTTGGAGGCTGCATGACTCGTTTGCAATCGTCCTTAATGTATATATGATGAGTACATACTAAAGGGTGCACTCCCTTCATCTCCTTATAGCTCTAGGCGAAGGCATCTAAATGTTTTCTCAATAAGCTACACAGCTCCTTCTCCTGGGAAGTGGATAGGGATGCATTGATTTTCAAGGTTATTTCTGGTCCGAACTCTATATTCTTAACACAGAGAGAGGTCGGGTCGGCCACACATAGATTATTTAAGGGATTGTTTTTGGTTTCTTTCATTATATCTTCTAATGGCAAGGTATTGGGGGTGGACTCTGAATTAAATTTTCAATGATGTCATCCTCATTTTGTGGTTTCCCCCACATGACAGTTTCTAATACACAAAGTGGTGCAGAATAAACTTCATCCTCATCCTCCTCCTCCAACTAGAGAGATATATCATGTTCTAGCAAGGGTTGGGCTGGAAGGTATAGGATTAACTGCTTGGACATATGCCCATTCTTGATGGTCATGTTCTCAGCTCGACAGCTGATATAGGCATCAGTAGTAGCCAACCAGGGTCTCCCCACGATGAGAGGATACCCAGTGAGATTTGCCTTCGGTTGGAGAACTAGAAAATTAGCAAGGTACTCCGAAGAATCAATGGAGACCATCACATATTCCACAATCCCTTTAGGGGTCACAGTGGAGTGGTCTGCTAGCTGCAATACTGCCATGGTCTTCGTCAAGGAGCCTTAGAGGTTAAGTTTGAGCATGGTGTCCTTTATCATCACATTAATGGCAATTCCCAGATCAATCAAGGTGTGTGGGATCATGGTGCCATTGATGTGGACATCCACTATTGGGCTTCTAGGGTCTAGATATTTCGGATAGATTACCTGCCCCAACATCAGGTTAGACAGTTGTCCTATGACATTGATGATTGGGGCATCTCTCTTACACCTGCCTGGATGCCTAAAGCACTTCTCTTTGATCATACTATTGTATATAGACACATCTTTTATGGCTTGGAGAAGTGGTATCTTTACACGTAACTATTTCAATTCTCCCAGAAGTTCAATTTTGTCTGGGGTGGGTTGTGTTGTCCCGAATAGTCTCTCAGGAAAGGTTGGAATTGCTTTAGGTTCACTTTCCTCTTTGTCTTCCGCAACCTCCTTATGGGGAGGCTGGCTATCTGGGAGGACCTTCCTAGATTGCAGGTTAATCTCATGAATCTCCATAGCATAGGTTGGGCATGATGGTTCCCCACTATATACTTGTTGAGCCTGTCTGTTGTTCAGGTTCGAGTTCAGTTTGGTAGGCAATTGGGGTTGCCTTGGTGGAGCAAGACGCAATGGTTATCGTTGAGTAGGTGGTGGAGGAAAAAGAGCGAGAGGAGAGTTGTATTGGGGCCTCCACCCCTGATCAGTTGCATTCCACTAAGGTTGTGGCTGAGCATAGGATTGAAATTAATGAGTGGCTAGTTGGGCATGATACTGAGATGGATAGGACCAAGGAGGGGGCGCAGACCAGGAAGGATGAGTAGGAGGGCCCCAAGAAGGTATGGGAGTGACTTGGTTGGGGTTGTAGTATGCTTGGGATGTCCCTTGCATCCCCTGCTAGTATGGTTTAGGTCCATGCGGTCTCCTCTGGTTCATGAAATAGAGTGTTTCAGTGGCTCCTTCGGCCCCCTGGCACACAGCTTTAAGCCCGTGCAAGGAAGGGCACTTGTTTGTAGAATGATCTTCTTCACAGACTGAAAAAATCTCTATAGAGTTCAATGGGAATTCGTTCCTAGGATGCATCCTGGTGCACCTAGGACAAAAAATGGCCAAAGCTCTCTCTGCTTCCTCTTGTTTCCTTTTGATATGCAAGGTATCCATTTGCATGGCAATAGTCTGCAGTATTTCACTCTTAAAGTCTTCCAACATGTTTCCAAGTTCACCTTTGATGGATGAATTGCATGAGGAGGTACTGGCTATGGGTTGACTCCCCCTACCTCTCTTTATTGCTGCTTTAGAATGATTTCTAAAGACAGTCTTTATGTCCTCATAAGGCAGTTGGTAGATGTCTCCCCCAGCCAGTAAATGGAGGGTGTCTAGAAGGTCTTCCAGAATTCCCCTGAGCAAGACCAACTTCAAAGATTCAGGGTCAAGTGTGGACCTAGCCCTTTTTTAACTGAGCTGGAACCTCTCTTCATAATCTTCCAAGGATTCATCACTCCCGATGGTCATTAAGAAGATTTCCTCCTCAATATCTTTTGATCTACAATAGTCTTGATATTTTTTGTTAAATGCCTACTGCATCTGAGCCCAAGTTGTGATGTTATTGCTAGGTATCCCCATGAACCAGCATAATTCTGCATCCTTGAGAGTAGAGGGAAATAGTTTCAACTTTTTCTCATCTTCTACATAGTCATAGGTTCGACAGATGATAGCAAACTCAAACAAGAAGGTGTCAAGATCTTCTGTGGTTAAACCATGGAAGTGAGGTAAGGTTGAAGGGCTTATGTTCTTCATTTTGGTGTCCCCATTGGTCTCCCGGATGGGAAAGGTACCCTCTACTCTTTCTCCATTCCCCCTAGCATTTCTGTTTTCATCCATTGTCTCAGGAGGAATGTCTTCTTCTTCTTCTTCCCCTATAGGTTCTTCGAATATCTCAGGTTGTTCACCTAAAGGTTCTTCTTGATCACTGCCACCGAAGAAGAGAGAAGGGTGGCTATGTGATGTGGTGGGGGTGTTGGGCAATAATTTTCCTGAATATCTCTATTCCTACGAGGCATGAAAGGAAATATTTTTGGTTGGTTTTTTTGTTTTTTTTCACTGCTTGTACCTACAAAAATGAAATTGATTGAACAAACAAATTGCAATTAACTGAAATGAACTTGCTGAAATGAAATGTAGAACTGAAAGCAAGGAAATGACTAATCTACTTTTGTTGAAATGAAGTTCCTGAAATGAAATTTGCAAAATTGAAAATGAAAGTAAACTGAAAGCAAGAAAATGACTAGTCTACTTTTGCTGAAATGGAAATTGCAGAATTTGAAAATGAAAGCAAGGAAATGCAAAAACTGAAAGAAGAAACTACTCTACTTTTGCTAAAATAAACTACTTAGCAAAATGTTTCGATAGAAAAATAGAAGAAAGCAGTAATCACAAAATACTCTACTGCTTCTCCGGCAATGATGGCAAAAATATGGTGAGCACTAATATTGCAGCAATAACGCTGCAACTCTTGGGCTTCCTACTTTACTTTTATCAACGCAGTAGTTCGTAACAAACTTGGAAGCGACGGTGCTGTATGCACAAGTACTAGTTCTTACTGCAGGTTGTCACTTGGTCAGCTGGCACAAGATCACTAGGAGCTCAAGCCAACTTCTATGGATTCCATATGAAGCTCTATATGTGATGAAAGAAAGGAAATCTTACTCTACAAAGGCTACTCTACTTGCAGAAAGGAAAAGTAGACTAAAATCTAAAGTAAACCTAGCAAACCGTAATTAACCAAATAATCCTACTTTTGTAGAAAGAGAGATGAAAAACCATGAAATGAATGTCATTAATTAATCTACAAAGTAGACAACATCTACTCAAGCTATTTCTAAAAGGAAATGAGAAAAAACATCTTTTTGGATTTTTATGTACTTTTATGTGAAATTGTCATCCATGTGTCTAGTCAAATTAGTGTCCTAAATTTCTCTACATAAATTATCAATCCGGGTATCATAAACTGATGAAGTGTGGTGCACTATATGTGCTTAGTTAACCTTTCTCTTAGTTCGTTGTTTTATAGTTTATGTTGTTTTTGGGGGTTTTGTTTCTCATGCTTAGGGAAATTAATCTAAGAAAGAAAAGTTATGCTTCTAAATTAAATCTCTAAATGTTGATGGAAAACTAAATCTAATGACTTTTAATGTTAGAATATAATTTCTAAAGAAGGGAGAAAAGGAAATGAACAAATCAAAACTTTGAATAGTTAGATTAATCTAAGCTGACGAAATGTCTATAAAATGAAAATAAAAAAGATAACAACTAAATGAAGCGTTTTATCACTTTGCTATACAATTTTGGGAGAACTACCTCCTTGTGATAGCATTTTGAGAGACTCCATACTTCATTGTTCTAAAACTGAAAATGAAATTTAAATGAAAGGCTAAGACTGAAAGTGAAATTGCAGCGAATCTACTATAATAGCTAAATGAAGTGTTTTATCACTCCGCTATACAATTTTGGGAGAACTACCTCTTTGTGATAGCATTTGGAGGGATTCAATACTTCATTGTTCTAAAATTGAAAATGAAATTGCAACAAAATTAAATACAAAACATGTAAAGGAAAACTAATCTACTGTGTGCTCTAATGCTCCAAGCACCATTTGGAAAATACTTTCTTGGACTATTTTGCTAAGCATAGATTACACAGTGAGATAAATCTACAATCAACTGGTTGAACATACTTGCATGAATTAAACTTGCATGAATGGAAAACCTAAACTATTAAACTTGAAAACAATCCTAAAAATAAAATGACATACTTGAATGAAATCAAAGCAAAACTACAAAATAAAATCTATTCTACCTTACATTCTAATATGCTCCATGACATCTACTTCACATCTCCTTCCATGTTGGGAACATCAAAGATTTATTCAAATTCTTCAAAATGAAAAAGTACAACAAGTTGAGCTAACAAAAGCTTTCCAAGGCTATAAAAGCTACCAAATGAAGGAGAGAGATCTGTAGGAATTTACTGGGTAAGTTCCTCAGACAGAACACCAAAGGACACCGCTCACAAATAGATCACAGATCAGTACACCAGTATTTTGACGTGGTTAAAACCCTCAAAGAGGGAAACAGTCCACGGCCTGAGCCAACGCGGCCACTTCAGGCAATTTATTAATAAAAGAATGAAAATTTACATATGCTTCTCTCATAGACGGATTACCCTACAAATGACCCTCCATGCTCTTTAAATAGAGACCATGGACCAATCAGGAGTTAAGCCACGGATCAAGTGTCAGTAATACCGAGGAGAGAATGAACCGTCAGATCACTACATATCGTGACCGTCAGATTGTAAGTTACAAAATGTACATAGTAAAGAAACACACTTTACCTAACTCTATACCCAACTCTATACTAGACCAAGTTGTAGTTAACTATTTCCTATGTGTCGGAATATCCTAACATCCCCCCTTAAGAACAACTTGGGATAGGATTGAAGGATTTACAAATATGACACAATAGGAGAAGGAAGGAGGCACTAGAGCCTATCCCCCCTTAGTGACAACTTCCTGAACTCCAACCATAAATTGAAGTTTAGTGAACTTCGCCTCTGTGAGAGCCTTTGTAAAGATGTCTGCAACTTGATCATCTGTTGAACAATATTGCACTTCAAGAACATGGTCGTGGATGAGATTTTCGATGAAGTGCATGTGCAGTTCAATGTGTTTGCTGCGCTGATGTTGGACTGGATCTTTGCATAGTTGAATGGCACTTTGATTATCACACCAAAATGTAGTCGGATGTTGCTGCTGAAAGCCAAACTCTGACAGGATCTGACAAAGCCACAAGGCTTCCTTACTAGCTTCTATGGCACCACGATATTCTGCTTCTGCTGAAGAAAGAAAAATGCCACCTTGTTTCTTGCAAGCTCATGTAATAGGTCCTGAACCAAGAGTGAACACATAACCTGTAGTAGACTTCCGATCATCAGGGTCACTAGCCCAATCGGAATAAGTGAAACCAACCAATAGAGGAGCTGCTTCGGCACTGTAATGAATCCCAAACTGAACTGTACCTCGAACATAACGAAGTATTCTTTTAGCTACTTTTCAATGACTTTCATGTGGGTTTTGCATAAACCAAGCAACAAGGCCAACGGCAAAGGAAAGGTCAAGACGAGTATGGGTTAGATACAAAAGTTTTCCTACAAGTTGACGGTATAAGGTAGCATCAATTTCAGGAGAAGTACAAGTGACTAAAAGTTTGACTCCAGACTGAAAGGGAGAAGGGGTTGGCTTACTGTCTTCCATGTGAAAATGGCGTAGAATATCACAGGCATACTTGGACTGAGAAAGGGAAATACCTTCCTTGGATTGCAAGACTTGAAGACTGAGGAAATAATGTAAGTGTCCTAAGTCTGTCATTTTAAACTTCCTTTTAAGGCTAGACTTCACATGGTTTATAAGGTTGGGATCACTACTAGTCAGGATAAGATCATCAACATAAAGAACAAGAATGATAAGAGACTTGCCCACTTTCTTGGTGTAGACAGTATTGTCAGAATGACACCTAGAGAAGCCAGATTCTAAAAGAAAGTTATCCATTTTGGCATACCAAGCTCGAGGAGCTTGCTTAAGACCATAAAGGGATTTCTTAAGCTGACATACAAGGCTGGAGTCTGTTTGTATAAAGCCAATAGGTTGTTCCATATAGATTTCTTCATGCAAGTCCCCATGCAAGAAGGCGGATTTAACATCCATCTGATGGACTTCCCATTTAAAAGAAGCAGCAAGGGAAAGAACAAGGCGGATAGAGTTCATTTTGGCAACAGGGGATAGGGTTTCAGTGTAGTCAATGCCTTCAACTTTTGAAAAACCCTTAGCAACAATACGAGCTTTATGTTTATCAACTTTCCCATCTGGTCCATACATGGTTCTGTAAACCCATTTGCATCTAACAAGTTTTCGTCCCTTTGGTAGAGGAACAAGATCACATGTATCATTTGCCAATAATGAATGATATTCTTCATTCATAGCTACTTCCTAATCTGGATGGCCTGAAGCTTCTGTAAAGGTGTCAGGATCATAATTCACTGAAGCTTGAGCCAGTAAAGAGGAGGCTCTATCGAACTGAAAACGTGTACATCGCTAATATGTAGGATCACCGGCAAGATCACCTGCTGCATCCCGAGTAGCACAGACCCATTCTGGAAGCTGAGGAGCTGAAGGAGGATCCTGAGAAGGTGGGGGAGGAGTTTCATCCTCGCTTTCATCATCTGAAGAAGAAATATTTTCAAAAGTAGAAGAGATAGGGAGAGGTGGCACATCCACCAAACTAGGCTCGCAGGCCGATATATTTTCAGCAAACTTTACATCTCTTCTAATGATAACATTTTTGGATTTAAGTGGAATAAGTCTATATCCTTTGACATCTTAAGAATATCCAACAAAAATACATTTTTCACTCTTAGGTTCTAAAGCTTTATGTTTCTCATCTGGAATATGGGCCCATGCTTCACTTCCAAAAACATGAAAGTGACTTACATCTGGTTTAATTGAGCTCCATGCTTCTTCTGGAGTGATATTCTTTAAAACCTTAGTAGGAGTGCGATTTATTATGTAATTTGCACAGTTAATTGCTTCTGCCCAATAATTAAGACTAAGTCCTTTAGATTGAAGCATACAATTAGCCATTTCCTTTAAGGTGCGATTCTTCCTTTCAGCTACACCATTTTGTTGAGGAGTATATGGAACAGTATGTTGCATTTGAATTCCATTCTCAGTGCAAAAGTTGATGAATGTGTTTTTAACATATTCTCTGCCATTATCAGATCTTAGCTTAAGAATTTGATGTCCAGATTGTTTTTCAACAAAGGCCTTAAAGGCCAAGAACATGTTAAATACTTTACTCTTGAGTTTTAAGAAGTATACCCAAGTGCGTCTGGAGAAATCATCAATGAAAGTTAAGAAATACTTGTAGCCAGAGAATGAAGCAACTGGAAGTGGACCACATAAATCACTATGCACAAGCTGTAAAGGGGCTAAGGGGTGCCAAGAGGCACGTTTTTCAAAACTGTCCCGATGATGTTTTCCGAGTACACATCCGGAACAAACACCATCTCTGCAAGATACCATTGGAATACCTGTCACCATATTTTCTTTACATAGATTCTGAAGAGAGCGACAGTTTAAGTGACCAAATCGCTCATGCCAAAGTTTGCTCACTTCATCATTATGAGCAACAAATACTGAGGGAAGATTTGATGACCCAAAGTTGTGAAACTTATACAACCTTGTAGAATCATCAGCAATGCCAGTAGCTAAAATCTGTCTAGATCTCTTAAGTCCTTAATTACAACATCATGAGGTGAAAATTCAATGATTTTACCTTCACCTGAATGGGTTATTTGATATACAGATAGAAGGTTGCAGGATAAGGTTGGAACACATAATACATCATTAAACTGACCATTGTCTAGATGAACAGTTCCAGTCCCTACAACACTAAGAGATTTATCATCACCAACATATATATTTTTGTTGTTACAATCATTTAAAGAAGAAAACATGGCTTTGTTTTTGGCCATGTCATAAGAAGCTCCAGAATCAGTGAGCCACTCATGAAAATGAGAAGAAGAAGATACATTTAGTGCATAGCCAGACCGAGATGCTTGACAACCACATGCAGAAAGTGCCATTCCTGAAGATGAAGTTGAAGTTGAAGATTGCTCCAAATGGATGTTATGCTTCTTCATTACTGCTTCGAAGGTTTCCATCTTCTTAAAGCATTTGGATTCTAAGTGGCCATCTCGATTACAAAAGTTGCAATGTCTATCAGTCTTCTTCCCTTTGTTTTTATTTGTCTTATCATTTTGTTGAAATGATTTTTCATTTTGAGGCTGAAATTGCTTAGGACCCTTGTTTTGTTTAGGAACATTCTTTTTAGGATACAACTTCTTAGAATTCTTTGGATTTGGTTGCTGCTGGGTGGCTAACGCTTTCTTAGAAGAGTTTCCAAGATGAAGAAGACCAAGGTGTAAGAGTTTTCTTGTTCTCTTATTAAAGAATCACAAAAGGAATCAAAGGAAGGGGACTTGTAGGTTTGTCCTTGAGAAATGAAGGCTTCTCTTGTAGAATGGAAGGTGGAAACAAACACAGAATAGGCTGGTCCCAACTTAGTAAGAATGGAGTAGATAAGGATACTATCTTCTTTCTTAACCTTAACACCTTCCAAGAGAAGTCTAAGGGTCTTGAACTTGGACAAAAAATCTTCAGTGCAAGAAAAATTATTGGGGTCCAATGTAAGCAATTCATTTTCAAGTTGATGGGCTTTAAGTTCATTTTTAATTCCAAAGACTTTAGTAATCTGTTTCATTGCTTCATCAGGAGTATCAAGTTCTGCAATATGGAATCTAAGATCTAGAGAAATAGACATCCGTATCAACCCACGTGTTTTGTCTTGCCTATTTTCCCATTTAGTTGCCTTGTCTTCATCTTTCGGTTTGGTCTCTTGGCCTGTGGCTATTCTGTAAAGACCTTTACTTCTAAGTAAATCAACAATGTAGGACCACCATTGGAAGTAGTTGGTGTTGTCAAGAATAATTTGGCATGGACTTTCCATTTAAAAAAAACTGAAGCTAGAGATTCTAAAAATAAGTGTTTCAATGGAAAGATCTCAAAAAATTAGGCTATTTAAAACAAACCGTTCTGAAAACGGCTTCCGGATGAAGAAGTTATGCCTTTTTGAAGAAAATTTGATGAAGTCGCCGACGAAGTGCGGGAATGTGCAGAAATGAAAAATCCGCCCCCACAAAATGGAGACTTGAACCCAAGACCTCTAGTCTCATAAATTAGCTTTGAACCAAGTGAGCTATACAAAAAGTTTGAGAGAGAGAGAGAGAGAGAGAGAGGGGGGGTTGATGCTTTGGGTTGCGTGCTTGCTTTGAGAAAGCTCTTTTTCCCTACAAAACAAAAAACACAAAACCCAACACGGACATACAAAAAAAATGAACTTTATGGATCAAAGTTAGCTTTAGTCAGAAACTAAATATTTTCCTCAATGTTTCTGATTTTCCGAGACCACACTAAGGCGCAGCAGAAAAGAGCATACACATGAGAAAAATCCTTCCTTTCTGTTTCTGATTTTCCCAGATCGCACAGAGTCACAGGGCAAAGAGCATACGCAGAAATGAAAGGTATAGATCCGGTAATAAAAAAAAGCTAAATAAACCAAAAACCGAAATAAAGAGAGAGAAGATAACTATAAACTGCAAATAAACACTGTATACCTCCAGATCTTAAAAATGACGCAGCTAGGGCTACCGGAAACCTTTTTGCGTGAAACAAAAGGGGTTCCTCACTTGAACAGATGCTCCCAACACAACAGAGCAGTCCTCTCAGCCCGAAAGTAGTCAGAAATAGTAGATCTAGGAAACAGTAGTCGGATACAGTTCTACCAGCTTCAGATTTGGATCACCAGCGGACGCGGCCCTCAAATAGCTCTGATAGCATGTAGGAATTTACAAGGTAAGTTCCCAGACAGAACGCCAAAGGACACCGCTCACAAACAGATCACAGATCAATACACCAGTATTTTGACGTGGTTAAAACGCTCAGAGAGGGAAACAGTCCACGGCCTGAGCCAACGCGGCCACTTCAGGCAATTTATTAATAAAAGAATGAAAATTTACATATGCTTCTCCCGTAGGTGGATTACCCTACAAATGACCCTCCATGCTCTTTAAATAGAGATCATGGACCAATCGGGTGTTCAGCCACAGATCAAGTGTCGGTAATACCGAGGAGAGAATGAACCGTAGGATCACTACATATTGTGACCATCGGATTGTAAGTTACAAAATGTACGTAGTAAAGAAACACACTTTACCTAACTCTATACCTAACTCTATACTAGACCAAGTTGTACTTAACTATTTCCTATGTGTCGGAATATCCTAACAAGATTTTCTATTTATACAAAAAGATGAGAAGTCATGTCATTAATGAGAGTCCATGAATATCTCCCTATACCTCTAGAGTTCTAATCAAAATAGGAAATGATAAGACACATGTCTTCTTAGAGTTTCAATACAAATAGGAAATGTGACATATATCCTCATGATCCCATGATCTTCTCCACTCAAATTCGAATTTTGTCTTAGGATGCAACATAAAGGCCTTCTGGAAGCTTCCTTTTGACTTACACATGTCAACAATTTCATCTCATTTGTTAGGTATAAGCATATGCACATTATTTTCTAATTTTTAACCACAAATTCACTTAAAAAGACTAAGAATTAATAAAGTTTGGAAAAACATAAATGTGACCCAATGATAATGAAAGTGAGATGAATGTAGTGACATGGTAGTGAAATGAAAGTGAAATGGAGGTGATATAATGGACATGATAGTGAAAGTGTAATGGAAGTGAATGACAATTTCAAGACCCAACATACCCCCCAACTGAAGCTATTGCATGTCCTCATGCAATATATATTACATTAATTCTTTTGATCCTTGAGCTTTGGCTTAACTTTGCATGATATCATTTGATAACTTCATACTTCTGCAAAGTGTTTTACTTGAATTGCAACATGGTTGGTTCTTGTGTTACAACCATATTTTGTTGTTGCATTCTATTTTGATCTTTGAACTTTGCATAATGATAATTTGTTTACTGTTGCAAATTATATTTTTATTGGATTGCATGATCGTCGATTCTTGTGTGACAACCATGATTGTATTTGTATCCAATTATCCTTTAAGCACTTTTGAAAAGCCATTGTATGCTCATAATAATAATGCAATCATTAATATATTTTGGAAGTATGTGGGCTTCTCAATATGATATGAACATGGAAAGATATGAATATGAATGTATTCCCCCCCAACAAATGGTTTGACAATTTTATGAAATGAGGAAGAGAAATGTTTTCCCAACAATTATAATTCTAGCTTTTTATGGAATTATATGGTAAAAAGTTAGAAAATGACGTACCTTAACTTACCCTTTGGAAATGGATGAGTTGTATGTGTGGTGGCTACAAAATTATGAGCATAATATTCTTCAAGTGGCTAGACAAGAAGAGTCATGGATACCAAGATGACTTTTTATTGCTTCTACTAAAACTTGTTGAATCTGCTCCAAAATGCTGAAAATAATAGTCTTCATTTCTTCAAAACTCATTGGCACAATTCCCACTATGTGAATAGATGTTCTATGTGAATAGTTGTTATTAATGGATGCCACTAGAAAACACAAGAACTCTCACCATTGATGACAATGAGAGTCAAGATGCTCAAACACATCTTGATAGGTACGAATAAATTTGCCGATGTCGAGTCACCTAGAAGTCTGATAAACAAGGGACATTAATGTATTCCCATTGTTCGTCAGCATAAGGACTTGCCATTAAGGCATGCAAGCCTCAAGGTGTTTTTGCAAGGAATTTAGACTCAAAGGACTATGGACTCAATAATTTGCATTGAAGCAGGGTTTATTTGCGAAATGAAAATGATAGGAAAGGGAAAATGAAAATGGAAGATGACAATGGAAAGTAGTAATGGCAATGGGCAATAAGCATGTAACTGAGCCTCTTGCTTTTATTTGTGGGTTAGGAGTGGACAAAAAGTAATGGAAAGTGTATGTGAATGTAAATGGAAAATATGAAGGGAAATGAGGTGAATGGTTTATTATGAAGTATGGATGTAATGGAGACAATAGTATCTGAAAGTTTTGCAAGTGTTTGGATCTGATTTTGCATTAGCATGTTTCTTCTTTGTTGCTGATCATCCTCTTATGAAACAAATTGGTCTCTTAGAGAGACATTATTCACTTGTAGTCATCTGTCCTTTCTCCTGGAACCCGCAAAAAAACTAATACTTCTTCTTCAATGGAATGTAAGACTATCACAAGAGAGAGGTGATCAATCTCTCTAGTTATGATATTTACACACAAAACTAAGAATTTGTATTAATGAAACAAGTTCTCAAAGGAAAACCAAAAGAATTTATACTTGCTTCGGAATTAGTGCCTCAAGTTAATTGTTGTTTCTTTTCAGCAATTTATTTCATTATTTACTATTTCAAACTCTAATGATGGATTTCTCATTGTGTAGATCTCGTTGATATCTTTCCAACGACACTTGAATCATCAAAATCTGATTTTGTATGAGAAAGTTAGGCTGATTTGAATAGTGAGGTTTTTCAGCTGCAAAATTGATTTTTAGTTGCGGAATGGCTTTAGTTGCAGAACATGCACAGTTTCTGTAGCTAAAAATCTTGAACAGAAAATTAGCTATCCATTTTTCATCATCAGTCCAAAATTAATCAATACCTTTCAGAAAAGTGAGCAAATAATCTACTTATTTCATTGATTCAATGATTTTTTTTTATATTTTTTTTTGTAACCTGTGAACCTTTGGTTTTGTTTTTCATTTTGCTCCTTGAAGTCAAGAAGAACATGTGGCGACATAGTGATAACACACACCTTGAAAACAGTGATGGCTTCTTCATTTTGAGACAATGAACCAAATCAAAATTCCTGCCCTGATATTTTCCAAGCTACCCATGTAGTCATTTTTCCTTCTTGACACTTGAAACCTGCAAAAGCATGAAAGTAGCTATGGAACAGCTGATTAGCTGCGGAATGTGGCTGCGTTCCATAGCTAAAAGACAGCGAAGACATCAGTTTTCTGATTTAAGTTATTGGAAAAGAAATTTTATGTAGCCAAGTACCAAGAAGGAAGTCCAAGACTGTAACTGGTGCACTTGGATGAAAACAGAGTGAAAAAAAAAGAAGTTGACAGGTGTGCAAGAGAAGTCTGGTTGAGTACGGATCATTGAGTTTAAAATAGAGGTTGAATCATGAATGTTGCGCCACTGAGCAATAGTCATACCATGAAAGACAACAACACTGAAGTAGGCATCCAGCAAAAGTATACGATCTATTGAAATAGAAGCCACATCTAGTAGTGATGGCTCAGCCGGTGCTTTGAAAGAATAAGAAATCAGCGATGGCTAGATCATAACTGCAGAATTGTTGACATTCTCCCTATTCAGTAACATGTGGAAGTAATATGTCTCATATAGGCTATTATTAAAAAACCTGTACAAACTGAGAATGTCTAATATTGAATATGAATTGTGGCAATATTGCAAAACTTGAGTTCAAGTTGAATGAAGAGACGTCATCCTTTCGATAATTACCAAATCTCAAACACACACGAATTATCGTTAGCATTAAAGACGGAAGGTGTGGTGAATTGGACTCTTAGATTCACCATATGGATTGAATGCCGCATCATGAATTTGTTTTCAAATCGGATTTCCCTTCCTCAAGCATGCCGTATTAAAACAATGTTCTGTACATTTAATAAAATTCGTTTTTTCCTCATGCAGCATGCCAAATGGGACTTATGAGAACCGAAAAATTCTCCCAAACCGTTGCGAATTTTTAAAAATTGTTTTTGGGTTATCTAGCTGACCCCATTCCCGAAGAAACCCATGTTTGTTTTTTTCTAAATTCATTTTTATTTGGCTAGAATTTGCATTTTAATATTTGACGTTTTTTAGTTCTGCGTTTTTCTAGCAAATGCCTCTTCTGCAATTTTAGCACACAGACAATAGCAAGTGAACCAGCCAATCTCGATGATCTGAACACTTGCACATCATCATAGCAGGAACCTTTCAAGGACACCCTAAAGGGCTGCCCCAAGTCTAAAGGCAGTCCCTTTTGATCTGTAATCTTTCATAAACGCATCTTCTTGATTGTTGTCTGTCATGCCAATTTTTATTTTTATTTTATGTCAAATATTTTATGGAATTTGATTATTGTTGCAGGGCCGAACAATGGCTAAAAAATGTAGTGACTACGTGACTGAAAGGAATACGGGCAGGTGAATGACCTCCAGACAAGAAATGCAAAGATTTACTACGTCCACCATAACTTCAAGAAATGCAGAGATTTATTTGTTTTATTATGTGAAACGTGGATAATTTTTTATTTATTTATTTTGTTAATAAAATTACATATGTTATATTTTCAAAAATTAAAAATATACATATATTTTATACTAAACAAAATAATAAAATTAATTTATTTATTTATTTTAATGTATATATTTTTTAATTGATTTGTTAATAAAATTATATGTTATACTTTCAAAAAAATTAAAAATATACATATATATTTTATTAAACATAACAATGTTGTTTTTTTTAATGCTTTGTTATTGATATATATATATATATATATATATATATATATATATATATATATATATATATATATATATATATATATATTCAAAGATTTAAAAATAAACATATATATTTTATTAAACAAAACAATATATCGAAATTAAAATTTTTCGTTGAATCAAATGAAATGATGAAAAATATATATATATTGAACATAAAAATTCTTTTTCTGATCGTCTAGATCACACAAAGTGCAAGAGGAGAGCATACTCGAGAAATTATTATTATTATTTTTTAGATATCAGAAATAAGGTCTCCTAATTACACTTTCCTGGCAACGGCGCGAAAATGTCTAGTCAATTTAGTGTCCTAAATTGCTCTACATAAATTATCAATCCGGGTATCGTAAACTGATGAAGTGTGGTGCACTATATGCGCTTAGTTAACCTTTCTCTTACTTCGTTGTTTTATAGTTTATGTTGTTTTTGGGGGTTTTGTTTCTCATGCTTAAGGAAATTAATCTAAGAAAGAAAGTTATGCTTCTAAATGAAATCTCTAAATGTTAATGGACAATTAAATCTAATGACTTTTAATGTTAGAATCTAATTTCTAAAGAAGGGAGAAAAGGAAATGAACAAATCAAAACTTTGAATAGTTAGATTAACCTAAGCCGACAAAATGTCTATAAACTGAAAGCAAAAATGATAACAGCTAAATAAAGTGTTTTATCACTTTGCTATACAATTTTAGGAGAAATACCTCCTTGTGATAGCATTTTGAGGAACTCCATACTTCACTGTTCTAAATCTGAAAATGAAATTTAAATGAAAGGCTAAGACTAAAAGTGAAATTGTAGCTAATCTACTATAACAGCTAAATCAAGTGTTTTATCAATCCGCTATACAATTTTGGGAGAAATACCTCCTTGTGATAGCATTTGGAGGGATTCAATACTTCATTGTTATAAAACTGAAAATGAAATTGCAAAAAAATTAAATACAAAACATGTAACAGAAAGCTAATCTACTGTGTGCTCTAATGCTCCAACCATCATTTGGAAAATACTTTCTTAGACTATTTTGCTATGCATAAATTACACAGTTAGATAAATCTACAATCAACCAGTTAAACACACTTGCATGAATTAAACTTGCATGAATGAAAAATTTAAACTATTAAACTTGAAAACAATCCTAAAAATAAAATGACATACTTGAATGAAATCAAAGCAAAACTACAAAATAAAATCTATTCTACTTTACATTCTAATATGCCCCATGACATCTACTTCACATCTCCTTCCATGTTGGGAACATCAAAGCCTTATTCAAATTCTTCAAAATGACAAAGTACAACAAGTTGAGCTAACAAAAGTTTACAAAAGCTTCCCAAAGCTACAAAAGCTACCAAATGAATGAGAGAGATCTCCTATTTATACAAAAATATGAGAAGTCATCTTATTAGTGAGAGTCCATGAATCTCTCCCTATACCTCTAGAGTTCTAATCAAAATAGGAAATGATAAGACACATGTCTTCTAGAGTTTCAATACAAATAGAAAATGTGACACATATCGTCATGATCCCATGATCTTCTCCACTCAAATTCGAATTTGGCCTTAGGATGCCACATAAAGGTCTTCCAGAAGCCTTCTTTTGACCTACACATATCAACAATCTAACCCCACTTGTTAGGTATAAGAATATGCACATTATTTTCTAATTTTTAACCACAAATTCACTTAAAAAGGCTAAGAATTAATAAAGTTTGGAAAAACCTAAATGTGACCCAATGATAATGAAAGTGAGATGAACGTAGTGACATGGTAGTGAAATGAAGGTGAAATGGAGGTGATATAATGGACATGATAGTGAAAGTGTAAAGGAAGTGAATGACAATTTCAAGACCCAACAGCATGTAATTTATTTGTTTGTGGATGTGGTAGTGATTTGGTGGTGATGGAGGGTGACTTTGGGATTTGAAGAGGTGTAAGAGGATGTGGATGGGTCTTAGGATGGCTCAGGTGGCCTCCTAGATACTTTTCTAGAAATCAAACTTCAAAAAGAAGCCTACAGGAAAATCTATAGGAGGATGCAGGGGATCTACAGGAGGTCTACAAGAGGATGCCGACAACAGTATTGGAGGTTTTGAAGGTAGGAAAGCGGGTGGAAAGGGTAGCTGAAGGCTAGGATGATGTGTTAAGGTGTCTAGGGTCCATCAAGAATGTTTAGGAAAGAAAAAGATGGTCGGATTTGTTCAAGGAAAGAGAGGAAAGTCTATGGAAATGTGCAGAACTAAGGCAGATTTGAGATGAACGATGGGTGACTTGTGGGGCACAGATCAAAGAGGGATTGTGATGGCTGATAGGCTAACTTGTTATGAGAAGATATTTGCTACAAAAGGACTTGAAAATCAAACAAGGAGATTAAACAAGCAAAGAAACTAAGTACATCAAAAAACAGAATTTTGCATCAAACCAATCTAGATCATGAGCTATGGAAAGAAATGTTGAAAAATGTTGTAATAAGAGAAAGCATGGAAGGAAAATTATTGCAAGACAAAAATGATCATGGTGAAAGAGATCTAAAGGAAAGCATTAACCTTCTAACAAACTACAATACTAGAAATTCTATGGAAAAGGCAAATCTGTGTTTTTTGTTGCAGCAAGAGGGTCTTGGCCTTAGTTCATGGTCCTAAAGGGAGGAAAGGAGGCCAAAGCTCTGTTGATGGCCTTTTTGTATGTTATTTCTATCACTCTTCAAACTTTTATAGAAAACTTAAATGGAAACCACCTTCTAAATTACCAAAAGCAACCTATTCTTAATTAAGAAAGAAATCTATCTAACAACAACTAATTCATAAACTGAAACAAAGCATATAAATACAAACAAGAGGAGCTTGGCTACTTGGATTGGGACCTAACCCAAGAGCTTTAGCCCTCTGAGGTAACTCAGTACTAGCTCAAAAAGGACTTCATCTTTATTATCAAAATAATAATAAGATTACATGAAACTGTCAGCAAAAGTAAGCTCGAAGTTGAGCAGAGCAAAGCTGCAAAAAAGATTCGAAAATTTAACTAACTTCGTAATGAGGCCCTAGGCCTCTCTACTTATACAATTGAAGATCCCAACAACTTACTTAAAATCAGGTAGGCTTGGCTCCCAAAACTTGAGATAAACAGAAGTTATCCTTCACTTGCTCAGCTGCCTCCTAGTGCATTGATGTGGCTGTTTGTGCTCCAAGCTGCATGATGGAGAATTTGAAGTGGGGAGTCATAAATGAGGGGGATACCCTCCTATAAATCCTCTCCCTTGTCTACTTCGAATTATTGTTGCCAATTGTCCATTAAATCTTTGACTCTATCTCCAAAATTGAACAAAAATCTGCATTAAACACATATTAGACTCCATGGACTAATGACCAACCCAACTCACCCCATAAGCATAAACATAATAAAAAACATGCAATAAGCTAAGAGAATGGTTGATTAAACTATGTTAGAAGGCAAAATGAGCCCATAAAAATACCCATTTATGGTGCTCCTTAGAGAGTTCCTGGCAAACTGCCACAAAGCGCAAGAGCAAAGCAAGATGTTCCACTACGCGTGGCTCTTGTTGTCGATTGTGCTCATAGCGTGCGAGCTACCAACAGAGAGCCAATTCCCCTCGATCATGCTAGACCTTCCTGAAGTAGCGACGTACACTTTGCTATGGGAGACAAAGGACGTGGAGTGCGTTTAAAACACAAAGATCTTCTAGATCTTGATGGAAATGAATATCAGGATGGCTATCAATTGCAAGCTGCAGTTGTCAAACATGGTATATGCTGTCCTATAGATCTATGCCAAGTTTAAGGCTGATTTCCATCGAATTTCGATTATGGCATGGAAGGACCTTGCGTATAAGTAATACGATTTGTCGTACCTAGCCATAGCTGATTCCATAATTGCGGTGTTGGATAAACGGCCGGCGGAGTGGCGCACAACGATCGACTTGGCTGTGGGTGGAAGCAAGTCTGCTGCACAAAAGAAGAAGGAAGAGGCGAAGCTGAATATGGTGCAGTTGGTCGAAAAGAGGAAGAAGGAGACCGCTGAGGAGGCCCAAGTAGCACAAACAGGAAAGGAGGTAGGAAAATAGACGTGTGGCGTAGAGTGGGGCTCTAACAAAGGCATGCAGTCGCCTTCACCTGAAACCAAAAAGGAGGACATAGAGCAGCATGACGTGGACCCTCAGGAGATGTCTAGCTGCATTAAGCGCCTAAGAGAGCTAGAAAAGGGAGGGTCCAGAAAGAAATCCAAGGCAGCCAAGACCTCGTTGGACCCCATCACATTGACGGAGGGTGACTTATATGACATAGGTGACACAATTACGGATGTCACCACAGAATCCCTCGAGCAATTTGAGAGTCGGCAACAGGATGTCCTAGGGGCCATCCAGACTGGGCTGCAGGAGTTGCAAATCCACACGTCACAAGCTGGTATGTTGTCCACCATCTTGGCTATTGGCACATCAGAGGCTACTGATATGCTGCACATGAAGGCTTCCAGTGCACTAGTGGTGCCGGATAGAGCACCGACAATGAAAAATGAGGCTGATAGGCCCACTGTCAGTGCCTTGGAGGGAGTGGGATTGAAACTAGCAGTGCTCCCACGTGAATTGCTCGACCTCTTGCAGGATGGAGTCATCACAGAGCTAAGGCCCTGTGAGCACCGCGCCCTCGAGGTGATCAGTGAACAAAAGATAAATAATGAGCAGATGGCCCTGCAAAGGAATGCTTCCATTGTTGCCAAGGCTGAGGCGACCAGCTAGAACAAGAAGATTATACAGGTCATGGAGGAGACCTGTATAATGGTCCCAAAATTGCCCATTCTGAAGGAGCCAGTCGAGGTCTGCATATGCAAATTTCCCACAGCGGTGCGCGACACTCGGACAGAGATGGCGTGGGTCTAGTTGGAGCTGAACCTGTAGATTACAGAGCTCCAGTTGAGGGCTCAGCCTTCAATGTTGCTAGAGGTAAAGGAACAGCGGGTGGCCGCTGTCACAGAAGAACTTGCGACAGTGGGGAGGGCAGTAGCAGACTGCACACATTTGTTCAAACAATCGTTTGAGGTCCTGACCAACTTGTAGGAGGACCCAAACATTCAGAGGCTAGAAATGGAAGCGCGCAAACTCGAATGGCGCTGTGACAAATTTAAGGGCACAACGCGATCTGTCGCATGGACACAGAGGTTAGAAAAGTTGTAGGAAGCTAAGCAGTTGAAGGAATAGATGGACGCAATACTGCACAAGTAAGCTGTGCTTAAGGCACAAATAAAGCCCTGGCTGGACGAAGCTTATGGAGTCACAAGAAAAATTGAAGGCAAGCTTGTGATTATGCAAGCGACGCAATAATAGCTTCAGGCTAACAGCACAGGGGCAGTGACCGAGAAGACAGTCAAAGATGCGGAGCAAGCAACAACTCACATCACAGATTGAGTTGCGGTCATCAAGGTTGAGCTAGACGGGCTTCACGCAAAGATCTTCGCACCTACTGAGCGACTTGAGGGCGAGTCACGATATTTATGTTGGGTGTCTGTTGGGAGCAAGATGCCCCCAGGGCAGTTTTGGGGCTAAAAGCCCATGTTTAAGTAAATTTTTTGTAATATTATTGTAAAGACTCTACATTTTGTGGTCATAGAGCATGAAGGTGTTATGTGTCACAAAGGGTTGTCCAGTCTTAGTTTTGTAAAGTAAATTCAGCTGTAAGAGATCTACCCATGGTCTGCAGACCATGGGATTGTATAAAAAGAGCTAAGCTCTAAGTACTTAGAGAGAGAAGATGTAAGAGAGTCATAGCTTTATAGTGAGAAGCCTAAGTCTTGGGTTGTAGCATAAGTAGATGCTCTATAGCTCAGTGTGTAGAGGACTAGGGTAGAAGTCCACAGCTGAGTGCATGGACCCTCGCAGCTATGTGAGCACGGTGGACAGAGCCTGTAAACACTCGGAAGATATTAATTAAAGGTGTTATTCTACAATTTCCGTGTCTTTGTTATGTTGATGCATTTGGATATTTTATGTATGATTTTCCGGTATTATGCTTATATGATGCGTGAATGAATGCCACTACATTGAATAATTGAATGCAGTTATGAATATCTGCTTGCGCAAAGATGAATTTAAGTAGTTGGCAAGATAAACAAGTCACTTAGGGTAATTGAGGAATCTGCACAACGCACTACCATGACAACGTGAAAGCACCTGAGCCCCAGGTTAGGGCTACGTGAAGGTTGATCATATACTTTCACGAAGGTATTCAAAGCCATAATAGAGAGTTTGTCTTATAAGCCCTAGAACGGGACCACCTGTGCGAAGGCAGGAATAGAAGAAATCAAACGACATCACAACCATCTCAGGGTGCAAAAACTTGGTTCTAGCATCCCCCATACTGCTTTGGGTGAGACTTCGATCCACGCTCCGTGGGCTAATGCCAAAAGGGCCAGTAGTGTAGGGATTTGTTTGGGTAATTAACACTAAACCTAGGTCAGGGGCCCTCAAGCCAACATATGCCAAGCTCAACAAGTCTAGATTATTTTGGACTTAGATTCATTACTTGGGACATGTTTTTTCCAAGGAGGGCATAGCAATGGATCGAGAAAATATCAAGGCTATCTTGGAGTGGCCAACTTCGAAGAATGTGAATGATGTCAGATCATTTATGGGACTAGTAGGTTATTACTGGAGATTTATTAGGAATTTGTCAGAGATTGGCTATCCTATTGGATCTTTACAGAGAAAATGAAGGAAGTTTGAATGGACTGTTGAGTGTGCAACTAGCTTTGATTTGTTGAAGGAATTTCTTACCAATGCTCAAGTTTTGAGGATTGTAGATCCTGATAAGGACTTTGTGGTTTGTATGTATGCCTACAAAGGGTGACTTGGCAGAGTCCTTAACTAGGAAGGATAGGTGGTTTTCTATGAATCATGGAAGGTGAATAAGCGTGAGCATAATTATGTTACTCATGATCTTGATTTGGGAGCTATTATTCATGCATTGAATATGTGGAGACACTATCTCCTTGGCAATAAGTTTATTTCATGAGTGATCATAGTAGAATGAGGTACTTTTATGACCAACCCAATTCAAATGCAATGCAAGCTAGATGGTTGGCTACTCTCAGTGAGCTTGAATTTGAAATTAGGTATATCAAACGAATGAAGAACCAAGTTGCGGATGTGTTATACACATATTTGGGCTTTGCAACCCCAATATCATATGTCTATAACCAAGGGCTTCTAAGCCCCTAAAAGTGTTGTTTCATACCCTAAAGGAACAAGGTCAGCTAATTACATCATCTCCCAGAAGTTCCCCCTGAAAAACTACTCGGAACTGGTCAAAACTGGACCATACAGACTACTCAGTGTTAAGGGTACGATGCATCTCACCTACTACATGAAGAAACTACGATGCATACTGAAAAGCCCTTCTGTAGGGTGCGATGAGCGAGAGTAGAGAAATGGTAGAAGCAGTTTGCTACGTGGAAACCCAAAGAATCTTCTAGAAACTGTTCATTTGACACTTGCCTCTCTGAATTCACCCAAGAATGAGTAAGAGATCAGGAAATATACAAGTGGAACCAAGAACTATCAGAGAGATGACACTAATCAAAATCCTAGAATCTGACTCACCCACCTGCAAATATCTATATATGGATCCCTCATCCTAGAGATCCAAAGGCTGGAATTTTGTATTTTGTAAGGAAGTGTTGTTGGTTTCTCTGTGAAACATCATAGTGTTGGGTGATCTAGCTTTTCATGAGGTGAAGAGGGCTTTCATGCTAGGAGGATGGCGCTGGGTCAGATCAATGGGTTGTAATCCTTTGTTCTACTACTTCTATCAATAAATCTATTTGAGTTTTCCTCCATATTCTTGTATATCTCTGAATCTTGTATTGGTATATGCATTTGTATGGTTAATATACATCTAATCCTATATTGTTTATGGTTATAGATCTTTATGCTTTGATGGTATTATGCTGCTTTGACCCTATAGGTGTTCTTTGAAGTGGGACAAGTAAGGAAACAATGGTGAAGCTCTATCAAAGGAGGGAGGAAACAAGCAAGGAGCCAAGCGAAAGACTGAGGTTGGCACTCTCTGCTTCTCTCTCATCTATCTCTCATAAAGGAAAACACGAGTAGCTTTAGTTTGTTTGTTTCTAAGATAGCTACCCATCTTAGTGGGACTAGCAGCTCTGAATGGACACTAGTTTTCCCGACAACAAAATGGTGACTCCACTGGGGAGCAAATAGCTTGTTTGCTTCTTTCTATTTGTTTGCTTTATAAACTACAGAGGGAGCCTGAAGTTAGGCCAGCTAGCCTTTGAACTGCTTTTGCTATGCAACTGCAAAGTAGATCAATGCTGCTTTAGTCCATCACTGGGTTTGTTTATGAACTTAACAACTGACTTGCAAACATCATAGGTGCCTTGGTGGTAGCTCAAATAAACTCATTAGATCAACCCCTATGCTTTGTGTTTACTGCCTATCATAAGCTCAGCCTAAATCCCTAAACTAAGCTGCAAATTGTGAGCAAAAAACCAAGCTCAGTCTTGTTCCTGGACCATCGCACTATCTCTCATTGGCAGTCTGGATGCATCGCACCTCCCATGTGCTGTAGGTGAGATGCATCCCTATTTCCCTGTGTTACAGATGTGATGATCAGGTGAAACTGTTTCTGCCTCCAGATTTTGGTTTTCTCTTCACTGTTTTCAGCTTTATTCAATAGTTTTGCTGTCTGTGATGAGTATATCACTATTGAAACTCCCTTCCTTTGCATTATTTAGCCTCCATTGATAAAGAATTGTGAATGTTTTTATGTATTTTTCATCATTTACAGTTCTCCTTGGCAAACAGTAGCTTAATCGAACTATCGTCTTTTGATTTGAAAGTTTCGCAAGTGTCGTTTTCAGTCAAAGAAAAGAGTCTTCCCCTTTTTGATAGTCGATTACACTTTTTCCATTGTATTTGATTTGAATTAATAGTATTTCAAGTGTCGAAAGCAATTTTTTAATTCGAAATCGCAAAGTGTCGTCTTAATCTTCCTTTTGTTTTTTGAAAAGAAAATTGTTAGTACTCTCACTTTGAAAGAAAAATAGTTCAGATCTGTACTTAGCATTCTTTTTGTCATTCACACATTAAGAAATTAGAAAACAAATACATGCATGTGCATTTACAATTAGATTGTGTGCGGAAATTGATTTAGAATAGTGCATCTTAGCGTGTGCTCTCCGCTATATTTTGAAAGAATTTCACTTCTCTTTCCTTAGTAGCTAGGATTTTCATTGCAAAAAGAAAGCAAATGGCTGTTTATCATCTTAGATTGCATATTTAGGAATTGTATATCTACATCACATGGTGAACCTTAAAGGCAGACTTCTTAAGAAAGATCAACTGTAAAATAAATTTCAATGAACATAAAAACTCTTTGGAACCTAATGCAAAACATCTAGAAGTCTAGGCTTGAGACATATTCTGGCATCGTAAAGCCTGGTAACTATTGTTTTCATAGTAGGTTGGATGATTCCTCCTCTTTGATACAACAAGTGCCAATACGTACTTGTGCTCCCACGTACAGTCGAGTATATATTGGGAGACCACAATACGCTATATCATTTATCCTTAGGAAGCTGTGTCTGCCACCCTATCAATTGCAATGCATTGAACACAGCATTCGGGAAGATTGATTGCCGTACCATAAAAAGTATTCTGCAGTTTTGCGATTGGTTTGGTAATGCCTCTGTCTAGATTTCCAGAGAAGTCACTTTTGTTCCTTTTCAGACTCCTTAAAATAAAAGTTCCATCTGAGCACTTGTCACTTCATTGAAAATCGAAGGCAACTAGAGTCATCTTTAGCTTTTTCTCGAATCTTAAAAATTGAAAAAGAAAGTTGTGTCAAAGCATCATAAAATTTATTTTAATCGAAATAATGTCACTGTTCCCTCATTGGTCTTAAGTTGAGAAAATGGTGTCTACCAATCAAGGATTTCCCCTTGGGGGAAATCCTAGTCCCTTCTCCTCTTGGGGAGATGTTGGTGCACCTCATATGGCTACATTATCCCTTCCAGGACTTACAATTGGCCTACCAATATGGCTTTTCTCGACCTCTGTCGTTCAAAGCACCATGATTCCTCATCAATCAAATCAGCAACCAGATGATCCTGAAGTCGCTTCCCCACCTTCTACTTCGTTTGTTTCTCCCTCTCCTTCTTCCTCTTTGCTTAGTGAAGCCAGTAACACTAAAAACCAAGTAACTGAGAAGAAGAAGAAAGGGAAGGAGAAGAAGAAAAAGAAGCCAATGGCGAAAGGGGGCAACCATGCATCGTTTGGCGAAAATCCACACACTGCACCATCCAAACCTAAATCTCCATGTGTCATTTCCAAAGGAGACCACTATCATCAAGATTGTCCTTGCATCCCACGGATCTTAAGGGACTGGTCTCGTCGCTTGCACAATCCAGTGTCCTCAACCTCTGATGATCATGTTGAAAGTACATCGTCAACTAGTGAAAATGAAGTCAATGGACAGAAAGGAAGATCTAAATTTCCTTGTAGACTGTGTGAAGGCGATCATGCCCTCCACCGTTTTCCCTTCTTGGATGAAGCTAAAAGAGTCTTAGATAACCATCCTGCGTCAGTGTAGTGACTTCCTCCTGGATACAAGAAACTCTTGCTGAGTCCATCGCTGGTTGAAAATCTAACTGACACACCTTTTTTGTCAGTCAAAGCACTTATCATTGAATATAAATCCTCTGAGCCCACCCCAGAACAAAGTCAACAGGTCAAGATAGTAGTTGACCTAGTCTTGTCTTCAGAAGGTCCACCTTCAGTTGACACTGTCACCAAAGAAGATGAGGACGACACCATTCAAATTCTTTTCATTATCATAGAATCTGATGAACATGGGGGCAATCTACCCATTCCTTTACCACAGGAAGGAATTTCCTCAAAGATTTACCCAGCCGTTGATTCGGTCCCTCCTACAAGCAATCTAGTCGTTTCCTTCGATTGGAATCTACTAGGCAGACCCTGCCTACCATCTAACGTACCATTCTGAATCATAGTACAAGCTTATAGAATGATCATGGTTGGTACTATCATAGAAGAAGGGGCTTCTATGAGTATCATTTCCTCAACTACTTGGAAAGCGCTTGGTTTGTCATCGCTTCTGCCTAAGATTTGAAATCTGATAGGCTTCAGCAAAGGAACCAGTCGCCTGTTAGGGATCCTTCCAAATTTCCCTATAATTTTGAGAAGGAAAACCATTCATATAAACGTGATAGTAGTCCAAGGACCTCTAGACTACAATCTACTCGTTGGACGTGACTATATTTATAGGATGGGAGCCATTGTTTCCTCACTCCTTCGAGTGATGTGTTTTCCGCATGAAGGCTGAGTGGTCCACCTAGTTGACCAGCTTTCATTCCCTGGTTCAAACACAGCTACTAGTCAAATGCCATCCCTAACTGGTCTTTTTACGCAAGGAATGTCTCATCAATCTCCAGTCCATCAACCTGATGATCGTGAGTGATTCAGTGATTGTGACTGAAACCCAAGAGGCATGCGCCGTGGTCTGCTTCGGCAGAAAAACACAAGATATAAGGTAGGTTTCCACGTAGGAATATGACTAGTCTGACTATCCTCTCCGTTTAGGAAAATGGATCAGATTGGAAAAGGATTCTCCTGTCAAAGGTTATGTGATTGGCAATGACAACAGTCACCTTTGTCCATTTCGATGGACATCGCCAAAGAAGTGTTTTGTCTACTACGTGGATGGAACAATCTTGCTAATGCAAGAACTTCCGTATGGTAACCTGGAAACTCTACTTCGTTATACCTAGGGGCATGCAAACCTTTTTCCATGCAAGTGAAAAGCGACCATTTATTTTCTTAGTTTGTAGGCTTTCAACCCTTTAGACTCATAGGTTGTTCGTTCTTAGCTTGCATAACAAAAGGCTTCGGTGCAAAATTTTGAATGGGGCAAGCTCCCTAAAAAATGAACCTATCGATGAGACATCCTTATTATATGACTTACACAAGCAAGTTTACGCAAAGTTCAAGCTCATTAAAAAATAAACCTAGTGATGAGTATATGTTTCCCCAGAGTTCAAGCTCATTAAAAAATGAACCCACCTCGAGTAAATAACCATTGCGATCGCATAATTGTTAGCTTTTGAACCTTGGTCGTGTTCTTACCATCACCTCCACTCTTTTTAGCCGATCATACACCTCCATTTGATTATTTACCCCTTTTTAGGAATAGCTGCGATGAGTGATTCTATTAGCCACCTTCTCTACACTACCATGATTGAAAAGTTCCAAACCCTACCTGGAACCAGTTGCTATCCAAAAACATCACTCGTTCCTCAAAAAACGAGTCTCCTTTAAGCTCTTTTCATCTAACTTATAAAATATGAAAGATTGTTGAGAAATTGGCCTCTCCAGTTGTTAAAGTCATCGAAAGTTTTGTCCCTCCTCTATATTTTAATCTTTTTGGACATGAGGGATCATTACACAAAAAGATCGAGTGTTTGTCTTGTTCGGCTCGTTAAAACTATCGAAAAGTCATCCCTTTCGTATTATTTTATACTTTTTCATACTTAAGGGATTATATTACGAAAAAGGACTACTGGAGTTGCTTTTCTGTCTCTTCTTAGACTCTCTGTAATTGAAAAGGACGGAGTTATCTTTGTCGTTAAACTCGTTAAAACAATAGTGACAAACTTGTCCATGCAGACAAGAGCGAGTTTCACTGTCACTAGGCTCGTTAAAACATAGTGACAGGTTTGCCTGAAGGGAAAATTATAGAACAAGCATATGTTATCATCCTCAAGCTTGACAAAAATAAGGAGGTACTGGTCAGCAATGACTGGGGAAAAATTGGGAAGAAAACTTGAAGAAACTTTATTAGTAGTAGGTCGCTCCTAAACATGACACTTTCACTCCATCACCATGATTGAGTCGGGTTGGGTTATTCAGTTCACTGGTCATATCACCATTGGTCCTCCGTACCATCCATTTTTGGGGTTAACACTACCAATCCATTTCAGTGTCACCGATATGTTCAAGCGAAGTCACTCAGAGAATTCACCAACCCAAATTGCATCTTATCTGCTGCAATACCTTCATGCTTCATTCTTTCATGATCGCCACCTTGAACCTTGTATCATGAGACCGTTTTCACCTCCGCAAAATCATTTGCTCCATTTTGTGTCATAGATGAGGGATTCATTAAGTCCCTCCTATGACGGGTCACTTCTTCTTGACATCAGCTCATTATCCAAGAAGTTGACTTAGGAGAAACCCTTTCAGTACTTTGAAGCTTGCATGCCTCAATGGCAAGTTTCTCACTTCCGGCAACAAGTTTACATCAATTGCCTTCGACCGAAAGATTTTGTGTGGTGTTCGACATCGACTCATGTATTTTCACTACGTGAATTGTGCTACAGTACCTTGAGGGTCATTATCATTATCGTTGATTCCTCTCATGCCTGTTAATAGATTACATCATTGGCTGGTAATCAGGTGATGTCTTTCCATGTTTGACTTCATAACATCTTTTCACATGGATCGACTTTTACTTTGGGCGAAGATTGAACGAGTTTGAAGACCCCGGATCTAGTTTCATCCATCCAGACTACGATATATTCAAGAAAATAAAGACATCAAATGTACATCATAGCTGCTCAGATAATCATCCAAGCTAAGGGATGATGGCTCTACCAGAATCATCAGCCTACCACACAGACGGTTGTCTATCCTCTGTACATGAAAATTAATTTATAAAGCTGAGCATGGGAATGCCCACCTCAGCTAGATCATGAAAATATTATGAAGATAATGTATCGTATTGTATCTTATTACAGGTCACCTTCCAGTTCGAAAAACCTCAGATCCTCATGATAAAGCATTTCACCAGATGTCAGAAGATTTACGACCTCATGCTTTAGGGGGCAACAGTTATAGACATATTTGGGAACACCAACCCCAATCCCATATGTCCATAAACCAAGGGCTTCTAAGCCCCTAAAAGTTTTGTTTCATACCCTAAAGGAACAAGGTCAGCTGATTACATCATCTCCCAGAAGTTCCCCATGAAAAACTACTCAGAACTGGTCAAAATTGGACCATACAGACTGCTCAATGCTAACGGTGCGATACATCTCACCTACTACGTGAAGAAAGTGTGATGCATACTGAAAATCCCTTCTGTAGGGTGCGATGAGCAAGAGCAGACAAATGGTAGAAGTAGTTTGCTAGGTGGAAACCCAAAGAATCTTCTAAAAACTGCTCGTTTGACACTTGCCTCTCTGAATTTGCCCAGGGATGAGTAAGAGATCATGAAATTTCCAAGTGGAACCAAGAACTATCAAAGGGATGACACTAATCAAAATCCCAGAAGCTGGCTCACCCACCTGCAAATATCTATATATGGATCCCTCATCCTAGAGATCCAGAGGCTAGAATTTTGTATTTTGTAAGGAAGTGTTGTTGGTTTCTCTGTGAAACATCATAGTGTTGGGTGATCTAACTTTTCATTAGGTGAAGAGGGATTTCATGCTGGGAGGATGGCATTTGGTCAAACCAATGGGTTGTAATCCTCTCTTCTACTACTTCTATCAATAGAGATATTTGAGTTTTCCTCCATATTCTTATATATCTCTAAATCTTGTATTGGTATATGCATTTGTATGGTTAGTATACATCTGATCCTATATTTTTTTATGGTTATAGATCTCTATGCTTTGATGGTATTATGATGCTTTGACCCTACATGTGTTCTTTGAAGCAGGACAAGTAAGGAAGGAGTGGCGAAGCTCTGTTAAAGGAGGGAGGAAACAAGCAAGGAGCCAAGCGAAAGACTGAGGTTGGTACTCTCTGCTTTTCTCTCATCTATCTCTCATAAAGGAAAACACAAGTAACTTTAGTTTGTTTTTTTCTAAGATAGCTACCCATCTTAGTGGGACTAGCAGCTCTGAATGGACACTAGTTTTCCCGATAACACGATGTTATTAGTAGGAGAGTATAGGTGATTTTTATTTCAGTTGTGAGATCTTATGGGATAGATTTGAGGGAGAAAATATTTCATCCAGGGAAACATGATGAGAAGTACCAAAAACTGAAGCAGAGATTACAAAAACAAGGTTAGGGTGATAAAGATGAGGATTTTCACCTCATGACAGATGGCTTGGCTAGATTCAGGAGCAATATATATGTGCCTGATAGTAGCGAATTGAAGAATCCTTTTTCAAGAATGTTTCATGCCAATCCATATTCAAGCCATTGAAGGTACCAAACGAATTTCAAAACTATTAAGAAGTTCTACTATTGGCCTAATTTTAAGAAAAAGGTGGCCAAAATTTGTTGCCAAGAGCTTAGACTATCAACATGTTAAAGCTGAATGCAATCATTCAGATGGTTTCCCGCAACCTATTGTAACTTCGGAATGGAAATGCGAGGTTATTTTCATAGATTTCATTACAGGATTTCCAAGGACATTAAGACAAAATGACTGCGTCATGGTGTTGGCTAATAGGTTGAGCAAGGTAGCTCACTTAATTGTAGTGAAGTCTACTAATTTAGCTAGTGAAGTGGCTCAAGTCTTCATCAAGGAGATAGTGAGGTTGCATGGAGTTCCCAATAGGATTATATCATATAGAGATGCTAAGTTCACTTCCAAATATTGGAAGAAGTTTTTTGTAGGCTTGGGGAGAAAGCTATCCTTCAATGCAACTTATCATTTGTAGATAGATGGGAATACAAAGAGAATCAATGGGATCCTTGAGGGTATGTTGAGGATGTATTTCATGCATTAGCGGAGGAACTGGAAGGAGTATCTTCCACCAGTGGAGTTTGCTTATAATAATGGGTATCATGAATCCTTGAAGATGAGTCCATTTGAGGCTCTCTAAGGGAGGAGTTGTAATACTCTTATAAATTGGAGTGATCGAGTGAGTAGGGTATTGATTAGACCTGATATGTTGAAAGATACAGAGAAATACATGGAAGTTGTCAAAAATAATTTGAAGGCAAAACAAGATAGGGAGAATAGGTATGTTGATAAACATCGAATATTCAAGGATTTTTCAGTTGGAGAGGATGTGTACTTTCCTATAAAGCCCAAGAAGTGTTGCTTGAATATTGGATCATGTGCCAAGTTGGCATCTCAGTATTATTGGCCTTTTTAGATCCTTGATAGGATTGGACTAGTAGAATATAGACTTGCTTTGCCTTCATTAGTAAAAATCTGTGATGTTTTTCATGTTTCTCTACTTAAAATATATGTACGAGATGTTGATCATGTGACTGATTGGTCTGTATTGCAAGTGGAACTAGAAGGAGAGTTCCAACTAAAGCCTCAGTGCATCCTACAATGGAAAACGTTTGTGCTTAAGAACTAAGAAATAGAGCAAGTTGAAGTGCATTGGAGGCACTCTAGGCTTGATGCAACTAAATCAGAGATGGATGATCAGATGCGACCATTATATCCTTCTCTATTTTCTGTTTGAATCAAATGTACTTCTATATATATATATATATATATATATATATATATATATATATATATATATATATATATATATATATATATATATATATATATATATATATATATATATATATATATATATGTATATATATATATATATATATGTATATATATAGATATTGTATCCAGTTGTGTTTATAAAGCTCCAATAAGAAATATGTTTGTCATGTTTTTAGTGGTTTTGTCTTGTCATAAGAGTCATAGAATAATGAGGACAGTGTTTCCCCAATGGGGAGGGGTTTATAACAATCCCAGTTTAAATTTACATATAAATAAATAATATATGGACATTTTGAAAGCAAAAATAAAATGAAGTTCATGGGATACGTATTCCAAGCTGAATGAAGGGAAAAACATTACATTGGGATCCACTTGTGCTTAATTATTTATCGGCTATGTAAATTAGAATTGGAAAGAGGAAAAAGGAAATAAATTGAAATTATGTTTTACATTATAGCAAGGACATAAGAAAAAACGCAAAAAGGAATAAAGGAAAATGAAAGAATGTCCAGTTCAGCAGGTGGGGAAGACGAGGAGTCAAGATAAGGATAAAAATGGTAAAATAATATGCATGCAAGGAAAAATGAAGATACACAAATGGATCTCTTATAAGTGGCTTAGTAAATATGTCTAAAAGTTGTTCTTTAGTGGCCACATATTCAAGTAAAACAACACTAACAACAACTTGTTCTCATAACAAATGAAAATTGGTAGGAATGTGCTAAGTATTTTAGTGCATGATAGGATTCTTAGAGATGTTGATATCACTAGTGTTGTCACACATTATTGGTTTTGGATCCGTAATCTCTACCTTGATTTCCTTCAAGGTCTGCTTCATCCTGAGATTTTGTCAGTAGTAACTTGCATTTGCAATATACTCTACTTTAGCAGTTGATAGAGAAATGGAGTATTGTTTTTCACTGACCCATGACACTAATAAATGTCCTAAAAAGGATCTTGCAGTGGAGGTGGTCTACCTATCATCAATGCTTCCTACCCAGTCAACATCAGTATAGGCCTTTAATTAAACTCTTTTCTTCTAGCATACCACAACCCATAGTCTTTCGTGCCTTTCAAATATTTAAAAATCCTATTGATCGCAATGACATGATTTTCACAGCGACAAGCTTCAAATCTAACCACTAGACCTACTACTTGCATGATGTTTGTTCTAGATGCTATGAGATAAAACAAGCTCCCTATAATTTATTTGTAGAAGGTATGATCTAGAGGTGTCTCATATTCTCTACATAACTTACAACCGATAATCATGGGAGTGCTAACTGGCTTGCAATCTTTGAGTCCAAATTTCTTCAGAGTTTCTTGCAGGTATTTGGATTAGGAGATAAAGACCGCATCCATTGATTGATAAATTTGCATTCCTAAGAAAAATAACAATTATCCTATTATGAACATATCAAACTTTTTCCGCATACAATTTACAAATTGATCTCCCGACTTCTCTACACCACTACCAAATATTATGTCATCCAAATACACAAGCACAATTAGTAGGTGGTCATATTCAAAATTAATATACAAGTTTATGTCTATAGTGCCCCTCTTAAAGCCTTGTTGTTGAAGGTATCTATCCAATCTTGCATACCATTATTTGGGCGTATGCTTGAGTCCATATAAGGCCTTTTTCAGTTTGTACATAAATCCTTAATTTTCAGTGACCATGAACCCCTCTAGCTTCTCAATATAAAATTATTCTTCCTGATATCCATTGGGAAAGGCTTACTTCACATCCATCTGATACACCTTGACTTTTTCATGACTAACAAAAGAAAGAAACATTATGATAACTTCTAATATTTCTACAGGTGCAAATTTTTTGTAAAATCTACTCCCTCTATTTGGAAATATACTTTTTAGACTAAGTGAGCCTTGTTCCTACCACTTGAACCTTTCTGATTTAGCTTATTTTTGAAGACCCATTTGGTGCCTATGACATTTTTTTCATTGGGTCTTGGAAGAACTTCCCAAGTGTCATTCTACTCATTTTTATCCAACTCTTCATTCATTTCCTTTATCAAGGACTTATCTGCACTTGCTTGAATGCGATTCTTGGGCTCAATTTGAGATAATAAAGAAAGATTTATGTAGCTTGGGATTCCAATGAATCTCCTCCTCATTTAAATGCCAAGTCTTTTATCACCAATATTTTGGCTTTCTAGATGTTGTTTTTGTACACATCTCGATGGAGTTTTGTACCTTGGTGTTGTACTTATTTATTCACCTTCATCATTTGCCTCTATTTATGGCTGATATGAGAATCTGGTGGCTGAAATTTCTTCTCAATATGAGCTCATATTTTATTTGGAATAATTGTGTCTGAGCATTATTTCATCTACTACAATATTAATTCATTCCTTAACTCTCTTTGTTATTTTGTTGTAATATGTGTCCTTTATTTCGGGCTAAGTATCCAAGAAATATACCTTTCTCAACACGAGAGTCAAACTTTCTAGGATTTTTATCATTCCTTTTGATAAATAATTTGATCCCACGTACCTTGTAGTGTTTTACCGATGTCAGTCTCCTCTTTCAGAAATCGTAAGGAGTCTTATCATTGTTAGGCATGAGTTGTGTTCTATTTTATAGGTACATTGTTGCTTGCATGACTTCTCCCTAAAGGTGAGAGGTACATCTACTTCATCCATCATAGCTATGGACACCTCTTGAATTTTGATGTTCTTTCTCTCTGCCACTCCATTTTGTTGTGGAGTTTTGGCCACAAAATACTGCCTCCTTATGCCTTGTTCTTCACAATATTATTCAAACTCTCCCTAATTGTATTCTCCCCCTTTCTCTTTTCTTAAGAATATTATGTTTATATCCTTATCCTTCTCTGGTAAATTCTTCAATAAGCAACATGAAATACCTTTCTCCACTTGGTATTTTTGTCTTGGTTGGGTAGCACGTATCTATGTGAATTAGCTCCAGAGGTTTATATGAAGATAACTCCTTTGTCTTGAAATGATTCCTGGTCTACTTACTAAATTGACAAGACTTACATATTGAATTATCAGGCTCTGACAGACTTGGAAATCCTCTTACAACTCCTATTTTGCCGACTTTTATCAGACTATGAAAATTCATATGACCAAGTTTCTTATACCACAAATGGGTTTCATTTTTCTTTCTTAAGTAGCAACTTACTCTAGAGTCATTAAACACATATACATTATTATGAGTTATGGCTTCCTTTCCCACTAGATTTCCATTCTTTTCATTTTAGATCTCACAATATTTAGACTAGAAGGTCAAATTATAGCCATTATCAGACATCTGACTCACACTAAGCAAGTTGTGCTAGAGACACTCTACATAAAGTACATTTTGAGCTTTAGTCTTTTAATCAAGACTAACTATGCTCTTTCCCTTAATTTTGCTGGAGCATTGTTTTCGAACATGACATTGCTCCCTCTTTCCTTTTATTTTAGACAGAAGAATTTACTTTTATCCCCAATCATATGCTTGGAAAAACTACGATTAACATACCATATATTTTCTTGATCATGTGTTAACAAAGCAAATCCACATTCCATGTTCTTTCCAAAATTTCATTTGCAATTCTTCTTATGCTTTCAAAAAACTAGTTTCCAAGCATTTTGGCATTTAGATGAATACTCAAATATGATTCTCCATTTACTCACTGTGTGCCCAAAATTATTACATTTGAAGCATTTAACATCATCCATCAGGGGAGAGAAGGGATTTATATTTCAAGGATACTAGTTTTGAGATTTATAATTATGATACTTATTGTATATAAAATTTTCATCAATTTCAACTTTGACTCTTCTGCAATCAATAGCCTTATGTTCAAAAATATGAAATTTATAAAAATGACCATAAATAAATAAATTAGATTACCTGAAGTTGTAGAGTTCATGAGTTTTTTCATGAAGGTACCCCTGTTGTCTTGTTGATTGATTCATTATCCGTTCATATGACTCCTTTGAGAAGTTGGAATTCTTACTCCAGTGATGGGATTCTCTCTTTCCTGTTATCTTTTTATTTTCATTGGTTCTTTCTTGAAGCACCTTTTCATAGCTCTCAGGTTCCTCAAATCCTACGAACTTGAAGTTCATCCTTCTTATAGAAGATTCTTGTGGTATAAAATATCCTAGGCAATTCTTGTTTTCTAGATACCTTTGACTATTCAGAAAATGATCTAATTTTCTTTTCCATTCTCCAAAATTCTCATTTAAACCCCTCTTGATCTTCAGCATCTCAATATATGTTCTCAGAGAGATAACTTCTGTGTCAAGACTCTCACAATTTTCTTCCCATTCATGGACTAGATCACTAGGAACTTCTTATTTCATTTCACTTCTTCTAATTTCATTTTCAGAGACATGATTTCTTCTTTTCATGTGTTTGGTATCATCACCTTCTTTACTTTGAAAAAATCTTCCCATAGAGGCATGTTCTATTCTTCTAGTTTTTCACATGTTTTTCTTTTTTCTTCTATTCAAAGAGTTTATTTGTCTTTAATTTTAATGTTTTCTTCAAGGTTCTCTTTTTGATAAATAGATTTCTCATTTTCTAAGTTATAAATACCTTCTTCAAGAAGCTGCAACTACTGTTTTAGCTACTTTTTCTTTCTTATAGACTTCTTTAACTCATCAAGAGCACTTATTAGTTATACTTTAAAGTCCACTACTCTTACTACTTCTTATTCTTCTTCTTCAGAGTCTGTCATATTTTGTTTCTTGAGTCTACTCTCAATTCCATGAGTAACCACTGATTTGACTCATCCACTGAGGATTTTGCACTATATGACTCTGGTGCTAAGCTATCCTCTTTGGAGTAGATCCCATTCTTCTTAGAGAGCCTTTTGTTTCCATGTTTCTGAGCTTTTCCTCTAAAATTCTGATCATTTTCCTTTTATGTCCTTTCTTTGTAAGGGAAATTGGATAAACATTTTCCAACTCTTCCATAGTCAAATAATTTGAAGGGAAACTTCCCTTTATACTTACCTAAGACACACTTTAGTTTCAATGAAAAGTGAGCCAAATATTGATCAGATTCACAGTTGGAGTAATCATGATGATCTTTGTGCTCCTTAGCCTTCTTGGACACCTTGAAAGTTTCCTCCTTTTGTAGAGGCCTTTCCTTTACTACTCTCGTCTCATAGGTTGTGAGAGTACCAAGAAATTGATCCATTATGAGAATTTTTAGATTAGACATTTATTTAATGGAATATATTTTTGCATTAAATCTCATAGGTAGATATGTTATGGTTGTTTGAAAAATTATATCTTCTTTGGTAGCATCACAAAGTTGTCTAATCATATTGGTTAATTATTCAACTCTGAGGAAACATTTCGCTATGATTTCTTCATTGCACACTCAACAAGAACCTTCATTGAATTTATCCTTCATAGATTATTTCATTCTCAATTCATCTTAAATTCCCATAGGGCTTAGAATGTACTTCATGCATGCCTCTTCTTCCTGCTCTAGCTATAAAACACCATCAGAGCTCATAAAATCACTTGTATGGAGTCCATGAGCCATCATCATCATTTAGTTTCTTGTGGCATGCAAGTGAAACAATGATAGGCTTGTTTCAGCAATATACACTATTACAATGGAAGCAACATCTATGTTTTCATTTCCTCTCAGTTTCCAACTCATATATCCTCTATATAATATTCACTAGGCTTTTTGACTCATCCATGACTGTGACACAAGGAGATACCAACTCATCCATATTTTTAAACTTATGCCACTATAGGAGTTGGATCTTGGAAGCCCTGGTACCTACAAAATTTCTTTAAATACAATTTCATGAGATTTACAGGCTTCTTGGCTCCCGGTTAGTCCCCAACTATCCTTAGCACCTTCCTTGGTGCCTTACCTTTGATTTTAGCCCAATCCCCTTCATTTGCTTGCCCATAGTGTTTTTCCTTGTTCATGGATTTAAGGCCCTTGGTTACCAAAACACATGAAATATTTACAAAACCAAGTCCTAGGTGCATCTATTGATATTTGAAAGAACATCAAATGTTGGCAAGAAATCATGTCATCCGTCTCTATTATTTGTAGAAAAATACCGACCTTATGTCCTCCTTCTTGTATTCCTTATGGGATTTCGAGGTTTCACGGCTCTAGGATTCTAGGTTCTACTACCACTAGGTCAGGTTGATTGCATCATGTAACTCATTTTCAAATACACCTTCGGGCTTTCGAGCTTTTGGGCTTATGGGGTTCCCACTACCCTAGCTCAATACAATCACGTAACTTTTTTAAATAAGCCTTCAGGCTTCGAGGCCTTCTGGGGTTCTAAGCTTCCCACTAACTCGAATCAATACAATCTTGTAACATTTTAAATAAATCTTTGGTATTCTAGCATTCTAGAGATGCACGTTTCGCACTACTACTAAGGGATTTTAAATTCATTGCATTGATTGATCATAACTTTTGATCTAGAGGGTCGTTTGTACACTTCTATATACCATTGGAAAGATATTTCTAGGTACGTTCCAACTATGTCACTTTAAGGAGAAACTTTGATGATGTATATACACATAACCTCCTCCAAAGAATGGGTCTCCCAACCCACCATAGTAATTTTTTATGTCTTCTCCACTAATCTTGATACTATGATGATTCTCTATAGTACACTCCAACAACCATTAGACTTCCTCTGAAAAATGGTCATCAATGGCAACATATTCTACCTTTATCCTCAATTCTAGCCTACATGACATCAATTCCAACATACCAAGTTCCACTAACCATTCAAACAATTCTAATTATTCAATAGTTTTCCCTACACTAGAAAAGAGACCTATATATAGGCTCTTTTGACCCAAGCCTCTCACCCTAAATGAATAGTTGTATTATGTAACCACTAGTAATCCTTTAAAAAATGACATCTGTTCTAACTAACTTCCTTTATAAGTTTCTTGAAAGATGCTAGTTGTAGGGTGGAACCAATCTAATTTGGTTGTAGTTGATATGTCCATATCTCTCTTGCTCATGCATTGGGTGCTTCTCTCTATTGCTTGGGCATTGGCTGAAAAGTGCAAATCACCTTGGCTAGTTCAATGGTGGTGTTGACCTTTGTTGTACTAATGTCGATAACTACAGTTGAAGTGCCTCCTATTGTGGAGGCGGCGAACTTGAGCCTGCCTATGTTGGTGGCACCAGTGGAACTGGTGCAAGTCCCTTACGAATGGATAGTTTATATAAATCAATTAAAACCCCCACTCCTTGGCAAATGGAATATCATGTGTCTATGCATCCAAAATGGTCCCTTCTAAAGATTTGACCATCTCATAACCCACTTTACCTTGTTATTTGAAGAGGCTCTTTAACATGAACAAAATTAAAAATAGTCTTCATACAAATTTACAATTCCCTTTCCTTGCATGGCATAATCCTCCTCCCTGAATCATCGTTGATATTTTTTAATGGGAATTAGGTTCTTCTTGAGGGATTTCTTACAATACAAATCCCCATTCCCATCAAGGAATCATTGAAATTTCCTCTTGTATAACACTTCACATTTATCTTTAAATCCTTCTACCTCCTTAGATAATGTCTTTCGTTTCTTCTCCACCGGTATACAAAATTTTTGTTTTCCCTTCATTGGGTTGGAATTTGCCACACACTTGGAACTGCCAATATTTTTCTTGAAGACCTCCTCCTTGGGCATATGATTAAGAAAATCTACAATCACTGTAGCCTTGGTAAGGGAGTAACCAATAATATTCCTAATCACAGTCATTTCCCTATGGGCCCTTCTAATAGTTTGTATCTTTTCTTGAGTCAACTCCATATGACCCTAGTTCTTGTCTACACTCTTCATTATCCTTTCACATATGATTTGTTTGGTGGATTTAAATCAAGATTTTCTTGTACGTTTCCTCTTCAAAGCTTTCGATTCAAATTCACTTTTCTCACCATTCTCTTGTGTCCTGTACAACTCCTTATTAGTACTCTCTACCTCTTCTTCTTTTCTCTTCAGTTATTTCTCCTTACTTGAGAGTTAAACTTACAACTTCTTGGCATCTTATTATATTATCAATGATTCTACCTGTCCCGTCAGGATATAAGGGGTTTGGTGAGACTGAGAAGTCTCACACATATTTTTGTTCATTCCATGGACATGTTCCTCTAGTAGCACAACTTAGTCCTCTTTTTCCTTATTCTTTGTTAGTGCATCATGGAGCTTCCGCTTGAGCTCCTAGTTCTCCTTTTCCTCTCCTAAATCATTGTTTACATGAGATGTGAATCATGAATATTGATTTGCTTCCTCATAAAGGATATCTCCCAATACCTATCATCCAACATGGTTTTAAAATACTTGACATACCAAGGAAATGTAGCTAGGGGGATGAATTTCATCGTCATCTTCCTCGATCTGCACACCATCCTTTCATATTTCAGTTGGGCACTAACCTTGGTGTATAAATCTTGCAATTTCCTTAATGTAACATTATTTATGTGCATGTATCTTTGCACCATATGAGTTACTTTCATGTTCAACTCCATGATATTTGTACATGGAATATGGTTAGCGAGTAGGGAAATTTGATGCACTTGATAATATAACATTGATCTGGCTATCTCTACCCTGCGCTATAATACTCTGAACTTAAAAATCACCCTTTCATAGTCCAGTGCACCCTTCACCTACATAGGGGGGAGTGGCTAATTTTATGCTATTATTATGTCTCTTTTCCTCTCTTTAGATTATTATTTAGCTATCTCCTAAATCCAATCCAGCACTATATGTGTCTGGGCTTGGGAACCTGACCTAACTCCATCGCTTTAGATTATGACATGGGAAAAGGAAAGTGCTTCATACTAAAATCCTATTTTGATGGGGTTTCTAGCTAACTATTGTAAAACAATAGTTCTTGTGATTCTATCTCATCATAGTCATCCCCTTCCACTTCTTCTACCTTGACTTTCTTGGAGTTATGCTCCTCTCCTTGATCAACATACATGGGTTATGAAGTGCCTCTTTTTCTCCCTAAGAGGTGGGAAGTTGTTGATTTAACTGGATTTAGAATAAATTTGACTTCTTCCCAAGTAAACTTGTTGGCATAATCTTCTATTATGGAATTTGGATCGTGCATGTGATTTTCATGGTCCTTATATTTTCTCATCTCGTAAATGATATTATTACGATCATAATTCCATACTCCTACTTGCGGTAAATCAAAACTCTACAATATTTTCCCAACAAGTTCTAAATCATTTCTTGAATTTACTACAAATGGTCCTACCTTATGAGGAAGGTGGAAAGTAATTTCTACCGTCCTAGGAGTAAAGTGCACATTGTCATTTTTGAATCTCTTCCTCATGTACTTAAATGCAGATATGTGGGGAGTCCAAAATATGAGAATTTGGTACAATTTTCTTTCAAATCCATATACTATAGTGACTATGTGCTCTTTGAAGAGGTACCAATCACCTACTTTGGTATCCGAGGTAAAATGTAACTTATCCCTAAGGAACTGAGGGGCTCTGGGTAACGATTGACCATACAAAAGGGTATAAACAAATGACATAAAGAATATATATAATTGAAAAAACCTTGGTTATATATTGGCTCTCTAACCATGGATAACCACTCATAATTAAATAACAAAGAATTGTGGTCTTCCACCATATTGGTCTTTAATTATTCGAGATGAGAATATTCTTGGTGGATGAATAGGTGAACTAGATAGGCTTGGTAAGAGAAAGACCTACCTTCTGTAAATTTTAGCATTTGGGAGTGGATATAATCCAAAAAAAATGTGGAAAATCAAATTTGGTACAAGCCTTAGTGGTCGGATGACGCAAGGAAACAAGGAGACATAAAATTGTTTTGATTACGTAAACAATTATATTGAGAGAACAAACTTGGGAAACAATGGAAAAGGATAACTTGGGCATAGAATCAAAGGTCGTGATGTGGTAAATAATATGACTGGAAAGGTAAACCACTCCCTATTTGACATATTTGATAACCATTTGTTGTTGTACTTCTGAAGCAAGAACATTCCATTTGTCTTGAATTGTCTCTATATCCGACCTTTACAATTATATTCTATATGAGAAAGAGAGAATGTTTTCAATGGAATCTGGTGTTATTTTTATTATTACCTTATCCCTTTCAAATGAGACATAAGTCTCTAATCTGGAAAAATATTGGCTTACACACTAGGATACCATCTCTTGAAAATGATATGCTTGTGCGACCAATGTTATGGCCAAGTTTGATGCATATATGTTATTGGGCTCTCATATCACATCACAAGTACCCTGAACCACTGAAATAACTTTGCTGATATTGTAAGTGGTTATTAATGGGTCCCAAATATTTGTATCACTGTCATAAAAATAAGGTTCTTTGGTTTTCTCATTCTTTGGCAGATGAGGTAGCCATTGGAAAAGAAGACTTGCTAAAAAGGCCTAGTTTACTGATGAGGGAGAAAAATATAAATGATAGTTTCTCAAAGGGATCAAACAACTAACGAGGATGTGCGACATGACCATGAGGGACTAGCTGATGAGGTGGAGGGAGTGATTATTTAAACATTCAAGAGTGAGACTAGTTGGTTTGCATGAGAAGTCAAATTTAGGTCTTTGAGTGTTTTAAGATAGAATTTAGCAAACCTTGACAGGAATTTAGTTTGTCAATGCACTAAGAAAATTAACTGGATGGAATGGAGGTTTTATTTTCAAAAATGAGGGATTTATCCCTATGAGGCACATGTTTCTTCAAGAGGAGGGCTAGGGCTTACTGGTTTGAAATGTGAAATGCAATCTCAAATGGCATTAGGATGGAACAATTTGGTGTATGAGTGTACAAGATAATTTGGATGTTTATTATGATCAAATGGAGACAAATGAACCCTCGAGCCCTTTTTATAATTGTTTTGGGCATCATACATGGTGGGACCTCATTGGAATCTTTTTTGGGTTATGTCATGTTGATGTCAACATGTGGGCCATGCCATATGTCAATGTTGATGTGGACAAAAAATGACATGGCGAATGCGATGTGGCATGGTGACCTGTGACATGAGACTTGCTTGGGCTCATGAACGTTGCATGGAAAACTACATGGGACACCCATGTGGCACCCTTATCACCACCCACATACTAGCATTTGGAAACCTTCAAGTGGTGCAAGGGGCATAAGGGGGTGTCACGTGGTCCCCTCTACACCCCTCTGCCAAATTAAGTTTTATGCATGTTTTTAATGAAACAATGTGTGGGTTGTTGGATTAATCGATGTGCCCATCATCTGATCCATGCACAATGTAGATTCCTCACAATGGTTCTCTGGCACTTATGTTTTTCGTGCATCGGTGTCATTGTGTCATGCTGGTGTTCACCCGCTGGCGCCCACTAGGGAAGGCTTATATCCTTTAACTTCAAAAATGAAATATTAAAACTTTTTTTTCCTTTCTAGCATCGGGACCTTGAACTTTAGGATGTTTCTGAGGTACCTATTGGTATTGATACCTTCAGAAGAGAATTTCTCGTGGGATAATACAATTTTGGTGTTAAAATTTCCTTTTTGCACATTGATAACAAATGATTCTCCATGGTTAATGGGATGGTATTCGTTAGATATCCACATAAATATTACATCTCGCATGTACATGTAGGGGATTACAAATAACACTACATATACATAAAGGGGAACTAAATCTAGTTCCACTTCAACAATCAAATCAACATTGATAGCAATCTAATCTTGCACTATTTTGTTACCTTTAACTCTACATCCTTATTTACCCTTCCCAATGGATATGGGCTTGGATGATCATGAAATTCCAAACCCAATTTATTAATGAGGTCTAATACAATGCAATTCACTTACGATCCTCAGTCAAACATAACATCAATCTTTGTTTTCTTGACATGTATCTTTACATGGAAGAGTTTGGTCGTTTCTTTCTCTTTGTTTGCTAAAGGCTACTTAAATTCACCTCCTTTTGCATTATATAAAAATGATCTTCTCATCCACATGAAAGTGCATTTTAACATGGCTACTGAAATTAGTGACCATGAGGTTCTTATTCTTATTATCTTTCTCTTTGTTCTTCATGTAAAGGTCTGGATGCAACTGCCAACACCTTTCGACTCTATGACCATCAATATTATAGTGGTTCTAATGGTTCTTGGGATCCTTGCATTTGTGTGTTGTGGATATCATATTTTTGTCTTTTCCCCCTTTCCACTTATTCTTCCACTCCTTAGAAGTGACCTCGTTCTCCTTCTATTGCAATCCACTTGATTTCCCTTTCTTCTGGCTTATTTTCTGTAGGCAATGTGCTTGTGCACAACTCTTATCCATTGATCTAAGTTTAAACAATATTTCCTATTTCCAAATATGGTTGTCCGTATCCCCTAGATACTTGAGGAGTACATCTATGTTATTTAGGGAGATACGTGACATTATGGCCATCTTTCTAGACTTTGTGGTGTACTCTTATACATTGTATCCATGCTTCTTCCTAAAGTAGTTTCATTGGATCCACTAGTCCTCTACATACATAATAGGATAAAATTGTGACTTTATGAGGGTTTTAAAGCCCTTACACTTAGTCACTAGAGGATATCCCTCCATCCTCAAGGTCTTTGTGTGGCCTTACCACCAATTTTGGGCATGGCACTCTACTTTTAGCGAAGAAAATGAAATTTTTTTCATCTATATGATGAACACTAAAATAAAATTATAATTACTACAAAAAGTGATTTAGCTTCATAGCATCAATATCACCTTTTTATGGATTGATGTCAACCTTCATTTCCATTTTGAACAGGTTTTGTGAATGGTTCGTGACACTTAAATTGAGTTGATCTTTTTTGGGTCTTTTCTTTAGTTAATTCTTTGCTTTTTTCCAATCTCCTGATCTCCCCAACGATTGAACTTATGCATTATACCCTCCATATTCTATGAATATAATAATCTTATTGGTTAGGGCTTCCATGAATAGATTTTCATAATGACTTATATTTACAACTTGTGCTTCTAGTTGTGAAAACCTCTCATTTGTAGGATCATCACGATTATTCACAGATTCATCAACCATGAATAGGGTATTATGAATTTTGGCTTACCCAATCTAAATTCCTTGCAAATATCCACAATATACTTAAGAAAAATTTCTCTGATACCATTATTATCTATAAAATTGCATGGACATTCCAGTAGATAGTACATCGTAATAGATATGATAAATAATACTTAAAAATATGAAATATACACTATGAAGGTTTATTTGTCTTTATATTTTTTGATCTATAAGTTACTATGTATTTCATATACATGAAAATTATAATTAGGAAGAAAAAAAGAGAAACAAATAAAAACTCAAAAACCATGATTGACATAAGATGTATCCTGGGAAACCCTTTCAGGAGAAAATCCCAACTTGAAGGTGTGGTCACTCTACTCTCTTTCTCTTAATATAAAATGTCTGCAAGTACAAATAAGTAAGGCTTATGGCCTTTGCGATACTACAATGAAAAAATAATCTTTGTGTGCTCTCTTTTTATCCCTCTCAGTTACTTTGTGCATCTATGGAACAATATACCATTGAAAAGAATGGAACCCCTTTTCCTTCTAATGGCCCCATTATAACACAACTTGATAGCTTTCTAGTGGTTAATTTTGACTCGCTCAACCATTAAAAAAAGTTATAATATGGAATATTCTAGAGTATCCTTCATCATGACCATATGGATAGACATTTTTCTTGAGTAATTGAGGTTGATGTCACATCCTCTCGAATTATGGTTTCCAAAATAAATATATCAACTTCTCAGTGGCATAACTTTTGCATAAGGACTCTGATTGAGGCCATTATTACACTGCTGGAGAGGTATATGTATGTAGAATATGAAAAAAAATTGGCACCTAAGCATAATGTTTTTAACCCCAAAGAACACCATTTTCTTCCTGAAAATTACCTCAAAAGGTTTCATACCTCAATTTTTCAAACTTGGACCTACCAATAAAAATGGTCTTATGAGTTGATTCCTCCATTGCTTCCACTCTGAAAGAATCATGATAAATGAAAAAAAAATAATGATCAAATATAGATGATCTCACCAATCCTACTAAGTATTTTGGAGCTATGATCAATGCTATAATAGCTGGACCAAAGGCAAATAAAATTATGGGATTAACTAGGCCTTATCAATGAATCAAGCACCTAAAAGACATCCTCTTTGATCCATATTAGATCATTATATTTATCTTCATCCATTTTGATGCTTTCAAAGTGGAAAAAGTAGGGTAATAATTTCGTAAGGCCATTTTTACTAGCGGGTCTGAGTTTGGAAAAATAAGATTTGAAAGCTTCCATGAGCAATTTAAGGTGCCAAACAATGTTTTTTAGGGTTAAACTTTTATCACTTTAGCGCTACACATGTTTTACATATTTTAGACATAGAGACCCTTCCAACAATGCAAGAATCATGTCAATCTGAGTTTGTATATGAACGTTGTCACACTTAGAAGTTGACCTTCCACTTTTCACCACAACAATTCAAAAGGATGTCACATCATCCCCCATAATTCATCGAAATGTTGGGTGTGGAGCCTGATTATCTTCTGTATTCAAAGGTTTCAGCCAGATGTATACCCCAGGAAGACTGTACACCCCTCCACGCGGGGGGGTGTGGGGGGGACGTGTCCCCGCCCTGCGGGGCTTCAGAGGGGCTAATCCCCCTCGACTTGGGGGTTCGAGGGCCAGCGGTCCCCCAACAGGGGCTCGGGGGTAGTGCCCCTGAAGCTAAAAACAGATGTAAAATTGCCTTGTAAAAGTCTAGTAATTTCTAGTCAATCTGGGCCATTCATTAAGCGGATGATCTGACGGTAGATGTTATGTTTAATTTAGGGTTTTTTTTCCCTCGAAGTCAACCCTTCACTATATATGAGGCAATTGTATTGTGTCTATGTATATCTGTATTCTAAGTGAGGAAGAGAGAGGAGATTGCGAGCGAAAAGGGTGTTACAGCGGATCTGTTGTAGGTTTTATCTCTTCAGTTTGCTGGATAATATAATAAAAGAAGGATTGGTTGTTTCTCCGTGGACGTAGCCCAAACTAGGTGAACCACATATATCTGTGTCTCTCTTGTTTTATGCATTTTTCGTGTTTATATTTCTGCAATATTTTATGTGTTCCATTTCTCCGTAATATATAATTTTCTAACACAAAAAGGGGATCGTAATGTGATTACGATGAAGAGTAATATAGAAAAGTCTATATTATAACTCTGACGAAGAGTTGAGTTAGTCAAACTAAACCACTAGTAGGCTATCGGGATATGCTATAACCAAGCCACTAGGGGGAAAAGGGTTTCCATTCATTCACGTGCATTTTTTCCAAAATTGAGCAAAAATGGTTGAAAGTGATAGTCGATAGAGCACACAAGGAGGGTTTTTGCATTATATAAACCCAAAGGCCATAAGCCAAGCTTATTTGTACTCAAAACCATTTTCTATTTAGAGAAGGAGAGTAGAGTGGCCTCACCTTCCTGCTAGGTTTTTCTCTCGAAAGGTTTTCCCAAGTCATATCTTGTGTCAAATGTGTTTGTCATATTTTATTACACTATTGTTTTTTTCTACATACTTTTAATTTGAATGCATTCACTAATAATAGTAACACATATATTTATAAATCTAAAGAAAAGTAAAATTGTAATAGTTTGTATTTTTTATTATTATATCTCTTGTGGCAAATTGTCCAGTGGAATATCCACGACATTTTATAGATCACTCCTCATAGTTGACTAAGGTAATCCTTGGGGAAAATAAAGAACTTGACTTATCAATCATCTTTTTTAGTTTTTATCCTTCCTTTAGTGTTTCACTAAATCTCTACCTAGTGGTACAGTGCACAAGTAGTCATTAGTGTAGCACTACAAGATCTCCCTTAGTGAAATTTGTTCTTTTTTTGCAAAATTTTGCCTCCTACTGCCTATGTAGTACTATGTTTTTCACATATCTAGTGATAAAAAGCTCCATTTCTGCTCAAATATGTGCTAATAGGTCCTCTTAACATTCCCCTCGCCTGTATAACACTAGATTAGTCATCAATACAGTACTATAGAGCCTCCTTTTGACAGATTTTGGCGTTGTTTATTTAATTTTTTGCCTCCTTTAGCCACTATATCATTTTTTGTATTAATCAAGGTGGAACTATATCATTAATTTATTCATCAACTATGTGGTACATGACATAATTTACCTCCTCTATGCCATAGTTATTCATCTTCTCAATACTAAAAGGTCAATTTTGGCCAAAATTTGGGGTTTTATCACTACATTTTTCCTCTCTAAGGATTTATTGCACATCAGTAATCATAAATATATAGAAACATCAGTCACTTAAACCTTTATTATATTCCATAAAACTACCTTTACCATCTCGCTAGTGTTATAAGACTCTCTTGGCCTTCTTCATTCAGTTACAATGTAAAAATATAGGGTTTTCATTTAGTTCTTAAGCCTCCTAAGACGATGTAGAAAATTATTTATAACTATTATAGTGATATGGCACAAAATAAACCATTATTAAATAGATAAATCATCTCCATAAGATTATAGATTGATCCTTGGTGATTTTCCTAGAGTTTTCCCTCAATTATGAGGATTTTCCTAAGTTTTCTTGGTGGAAAATGATCTAATTTGAGGTGAATTTCAACAATCCTAATTTTAGTTTCCATTTAGTTTCCCGGGGTTGCTCCACATCAAAACACATATGGTTTCATGTTCGAGAGCCCCAAAATTCAAAACTTTTAAGCTCATGTTTTGATCTCCGAAGCCATTGTACCAATCTAGTAACCATTAAGTTAGTGATATAAAGTTTTTTAACCTTTATAATTGAGCTAGGATGTCTCCATTAGGGTTTTCCATCACTGAAGGGGCCTTCTCTGATGCCTTTATTGAGCCAAATTTTCCTGAACTGGAGGAGAAAAATGAGGGAAAATGGATTATTTTTTAAGTATCCTGAAGTTCATGAAATATATTATATGATGGCCCAAAATATCTTATGTTTTATCCTCCCTTGGATAACTAAGGTTTCCATCACTAGAATCCTAAGGTTTCATGTTCTAGAAACACCTCAACACCATTCCTTTGTCTTTCGCAATTGAATTTGACCACTCATTTTCCTTCAATATTTGACATATAAACAAGTTTTTTCCTTCATACAAATATTAATTTTCCTTCCATAAATAAACAAGGGCTCCTCCATGGGAAAAATCATGGCCATCTCATTTAGAATTTTGAATATCGAATTGTGATAAGTTAAGGATGACCATTAAGTTAAGTTGGTCATTCTTACCTTCTCCTTACCACTAAATGATGCTACTTGTGTGCATACTTAGTTAGAACTTGAAAATTAGTCCCCTAGTCCTTTACATATTACATGTTATGCCAATATGTATAATGTGTATCTATTTTTTCAATGATTATTGAGGAAATTTCAATCTAGGGACTATCACTTTGGAGGACAACTAAGGATAGGAAGCTCTCAATTGTAAAAAGTATTATACATTTCAAATTACCTAAAATAATGGAACACCTTAGATATCCACATAAATATTACATCTCGCATGTACATGTAGTGGATTACAAATACCACTACACATACTTCAAGGGGAACTAAATCTAGTTCTACTTCAACAATCAAATCAACATTGATAGCAATCTAATCTTGCACTATCTTGTTACCTTTAACTCTACATCCTTATTTACCCATCCCAATGGATATGGGCTTGGATGATCATGAAATTCCAAACCCAATTTATTGATGAGGTCTAATACAATGCAATTCACTTACGATCCTCAGTCAAACATAACATCAATCTTTGTCTTCTTGACATGTATCTTTACATGGAAGTGTTTGGTCCTTTCTTTCTCTTCGTTTGCTAAAGGCTACTTAAATTCATCTCCTTTCGCATTACATAAAAATGATCTTCTCATCCACATGAAAGCGTATTTTAACATGGCTACTGAAATTAGTGACCATGAGGTTCTTATTCTTATTATCTTTCCTTTTGTTCTTCATGTAAAGCTCTGGATGCAACTGCCAAAACCTTTCGTCTCTATGACCATCAATATTATAGTGGTTCTAACGGTTCTTGGGATCCTTGCATTTGTGTGTTGTGGATATCATATTTTTATCTTTTCCCCCTTTCCACTTATTCTTCCACTCCTTAGAAGTGACCTCGTTCTCCTTCTATTGCAGTCCACCTGATTTCCCTTTCTTCTGGCCTATTTTCTGTAGGCATTGTGCTTATGCACAACTCTTATCCACTGATCTAAGTTTAAAAAACATTATCTATTTCCAAATATGGTTGTGTGTATCCCCTAGATACTTGAGGAGTACATATATGGCCATCTTTCTGGACTTTGTGGTGTACTCTTATACATTGTTCCCATGCTTCTTCCTAAAGTAGTTTCATTGGATCCACTAGTCCTCTGCATACATAATAAGATAAAATTGTGACTTTATGAGGGTTTTAAACCCCTTACACTTAGTCACTAGAGGATCTCCCTCCATCCTCAAGGTCTTTGTGTAGCCTTCCCACCAATTTTGTGCATGGCACTCTACTTTCAGCCAAGAAAATGAAAATTTTTTCATCTATATGATGAAAACTAAAATAAATTTATAATTACTACAAAAAGTTATTTAGCTTCATAGCATCAATTTCACGTTTTTATGGATTGATATCAACCTTCATTAATCCATTTTGAACAGGTTTTGTGAATGGTTCATGACACTCAAATTGAGTTGATCTTTTTTGGGTCTTTTCTTTAGTTAATTCTTTGCTTTTTTCCAATCTCCTGATCTCCCCAACGATTGAACCTATGCATTATACCCTCCATATTCTATGAATATAATAATCTTATTGGTTAGGGCTTCCATGAACAGATTTGCATAATGACTTATATTTACAACTTGTGCTTCTAGTTGTGAAAACCTCTCATTTGTAGGATCATCACGATTATTCACAGATTCATCAACCATGAATAGGGTATTATGAATTTTGGCTTACGCAATCTAAATTCCTTGCAAATATCCACAATATACTTAAGAAAAATTTCTCCGATACCATTATTATCCATAAAACTTGCGTGGACATTCCACTAGATAGTACATCATAAGAGATGTGATAAATAATACTTAAAAATATGAAATATACACTATGAAGGTTTATTTGTCTTTATATTTTTTTATCTATAAGTTACTATTTATTTCATATACATGAAAATTATAATTAGGAAGAAAAAAAGAGAAACAAAATAAAAACTCAAAAACCATGATTGACATATGATGTATCCTAGGAAACCCTTTCAAGAGAAAATCCCAACTTGAAGGTGTGGTCACTCTACTCTCTTTCTCTTAATATAAAATGTCTACAAGTAAAAATAAGTAAGGCTTATGGCCTTTGCGATACTACAATGAAAAAATAATCTTTGTGCACTCTCTTTTTATCCCTCTCAGTTACTTTGCGCATCTATGGAACAATATACCATTGAAAAGAATGGAACCCCTTTTCCTTCTAATGGCCCCATTATAACACAACTTAATAGCTTGCTAGTGGTAAAGTTTGACTCACTCAAACATTAAAAAAAGTTATAATATGGAATATTCTAGAATATCCTTCATCATGATCACATGGCTAGCACATTTTTCTTGAGTAATTGAGGTTGATGTCGCATCCTCTCAAGTCATGGTTTCCAAAATAAAAATGTCAACTTCTTAGTGGCATAACTTTTGCATAAGGACTCTAATTGAGGCCATTTTTACACAATTGGAGAGGTATATGTATGTAGAATATGAAAAAAAATTGTGTCACCTAAGCATAACGTTTTTAACCCCTAAAAACACCATTTTCTTCCTGAAAATTACCTCAAAAGGTTTTATACCTCAATTTTTCAAACTTGGACCTACCAATAAAAATGGTCTTATGAGTTGATTCCTCCATTTTGGAGCTATGATCAATGCTATAATAGCTGGACCAAAGGCAAATAAAATTATGGGATTAACTAGGGCTTATCAATGAATCAAGCACCTAAAAGACACCCTCCTTGATCCATATTAGATCATTATATTTATTTTCATCCATTTTGATGCTTTCAGAGTGGAAAAAGTAGGGTAATAATTTCACAAGGCCATTTTACTAGCGGGGCTGAGTTTGGAAAAATAAGATTTGAAAGCTTCCATGAGCATTTTAAGGTGCCAAACAATGTTTTTTAGGGTTAAACATTTATCACTTTAGTGCTACACATGTTTTACCTATTTTAGACATGGAGACCCTTCCAATGATGCAAGAATCATGTCAATCTGAGTCTGTATATGAACATTATCACACTCAGAAGTTGACCTTCCACTTTTCACCACAATAATTCAAAAGGATGTCAGATCATCCCCCATAATTCATCGGAAATGGGATAGTGACGTGATTATGATGAAGAATAATAGAGAAAAGTCTATATTATAACTCTGATGAAGAGTTGAGTTAGTCAAACCGAACCACTAGTAGTCTATCAGGATATGTTATAACCAAGCCACTAGGAGGAAAAGGGTTTCCATTCATTCACGTGCATATTTTCCAAAATTGAGCAAAAATGGTTGAAAGTGATAGTTGATAGAGCACACAAAGAGGGTTTTTGCATTGTATAAGCCCAAAGGCCATCAGCCAGGCTTATTTGTACTCAAAAACATTTTCTATTTAGAGAAAGAGAGTAGAGTGGCCTCACCTTCCAACTAGGTTTTTCTCTCGAAAGGTTTTCCCAAGTCATATCTTGTGTCAAATGTGTTTGTCATATTTTATTACACTATTGTTTTTTTCTACATACTTTTAATCTGAATGCATTCACTAATAACAGTAATATATATATTTATAAATCTAAAGAAAAGTAAAATTGTAACAGTGTGTATTTTGGATTATTATATCTCTTATGGAAAACTGTCCAGTGGAATATCCATGACATTTTGTAGATCACTCCTCCTCGTAGTTGACTAAGGTAATCCTTGGGGAAAATAAAAAACTTGACTTATCAATCATCTTTTTCAGTTTTTATCCTTCCTTTAGTGTTTTACTAAATCTCTACCTAGTTGTATAGTGCACAGGTAGACATTAGTGTAGCGTACAAGATCTCCCTTAGTGAAAATTGTTCTTTTTTTGCAAAATTTTGTCTCCTACTGCCTATGTAGTACTATTTTTTTCACATATCTAGTGATAAAAAACTCCATTTCTACTGAAATATGTGCTAATACAGCCTCTTAACATTCCCCTCACCTGTATAACACTAGCTTAGTCATCAATACAGTAATATAGAGCCTCCTTTAGACAAATTTGGCATTTTTTATTTAATTTTTTGCCTCCTTTAGCCATTGTATCATTTTTTGTATTCATCAAGGTGGAACTATATCATTAATTTATTCATCAAGTATGTGGTACATGACCTAATTTACCTCCTCCTCTATGTCATAGTTATTCATCTTCTCAACGTTAAAAGGTCAATTTTGGCCAAAATTTGGGGTTTTATCACTACATTTTTCCTCTATAAGGATTTGTGGCACATCAGTAATCATAAATATATAGACACGTCACTCAATTGAGCCTTTATTATATTCCATAAAACTACATTTACCATCTAGGTAGTGTTATAAGACTCTCTTGGCCTTCTTCATTCAGTTACAATGTAAAAATTTGGGGTTTTCATTTAGTTCTTAAGCCTCCTAAGACGATGTAGAAAATTATTTATAACTATTATAGTGATATAGCACAAAATAAACCATTATTAAATAGATAAATCATCTCCATAAGATTATAGATTGATCCTTGGTGATTTTCCTCAAGTTTTCTCTCAATTATGAGGATTTTCCTAAGTTTTCTTGGTGGAAAATGATCTAAATTGGAGGTGAATGTCAAGGGAAAATGGAGTAATATTTAAGTAATATAAATTTGTCATTAAATTTTACTATTATTTCCTCAACAATCCTAATTTTAGTTTCCCTTTAGTTTCCTAGGGTTACTCCACATCAAAACTCATATGGTTTCATGTTCTAGAGCACGAAAATTCAAAACTTTTAAGCTCATGTTTTGATCTCCCAAGCCATTGTACCAATCCAGTAACCATTAAGTTAGTGATATATAGTTTTTTTAAGCTTTATAATTGAGATAGGATGTCTCCATTATGGTTTTCCATCACAAAAGGGGCCTTCTCTGATGCCTTTATTGAGCCAAATTTTCCTGAAATGGAGGAGAAAAATGAGGGAAAAGGGATTATTTTTTAAGTATCCTAAAGTTCATGAAATATAATATATGATGGCCCAAAATATCTTATATTTTATCCTCCCTTGGATAACTAAGGTTTACATCACTAGAACCCTAAGGTTTCATGTTCTAGAAACACCTCAACACCATTTCTTTGTCTTTCGCAATTGAATTTGACCACTTATTTTCATTCAATATTTGACATATAAGCAAGTGTGTTCCTTGATACAAATATTAATTTTCCTTCCATAAATACACAAGGGGTCCTCCATGGAAAAAATCATTGCCATCTCGTTCATAATTTTGAATATCGAATTGTGATAAGTTAAGGATGACCCCTAAGTTAAGTTGGTCATTCTTACCTTCTCCTTACCACTAAATGATGCTACTTGTGTGCATACTTAATCAGAACTTGAAAACTAGTCCCCTGGTCCTTTACATATTACATGTTATGCTAATATGTATAATGAGTATCTATTTTTTTCAGTGATTATTGCGGAAATTTCAATCTAGGGACTATCACTTTGGAGGACAACTAAGGATAGGAAGCTCTCAATTGTAAAAAGTATTATACATTGCAAATTACCTAAAATAATGGAACACATCAGCAAAGTGAGTAACATCATTAATTTAATCTCAAGAGAAGGTTAGTCCCAATAAAAAATGAGCATATAATTTGACGAGTTGATGAGAGCAAGGGATTGATCCTTCAATGTCTTCATTGGTGTATCTTCTAGGAGAAATATATAGATTGGGGAGTTAAATATGGAGTATATATCTAGTTGTAAGGATTATGGTATGTTTTATATTAATAGTAACATAAGCCCTTGAATCAACATAGGAAAAATCCTATGCCTCCATTATTGTTAGCTAGAGTTTGAAGGTACAAGAAAATTGGAGAAGGATATGGACTAGCTAGTGGAACATTGTCAGCTGCACATTAGCATGAACAGATTCCTATTTTCATTAGAGAATGATAGATCAATAATTTCTCAGGAGAAAATTGAATATCATGGTAGCATGAAAAGATTTCCACCTAGTAGGGTCAAGTGATTACATCACCATATGATTCTATGTGACATGTATTGAAGACATCATAAGGTTCCATACTGAAGATCCACTCATATAATAATAGATGTCAGCCTTTTCTTGAGATTTCTAAAACCATTTTCCTTCATTTCATTTGTAAATTAGGGGAATTTAAAGATTTGTAACATATTTTCTTTGAATGACAACAATCATAGATAGTATTTGAGTAACTCTACTTTTAAAATTGTAAAATTGTATGCTTGGAGGGACTTTTGGATATTTTATTAATTTCATTGCATAGAAAATCTAGGAGGCTAGTAATTTTATATTTATTGTTGTAGTATTCATAAGCCATGAAATGTCATTGTTGGAACTATATGATTACATGCATCTTGTTCCTTTTTGTTCACTATTCTTGAAGATTTCATGTGTGTATGTGTGTGTGTACTTTATGGAATGTGAATTCCTAGGTTATGGAAATTTTCATAAATTACATGGTTTCTCTCACATTCTTGTAGTTTTCGTCCATACTTCCATTTATGATCACTTGTTAGATCCATATGTTGACTATTCTTCATTTGTTCTAGCAAGTTGAGTACTTCTTGTTGTCCTGTATTGGAACTAGTTGTTTCCTTACCTGTGTAACTATTTGTTTATTGATTCATTTCTTCCCAGTTATTCTCTTCCTCTAACTAATACTTAGCCTACTCTTTGTCTTATTTCATTAGTTATTTTTAACTTAGAACTCATATTCCCATTTGTTTTCATGATAATCAATATTTCATAACATTCCCAAAATTGAGAATATTTATTGGGCCATATTCTAGATGGGTCACTTATCCCAAATGGTGCGAGTTCTAGTTGGGACCTTATACTAGAGAGTATCCTTGAATATTGGTAGGCCACAAAACCTTGTTAACACAAAGAATGAAAAATACAAAAATATAACTGCATAGTCAAGCATAGATTCAATCTAGTTTTTTTGGGTGAACTGAACATTGGAATATCTAATGCAATTTGCAATTCACTCACCTATATGACCACCAATGAATTTTAAGATAAATAACATAATTTATTTACATTGGTTTCCCCACTACCCAATGGCCTTGTATACATGTACTTTATTCTATATAATGAGGAGATAAAATACAAAATTCAAGAGCTAAGATATAGGGACTACGAAATATCTATATCCTCGCGTTATGGGAGCCTAATTATGTTGATTCAAAATTTAAAAAACACATAATGAGTATATAATAATATATATCCTTGAGTAAAATCACAACCAATATCAATTGGTTCCCAATCTTTCAAATTGTTGATATTCTCCACCAAGTTAGAGGTGAAAGAGAGTTTAATAAGATTGATATCAAGTCAAATTATAACTAGGTATTTGTTGAGCTAACTAATGTATTCAAATCCACCTTTAAATATAAAGAAGTCCTCTACAAGTATTTGGTCATGTTGTTTGATTTAATTAATGTACCAATAAGAATCACGAGGATAATGATGGAAACTCTATAGTCATTGACTAACTATTTTATAGTTGTCTACTTAGAAAAGAATTTCAGTTAAATGAACAAGGGAGGAGCATATGAAGCACATTCAATACGAGTTGAGACCTTTGGAACCACACAAATTCACACCACTATGGAGAAGTACTAATTTGGTATAGAAAGAATCTAATAGTTTGCATAGATAATTTATGAGAATAGATAACATGTGGATCTAGTAAAGGTCTAAGTGGTACATGATTGACTAGCCTTGGAGACATTTCCAAATATTCATATATTCATGGACCTCAACAAAATATATCCTAACTTTGTTCTAGGGTTATCACATATAATATATCCCTTCATCCAAGGGAAAAAGGGTGTGGGAAACTCAAATTTTATTTAGATTTCCACATGACATGGACTTTCAGGATATTGAGCATTAACCATAATAAAAATCAATTAAACATTTTCCATGTTGGAAGCAACTAATTTAGATGGATATAAATTCTTCAAATCATCTGATAAATGTCATCCTAACTTGGAAAATACATTCAATTACATTTCACAATGAAACATTATCTAATATGATTCATGAGTTTCTATTTTACTACATGGATATTTACTATATCATCTTGTATAATTTAAAATGAAAGCAAAACATTTTAATGAAGGATATGATCATCCACATAGAGCATAAGTCTCTAATTCATGCAGAGAAAATTACATTATGATGACAATGAGTGATCTACACACCTTCAAGAAATCCATCTAAATGTTAAGGGTGAGAAGGGCATCACTAGCTAAGTTGTGCAACACATGGACCCTTAATTGATTTGCTAGCCATAATCCTCCTCTTATGGACATGCAACTTCAAAATAGAATTAACTATATGGTAATGATATCAACTTTGTTGATGCATATAAGGATTTGGTTGTAGGTAAACATCTTAATTGATTTCCCCTCCAAAATGGATTAGAATCAAGAAGAATGGTTCTTATGGGGATAAGGATGGTTCTTATATTCCAAGCCATGGTTTGGGGCTATGGCCCCATGTATTAAGCCATAGATTAATATCGTTAAGGATTAAATAGATATTTACATGTCCTATCTAGGATGATGATTTAATAGGATTCATTATATATTTAGGGTCTCATTCTCTATATATGGAAAGTAATTAAGGGAAATGAGGCATAATTATGTATTTAAAACGCATAATTAAATATATTTAATACTTAATTAGGAACATATAAGGGTTAATTAGGAACATATGTAGCCAAGGTAATATATACAAGAGTATATACTATATATAGTTGTATCTAAACATGTGATGCATGCATTTTAAAAAATTAAAAACTTGATGGTTGTTGTGTTTTATTTAACATGGATGCAATTTGAAAAATACCACCGTCTAACATGATAAATCTATGTGTCGACTGATTTAATTCCTTCCACATAAGTTCAATGAGGCCACTTATATTTCCTTCCTTTATTAATAAATATTTGTAATTTTAATGATATAAAATTTGTTTAACATGTTATTTTTCTGAAGCTTTAATGTTTATAAATCAAAATATTTATTTCATGATATTTGATTAGTTGAGGAATTTAAACAATATATTCCGTACATATTTTATTTGTTTTTTCCAACGAAATCGTAGCAATAAACTTAAGGAAGGATTCTCTACATTGTGGATGGCATCAACCGTAAATATGTTGCCATAGACTAGTGCACATAACCTAGTGAAATTCAAATTGTGCACATGTTAGCATGAAGCTAGCCAGATGCCCTATAACAACTAATTCAACAACTAATTAAACTAAAAATTGAACTATAATTATTTGTATATCTAAATATTAAAGAATTCATATATTGATGATACATATTAAAACATTCATGTATGGATTATACATATCATAATTTAAAAATTTCCACAGAACATATGGAATTTGAGGATCTTAAGCATTGACCATAATCAACATCATTCAAAAAATTCCCATGCTTGCAAAAACTAAATGAGATGGAGATAAATTCTTCAAATTTTGTGATCAATGCCATCCTCACTTGGAAAATACAATCAATTACATATAACAATGAAACACTATCTAATATGATTCACAAGTTTCCATTTTATAACATGGAGATTTACTCCATCAACTTGTCCAATTGAAAATGATAGTAGGACATTTTAGTGAAGCATATAATTATCCAAAGAGAGCATAAGTCTCTCTGATTCATGCACAAATAGAGGAAATTATATTATAATGACCATCATCATGAGTGATCTACACACCTTCAATAATTCCATATAAATGTTAAGCGTGAGAAGGGTATCACTAGCTAAGTTGTGCAACACATGGAGCCCTAATTTCTCCTTAGTCATAAGCCTCTTCTTATGGACATGAGACTTTAAAATAGAATTAGCTATATGGGAATGATCTCAACTTTGTTGATGCATATAAGGATTTGGTTGTAGGTAAACATATTAATTGATTTCACCTCCAAAATGGATTAGAATCAACACGAATGGTTCTTATGGGGAAAGCCATTCTTTAAGGCAAAATGCTAGGGTTTTATACCTTCGTATGTTGTTTTGAGGCTCAAGTCCATGGGTAGAGTATACAAAATATGGGTTTACGTTCTTGTAATTCATGCTTTTTCTTACAAAGTCCATGTACAAGTGATGGAAATGTAATTTGTATCCAAGTGGAACATGGGCCTAATTTATAGAATTGGTTCCGATAAGGATGGTTCTTGTATTCCACACCATGGTTTGGGGCTATGGCCCCATGTATTAAAGCACATCTTAATATAGTTAAGGGTTTAATAGAGATTTACATGTCCTATTTGGGATGATGATTTAAAAGGATTGATTATATATTTAGGTTCTTATTGTGTATATGTGGAAAGTAATTAAGGGTAATGAGGTATAATTATGTATTTAAAAAACATAATTAAAGATATTTAATACTTACTTAGGAACATATAAGGGTTAATTAGAAACATATGTAACCTAGGTAATATATACAAGAGTATATAGTATATATAGATGTATGTAAACGTGTGATGCATGCATTTCAAAGAATTAAAAATTTGGTGGTTGTTGTGTTTTATTTAACCCGAATTCATTTTTAGCAATAACACCTTCTAACATTTCTATATTCAAGCTTTTGTGATCCATAATGAATTAAGCAAAGTCTTTCGATAGAAATCACATAAGAGAAATCTAATTATCGTTGTTTTACTATAGCCATTACTTGAAATTATGTATCTACGTTGCTCTCTATTTAAGCCTTTGCCATGGTCTACCTCTTCATCTAGTCCTGATGATGAACCACACTTGTTGGTTCAAAACGTATTAGCCAAAAAACTCTCTTATGTGATTTCTACCGAAAGACTTTGCTTCACCTTCTAACATGATAAATATATGTGTAATTCCTTCCACATAAATTGAATCATATCACTTATATTTCTTCTTTTTTTAATCAATATTTATAATTTTAATAATCTTATTAAATTTGTTAAACATATTATTTTTCTGAAAATTTAAACCAATAAATCAAAACATTTATGTCATGATATTTGATTAAACTAAACCGGTTAAAAAGTATATTTAATACATAAATATTTTTTCCAAAGAAATCTTAACAATAAATATAAGAGATGAATCTTTACATGTTTGGATGGCATCAACCCTAAATATATTATCATAAATTAGTGCACATAACTTAGTGAAATTCAAATGGTGCAGCATAAAGCTATCCGCATGTCCTGTAACAATTAAATCCACAACTAATTAATCTACACAATTGAACTATAATGATATCTATATCTAAATATTGAAACATTCATATATTTATGGTACATATTAAAACGTTCATATATGGATTATACATATCATAATTTCAAAATTTTCATGGGCACAATGACAAATTTCAATTTTTCATTAACTAATTCATATATATCATTTCAAAATTTCCATGGGCACAATGATAAATTTCAATTTTTCATTAACTAATTCATATATATCAAATCAATAATTGATTGAGCTGCTTCGTTGATTTATTATTTCATTTCTATTTAGATATTAAAACATTTATATATTTAAAATTAATTGAATATTTTTATTAACTTTGTATATAAAAAAGATATTATTTTTATATTAAATAGTCAATAAAATAATATTATGAGAAAATGTTAATATATAAGAATAGCTTAAATTTATTAACATGAAGGATGGATTAGAAACGCTTTTTAACTTTATCATCTTAAGTAGGGATCTAATATGAGCTAAGAGGAATCAAATTTATTCATGTACACATTTTTTTAGAGTATAAAATACAATATGTTATTTTCATTTTTCAAATTGTATTTTTAAATATGATATAGAGTATGTATAGGACCAAATATACCTTTTAATATTAAAAACTTAAATTTTTATATATATATATATATATATATATATATATATATATATATATATATATATATATTAAATGATATACAATATATCCATCTTTGACATTAAATTATTTTATACATGTACATCAAGATATTTTATAGTGTAAATTAAAATGGTTTTTTATTATGAATATATTTTTAGATATGTGTGAATATTAATTCGTCTTAAAATATTTTATTGATAAATCACACAGAATTTTTTTTCTATAAAACATTACAAATATTTTATTTTAAAATTTTGTTTCTATATATAGATATGTATGAAGTTGATATCGACATAAAATAGTTAACGTAGATCTTCAAATAGTTTAATCAATCTAAGATTTAAACATTTTACTGAGACATTTATTATACTTCTAATTTCTTTATACCATATTTATTTTTTTAATTATTATAGTCAACATTATCTTTCTATTTAGAGCATACTTTTTATTTTTATCTCAAATAGTTTAATTAATATAAGATTTAAATATTTTACTCAGACATTTATTATACTTCTAATTTCTTTATACCATATTTATTTTTTAAATTATTACAGTCGACATTATCTTTCTATTTAGAGCATACTTTTTAATTTTATTTTAAAGAGACACCTGTCAACTCAACGAACTAACGTACCAACCGACAAACATACACACCCACTTATACTAAGATATAGAATGAGCCTCTCCACTCAATTACTTAAAAATTTAAAAAAATCATCATTAAAATATGTTTTTTAAAATTAAAAAAAAAAAAAAAAAAAAAAAAAATCAAAATATTAATCGTATAATGCTATTTTAGTTTCAAAAGAAATATGGAGTGATATATAACCTTAAAATTGGAAAAAAGAATATATTACAATTAATATTTAAAAGAAAATATAAAGGGCTTCTATGGTTTCTAATCTTTTGTCTACAACTTCTGCAGATTTGTCTGCGACTCTCTACGGTGGTTTCTGCGGCTTCTAATATTTTGTCTGCAGAGGTTTCTCTGAAATACATATGCGAAGGCTTATGAGAAGAGTTTCAGTACTAGGGTTTATAACAGTCCCACGAGTCATATTTTATCTGCACACCCATAGAGAACGAAGAGTTTCAGAACTAGGGTTTATCACATATTCATGTGAGCGTGGTTTTAATATGAGTTTGAATTTATTTCTGTGAAGTTTCCAGTTGAGCCAACATTATTATTAATCCTCTGCGATGATATGAAATTGCTCTGTGGTGGTTTCTGCGAAGTTTCTCGGTGCAACAAGCTCTGGTTTAGAGTCGATCTATCCAATTGAGCTTGGATTGTTGCTAAGAAGACAGACTCTATTGTGGAATTGGGTTTGCTATTCTTGCGCTGAGAACTGATTTTCATTAGAGCACAATTGCTGGGAGTTTTATCTTCGGAAGTCCTTTTTTTTAGAGGGGTATGTGAGTACACCGGGAGAAGCAAGGGATGCAGCAAGGAAGAATTGACTCTTTCACCTCGACGACGGGCTCACATCAACTGCACCTTGACAGCGAGCTTGCATCTGCGGCGTAGTTTTATAAAAAATCTTGTGTCGGGTCTAAGAAACAGGTCTGCGGTGCGATTTTTCCAAATACTTTTCCATCATCTTTCTAGATCCAATCCGGTTTGTGGGCTGTGGTTCGTCTGGGGCACGTGAGGTCTGTGGTCCGGTTTGCTGATATCATGTGCACACATTCCTTATCTTTTTCTAATACATACTTGCTCATATATTTTCAAGTATGAATAATTCACCACAACTACAAAACATTACCAAAGGTAGACCTAGCACAGTTACTCTACAAAGCCTTTATGAGTATATAGAGTCTTTAGAGAAACATAGAGAAGAAAGAGAAGTCAAGCTACAAAAAGAGTTAGAAGCCATGCTGGAAAATAAATTCACATCTCTTGAAGACAAGATCCAAAAAAAAATAGAAAATAAAATAGAACTATTGCAGAATAAAATGGAAGCAATGGCGACTAGGTTGGAGGTTATAGAGAAACAAAACCAAGATACGAACCAAACATCCTCACAAGGAGATGATGATACTTTTGAGAGTCTTAGAATGAAGGACATGATTAAAGAACAAGAAGAAAAGTTTAATAGCCACCTCACCCTAAATAGTGTGGTAGGTAAATTAGATATCAAACCAATTAAACATGAAATGAAACAATTGATAGAATTAGACCATGAGCGCAACAAAAGTGTCTTGAACCTTATAATATTTGGTCTAAAAGAGGAGGTAGATGAGGATACTTTAGCCATATCCTAGATAGAATTACATAATAGATTACAAATTGAAACAATGTGCCTCACAAAAGCAACAAGGTTGGGGAAATTAATTGAGAATAAAGGGAGCCTGATCTGAGTAAAGGTGAGCTCTACTGACCATAATTATGACATACTTAGTAAAACCTCAAGTCTAAAAGGAACGAGAATATTTATAAATGAATATCTCATTCTAGAAGATCAAGACGAATTAAGAAAGGAGGTTCAAAAGGTAAAAGAAGCTAGGAAGGAAGGAAAATGGGCAATAATCAGAAATAGAAAATCCGTTATTCGAGATAGAAACCAAAAAGATAGTAATAAATAACAGTTCAACATGCTCCAGATTCTTTCTTGGAATTGTCGGGGCTTTCGATGGAACAAAGGACCCAAGCTAAGTTGGATCTTCAATGATGTTGATATTATATTGCTTGTTGAAACTTGGGAGCACAAAGAATCTAAGGTCCCTAACATATATGGCTTTGCACTATGGTCTACCTGGAACAAGCGATCCTCTCGTAGAGGCATTGGGGGTATAGCTTGTTACATTAAGAACAACATCTCCCCCCATGCTAGGATTTATAAAAACAACACTTACAACCAATATAGTTGGATAGAGATTACTGACATCTATGATAAAAAGACCTAGGTAGCAATCTGTTATTTCCCCTCCATCGATTCTAACTTCTATAAGAAAAAGAATCTAGATTAAAATAGTCCTTACAATGGTTTAGAGAATGATATTTATAGCCTAAGGAATGAAGGTAATATCGTATTAATGGGTGACTTTAATGCTTAAACTTCGAGCAACTAGGTATTCTTCTAAGCAATCAATCCAACCCTAATCCTCTTTGGTTAGAGGAAGACCTTACTCTGGCTAGCTGGTACAAAAGGAGCTTTGAATACCTAGGGGAGAATTTGTTTGGGTCGGAGCTAGTCAAGCTCTGTAGTGCTCAGGATCTTATCATTTGTAATGGTTTAAAGAAGTGGCACAACTCTAGCCAGATGACCTGCATCCATGGGATTGGTAGCAGCATGGTAGACTATGTTATTCCCAATCTCCCTTTATAAAACGAAAGAATAAATTTTGACATCTTAAATGACCACGAGCCTTACTCTGATCATAGGCCTTTACTTATAACTTTCAATTTTGCCATGCATAGAGATCCCATAAACGATAATCCTTATAGCCAAAATAAGTTAATCTTTGATAGAAATAAAAACGATCTCTTTCTAAATGAATTAAAAATTAATTTGCTTACTTTATCTAGTATAGACAACATAGAAGACCTCTATCATAATTTTACTACAACCCTCTCATATTCTATTAACAAGTTCTCATTTGAATTTTCAAGTAATAAAAGAAATAGCAAAACCAACCCATGGTGTGACAAAGATTGTAAAAGTGCGTGGAGAGAAATTGAGGAAGTTGTTGATGAATCTCTTATAATTGGAAAGATAAAAATATACAAATGATCCAGGTGGATATTGGTGGCCACCCACCAAGTCCACTTGGACCCCCACCATTGTTTCTTTTAGCTTTTTAGTTTCGTTAAATGTAGCACAGTTTACTATCTTTAGCAGTTTTCCAGGTCATGAACTTCAGGAGCTATTTTGAGGCCCTAAACGATGTTTTTTGGGAAAACTGGGAGCAACATCAATTCATAGACCAATGTTGCTCTTCCCAAAGTTGTAGTTCTCGGATAGATTTTTCTAACGAGATATTGTGCACATCAAACGGAGATTGTATGCCAAACTTACTACCCTGGGAAGTTGATGTACCAATTTACCCAAACGGGGCCCATAGTTTGGCATTTCATCTTCTAGGGTTAGGTTTTCGATGTTTAGGGCTTTCCATTGTTTCTCAACAATAAATAGGCCTTCGAGCCTCATTATAACACAGTTCAGAGGCATGTAGCTGCCACATCTCTTCTCAGAGATAAGCTACCATCACCCTAGCTAGTTTATTTCTATTTCTGTTTGTAATCATATTTCAGTATTTTAAAGTAATGAAATGAAGTATTATTTCTGTTGCATCTCTATATGTATGGTTATATCTGTAATTTGCTGCATTTCTGTTTAAATCTGGATCAGTGGTATCAAATCGGTCTGCTCTTTCTCTATCTTTCTTTGCATGTCCCCAACGAGGTCGAGATATAAGGAGTTGGGGCTTGAACGGGTCGAACCTTTGCAAGACCAACCTCGCAAATCCCGATGGACTCCCATTGCAGATGAAAAGAAAGATGAGGGGGGCAGGAGTTCCTATCAAAATCTTTCTCAAAAAGGCCCTCGAGTGACAAAGGACGCGATGATGGACAACTTTGCCCAGATGCAGCTACCTAGGGGCAACAAATCTACTTCTAGTAGCTACTCTGGAAGCACCACACCCTTTAAGATACAAGCTAACTTTGAAATTCCGATATTTCAGGGTCAGATAGATGTAGTTTCTAGTCAAGAAAAGATTACATTTTCTCTTCTCAAAGTGGCCCCCCATGTCAAGGACTGGTGGGAAACCTACTGCGAGTAGAAGGATGAAAGTACAACCTCACTATTTTCAGTCGCACCCACTTGGAATTCATTCTGGACTTCCATCAAGGAGTAGTACTACCCTGTTGGAAGCTATGAGGATCAATACATAAAGTGGACCATGCTACGATATGGGAGGGACAAAGACATGCCAAAGTTTACGAACATGTTCCACACCCTTCGCACAAAGTTGGGTATCAAGGATTCAAAGCAGCGTTTGGTACTCAAATACCATGGCTGTTTACATAGGTACATCCAGGAATAAATAGAATTCCTGAACATCTCCTCTCTCAGCATGGCATACCGATATACCATCAAGATCGAGCAAAATTTTAAACAAAATAAGTGAGACTTTCAATCTGCGAATTCGAAGGAAGGGAAATGTGCCCCCAAACAACAGAACAAAAGACAAAGCCAAGGCAGGGCAGCCCAAGACAACGTGACAAAGCTACAAGCAAAGAATAGTGCCACGAAGCCGAAAAAGGACACAGGAAAGTGTTGTGAGTTCCATAAGAGCTCCACTAACAACACAAGTGAGTGTCGGGCCAAGCGGTCACTGGTGGCCGAGCTAAAGGTTTCAGAATCAGATGCATGTTCTGACTCTGAGTCAGAACCTGACACGGGGAATGACAAAGGGAAGCAGATTATCAATGCAGAGCGCAACGCCACCGTTCCCCACCCCAGTTCATTGTTGACAACAGGAGCCAAAAGAACCTCATTTTGACAGAGGTCATGAAGCGGTTGGGCTTACAAACCACAGCACATCGACAACCATACACCATTGGGTGGCTTGACAAAAGATGAGATCTTCGCATGAGCTAGCAGTGTCGTCTTCCATACAACATCAAGCCCTTCACAAATGAGGTATTGTGTGATGTTTCTCCCCTTGATGTTTGTGATGTATTATTAGGACAGCCATACTTGTGGAAGCGAGATGATCTGTATGAATCAAGGCCTCATGTTGTTATTGTTACTTTGGGAAATAAGTTGTACAGGATATAAGAAGTACCACCTCCTACCACCATCTCTTTGTTTACTACAAAACAATGCAGTAAGCTCATTTCCAAAACCAAGAAATTTGTTTTCTTGATGATATGCGCTCAAGAAAAGAAGAACACACGGTGGCCATGACCTCCAGACAGGGCCCCTCTGCACGAAAACTACAGATGGACAAGGTCATGGAGGAGTATGAGGACATATTCACCTCCCCCAAAGGGGTTCCTCTGCAGTATCAGGTCAAGCACTCCATCGATTTGACCCCAAGTGTGTCGCTACCTAATGGACCAATCTATTGGCACTTAGTTCTAGAGAACAATGAAATAAAGAGGTAGATTTAGGAGCTGTTGCAGAAAGGTCACATCTGTCCGAGTTCATCACCATGTGTGAGCCTGATCGTGTTGGTACAGAAGAAGAATGGGACTTCAAGACTCTGTATTGACTATCGGGCACACAACAAGATCATTGTATGTAATAGGTGCCCGATCCCATGGATTGATGACCTCTTGGACAAACTAAAGGGGGCAAAATATTTCAGCAAGATCGACTTGAAGTCAGAATATCACCAGGTACCATGCGAACCCTTTGATGTGTGGAATACTGCCCTAAAAGCTAAGGAGGACCTTTTTGAACGGTTGGTTATGCCTTTCAGATTGACGAATGCTCCTGCAACCTTCATGAGGCTAATGGATGACATCTTGCAGCCATTCACCAACTCATTTGTAGTGATATACTTGGACGACATAATGATCTTTAGCTAGAGTTTGGAAGAGAACCTCCACCACATCCGACAGGTTCTCCAAACACTGCGGAAACACAAGTTATGTGCGAATTTGGAGAAATGCACTTTTGGCATGACCCAGGTTCAGTATGTGGGATACATTATTGATGAACGGGGGGGTGCATGTGGATCTAGCCAAGATCCAAGTCATTCAGGATTGGCCATCTCCAATGACTCTGATAGAGCTCTGCAGCTTTCTAGGTCTTGCCAACTTCTACCACATGTTCGTATTGGGATTTTCTCATATCACTTGGCCCTTGAGTTAAGTCACCAAGGGAGGAGTGAAAGAAAAATTCTTTTCATCTGAATCTCAACAGAAGGCATTCACAGCGTTGAAATATTGCCTATGCTCGGCACCAGTGCTCACATTACTAGACTTGCAACAACCATTTGAGGTCGAGACACATACCTCTGACTATGCTATTGGGGCAGTCCTTACTCAACATGGGCATCTAGTGGCATATCATAGTGAGACACTTTCAGACACAGTCTGGAATTACCCCACTTATGATAAAGAGATGTATTCCATTGTGCAGGCCTGCCGACAATGGAAGCATTACATTTTGGGGAAGGAAATGGTCATCCACACAGACAACCGATCCCTGCAATTCATACAGACCCAAAGGAAATTACAGATTGATCGCCATCAGAAGTGGTCCACATACCTGCAACAGTTCCATTTGAACATCAAGTATAAGAAGGGCAGCACCAATAATATTGCAGATTGCCATAGTCGACCACTGATAATGCTGTTAACCACTGTGCTCAACTTTTGTGGGCATGAGACTTTTGATTGGCAAGTTGTCTATAAAAGCGACCCAGAATTTGGCCACACATACTAGACACTCTTGGAGGGTCAGCATGTTCCAGATTTCACCTCCAGGATGCCCTGTTATGCCACTTGGGTCACCTTTGTGTTCCTTCAAGTGAGCGTGCCAAGATGATTTGGGAAGCACACTATAGTCGGGCTGTTGGGCATTTCAGGGTCAAGAAAATGGTGGCAGTACTATAGAAGTATTTCTACTGGCCAAACCTTTGACAGGATGTCAGGATGTACATCAAATCATGCACTGCCTGTGCCATTTCCAGACTAACCATCAAGAAGCAAGGCCTCTATACCACACTACCTACCCCTTGTTGACCTTGGGTATCCATCTCCATGGATTACATGTTGGGCCTTCCTTCTACTAAGCATGGAAATGACTGTGTTTTTGTGGTTGTCGACAGGTTCTCGAAGATGGTCATTATGGCGGCCTGCAAGAAGAATATCATAGCAGAAGCCACTGCTAAACTATTCTTTGAATGAGTGTAGGTACAATTTGGGATCCCACCGACTGTCATCTCAGATTAGGACAACAGGTTCCTCAGTACATTTTGGTCCAGTCTCTAGTCAATGCTGGACACCAAACTCACTAAGTACACAACCTTCCATCCAAAAAATGATGGCCAGATAGAGGTTGTCAACATGATGATCATACGCATTTTGCACATGTACAACTCAAAGCATCCATGCACAGGGGATGAGAGCCTTCACTATGTTTTGCACAGCTACAACCGGGCTCTCCACAGCTCGACTAGCCATAGCCCTTTTCAGGTGGGCTTGGGATTCCAGCCACTATTTCCCATTGATGTGGCCATGCCATTTGCAGCTACTCATGCAAATTTGGCTCGTGTCCAGTCCAAAACAGATAAGTTAACAACTTCATTGAGCATGTCCAACATATTCGCCAGCAGGTCCACAACATTCTAGAGAAAACAAATGCCAAGTACAAGCAACAACATGATCCACATCGGGTGCCACACAAGTTTCAGGTAGGCAACAAAGTCTGGTTGCATTTGCAAAAGGAACACATTACTGGAGCCTATCAGAAAATTAGACCACTCCGATATGATCCTTACACCATCACCAAGGCTGTGGGGGACAATGCATTTGAGCTCATCGTTCCCCCATTCCTTGACCTGTACCCAGTGTTCATTGTGGACCACCTTCGGTGATACTTTCACCATTACTAGACACATCCGACATTGCAAAATAGCTCGCATCCACAGAGTTAAATCCAGATTGCATGGAATAAGCTACAACTGATCGGATCATGGACACACAGATCAAGCACACTTGTGAGCAGAATATCCAACTGTATATAGTTGTCAGAGCAGGCCAACTCTTTCACGAGGGTGAGTGGCTCACCAGGGACCAAGTTCAGTTGAAGTTTCCTCATCTCATGTAGGAACTCAATGCAATGGGGACCATTGCTTCCTAAGGGGGGGAGGAATGATCCAGGTGGATATTGGTGGCCACCTACCAAGTTCACTTAGACCCCCACAATTGTTTCTTTCAGCTTTTCAGTTTCCTTAATTGTAGCATAGTTTACTATTTTTAGCAGTTTTTCAGGTCCTAAACTTTCGGAGCCATTTTGAGGTCCTAAACGATGTTTTTTGTGAAAACTAGGAGCAATATGGGTCCATGGATTGATTTTTCTCTTCCCAAAGTTGTATTTCTCATATAGATCTTTCTAACGTGATATTGTGTGCGTCAAAAGGAGATCATATGCAAAAAGTTACGACCCCGGGAAGTTGATGTACCAATTTAACCAAACAGGGCCCACAGTTTGGCGTTTCATCTTCTAAGGTTAGGTTTTTGGATGTTCAGGGTTTTCCATTATTTCTAAACAATAAATAAGCCTTCGAGTCACATTGTAACACAGTTCAGAGGCATGTAGCCACCACATCTCTTCTCAGGGATAAGCTACCATCGCCCTAGCTAGTTTATTTCCATTTCTGTTTGTAAGCATATCTTAGTATTTTAAAGTAATCAAATGAAATATTATTTTTGTTGCATCTCTATATGTATGGTTATATCTATAATTTTTTGCGTTCATGTTTAAATCCAGATCAACAAGGCCCTAACTAAAAGGAAGAAAAGGCAGTATATTCGTAAAAGACAAGATAATCGCTTACACCTCTCTAAGGTAGCTCTTAAGAAATTCTTGAGGTAGATTCTAACAAGGAAAACTGAAGATAATAATAAAATTGCTTTACACGACTAGAATTCCTATCTTAAAAAGCTTTATGAATCTCAAAATCTCATGGATAAATGAAATCCTTCTCACAATGAAAGAAGTTTTCTCATTAGAAGACATTGATTTTGGGGTTAAACGCTTGGAAAATGGGAAACCTAAGGACATTGAAGGTTACCAAGAAGAAATCTTAAAAATTGGAGGTCATGTCCTCATCCCCCACATCCACAAGCTTTTCAATCAAGCAGTCAAGCAAGGGTTCCGTAAAGCATGGACTCAGAGCCTAATTGTCCCTAATTTTAAAAGTGGGGATACAAATAACCCCCCTAATTATCGAACAATGATGATCAACCCTCTCTTAGTCAAGTTAGATGGTATTATTTTGGGAAAGAAGTTGAGCATATGAATTGAAAGTGAAGGTAAGTGGGCTAAAGGCCAAGCAGGTTTTAGAAGGCATCACTCAACAATGGACCACCTCGTTATGCTTAGGATCATTGTGGAGGAATGCCGCAGTGATAAATCCAATCTCTTTTGTTGCTTTGTGGACTTTAGAAAGGCTTTCAATATGGTTCCTAGAAACAACCTGTGGAATAGATTAGAAGATATACAGGTTCCTTTTGAGTTGAGAGTTACCGCTATAAGGTTATAAAAGAATGTAATTTCCCAGTTAAAAAGAAATGAGGGGTGGTCGAAAGATATTAAGTGTAATATTGGAGTTAAACAAGGTTGCACCCTCTCCCCTACCCTATTTGGCATTTACATCGACAAGCTAGAAGGTTGTTTAGAGGAAGCAGACTATGCTGTCACAATCTTAGCTGGGATAGTCATCATCCTTCTTCTCTATGCTGACGATATTTTTCTTCTCGCAAGGTGCCCATCTCATCTTGATAAGCAAATTACACTTCTTAAGGATTTCTACTCTACCATGGGTATAGATGTTAACACTAACATAAAAGAAGTTATGATTATCAAATCTAAGGAGGACACTTGCGCTAATTTTATGTATGACAATAGTAACTTGGAGGAAGTGTCTTCTTACAAGTACCTAGGAATTGATATTCATCACAAGCTCAACTGGAACTATAACATTGAGAAAATGATTAATGGGGGGTGGAAATCTTATTTTGGTCTTGAAAATAATTGTAAAATGAAAAACCTTGTAATGTGGGATAGAAAGAAGTTCCTCTCTGAAACTTTAGTCACTCTTGTTATCTTATATGGATGTGAGGTTTGGGGTTGCAGCATCTCTAGAGAATCCTGGATAAAGATTGAACAAATCCATAAGAATTTTATAACATATAACCTCAAAATTAAAAGCAATAAACCATATCCCATTCTCCTTGTAGAAGTGGGTATTTCTCCTATCGAGAGCCTAGCTATGACTATGCATCTATTGTACAAGCTCAAACTCAATAACATAGGAGACCATAGACTTCCTAAGCTAGCTTTAACTTCCAACCAAAACCACCTAAGGATCAAACGAGGTTGGTATAAAGAGACCAGGGCCTAGTTAAACCATTGGGAGATTGATGAGAATGTTGCATTGCAAAAAATTAATAACATTAAAAATATTGTTACTTCTAAGTTCAAAGAAAAAATGTGGTGTGAGAAAGATTTAGCAGCTAAAATAATATTAAGATATTATAAGGAGGTCATCAACCCCACCCTAGAAGATCAAAAGCATCTCTTTATTTTAACTAGCTCAAAGAAGAAAATTAATATAGCCAAGATGAGAACGAACTCTCATGAGCTCCATACTGAAACAGGTCGTTGGGAAGTTCCTAAAACACCATGGATGGAAATAATCTGCCATCTCTATGAGAATATGAACATCGAGGATGAAAATCACTTGCTCTTAGAGTGCCCTGCGCACAACCATGTTAGATCTCAGTTTCATAATCTTTGCTGCAATACTCACCTTCCTAGCCTTTTATGATGTCAAAATTATAGTGAGCTCAGAAGGTTTCTCTCCAAGCCTTTTGAGCATAGGAATAAAATCTTAAATCAAACTAAATAATTCATTTCTTAGGTCCAATAGACCAAAGTTTGGTCCCAATGGATGTTAACCATCATCATCATCATCATTACAAAAATTATAAAACTCGACTTAAAACATCAAAATTATCTCAACATGGTTGACAATTTAACAAAAACAAGAAAATAAATAAATTTCAAATATATGAATCAATTTTCTAAATCTTTTCAATATGGAGGAATTTGCAAGTGAAGAAAACAATTTTTAAATTCTTTTAGGATAAATAAAATTCTTTTATTTTAAATATCTAAATTAAAATTAACAATATTCATTTTTATAAATAAATTTTAAAAATATAAATATTTTTGAAATAAATAAGAAAATAAGTTAATGCTTTAAAATTGAAGGGTATTTGGTAGGAGTTAAAGTTTGTTCCTTATAAATTATTATGGGTAATTCTTAGTAGTGTGGTTTAGTAGTGTAGTTTTCTTTTAATAATGTTGATGAATCAGCCTGAATTAATGGATAGGTAGCAATGATAATTTTCTTCACTACTAATTTGACAAGCAAATTATGATATATTTTTTTAATATTTAACAAAATAAAAAATAAACTTAATAAACCATTCATCTAACTTATAGCATATTTTTTAATAAATAAATAAATTTATCCTCTTGCAAAGCTACTGAAACATTGAAATTATGTCGAAGTTATCGATCAAACTTGTAACTCCAAAAACAGCAACTCCAACAAATTCATGCTTGATTACTCTAAAAACCTCTTAAAACATAAAAGGGAAAAAATTGTTACAAGCAAAACCATATCCAGACATCGAAGATTCCTTTTTTTCCATTCTCTTCTTGAAGGACAATCTGGTCCATTCAGAGCTTTTGTAAAACACATAGGCAATGACTACTGATGGACATTTCCTTCAAGTCAAACTACAATGTGTGCAAAGGAATAAACTACGAGAGTTTTGTTTCAGTATTTCTGCGGATTTGCCTGCGGCTTCTATGGTGGTTTTTGCGGCTTCTAATATTTTGTCTACAGAGGTTTCTCTGAAATACATATGCAAAGGCTAATGATAAGAGTTTCAGTACTAGGGTTTATTACAGTCCCATGAGTCATATTTTATCTGCACACCCATAGAGAATGAAGAGTTTCAGAACTAGGGTTTATCACATTTTCATGTGAGTGTGGTTTTAATATGAGTTTCAATTTATTTCTACAAAGTTTCCAATTGAGCCAGCATTATTATTAAGCCTCTGCGATGATGTGAAAATTCTCTGTGGTGGTTTTTGTGAAGTTTCTTGGTGCAGAAAGCTCTGGTTTAGAGGTCGATCTATCCAATTGAGCACAAATTGTTGCTAAGAAGGCAGACTCTATTATGGAGTTGGGTTTGCTATTGCTTGGGCTGAGATCTGATTTTCATTAGAGCACATTTTCTAAGGATTTTAACTTCAAAAAAAATAAAAATTGACAGGGGTATGTGAGTACACATGCAAAAGTGAGGGATCTAGCAAGCCAGAATTAACTTTTTCACCTCGACGATAGGCTCACATCAGCTGCACCTCGACAGCGGGCTTGCATCTGTGGCATAGTTTATCAAAAATCTTGTCCCGAGTCTGCGAAACAGTTCTGCGATGCGATTTTTCCAAATACTTTTCCATCATCCTTCCAGATCCAATCCAGTTTGCAGGCTGCGGTTCATTTGGGGCATGTGAGGTCTGCGGTCTGGTTTGCTGATATCAGGTGCACACATTCATTATCTTTTTCTAATACATATCTGCTCATATATTTTCAAGTATGAGTAATTCACCACAGCTACCAAACATTACCAAAGGTAGACCTAGCACAGTTATTCTACAGAGCCTTTATGAGTCTATAGGGTCTTTAGAGAAATGTAGAGAAGAAAGAGAAGCCATGCTGGAAAATAAATTCACATCTCTTGAAGACAAGATCCAAAAACAAATAGAAAATAAAATAGAACTATTGTAGAATAAATGGAGGCAATGGAGACTAGGCTGCAGGTTATAGAAAAACAAAACCAAGATACAAACAAAAAATCCTCACAAGGAGATGATGATACTTTAGAGAGTCTTAAAATGAAGAACATGATTAAAGAACTAGAAGAAAAAGTTAATAGCCCTCTCACCCTAAATAGTGTGGTAGGTAAATTAGATATCAAACCAATTAAAGATGAAACGAAAAAATTGATATAATTAGACCATGAGCATAACAAAAGTGCCTTGAACCTTATAATCTTCAGTCTAAAAGAGGAGGTAGACGAGGATAATTTAGCCATAGCCTAGATAGAATTACATAATAGATTACAAATTGAAACAATGTGTCTCACAAAAGCAACAAGGTTGGGGAAATTAACTGAGAATAAAGGGAGCCTGATTTGAATAAAGGTGAGCTCTACTGACCATAAGTATGACATACTAAGTAAAACCTCAAGTCTAAAAGGAACGATAATATTTATAAATGAAGATCTCGTTCCAGAAGATCAAGCAGAATTAAGGAAGGAGGTTCAAAAGGTAAAATAGGCTAGGAAGGAAGGAAAATGGGCAATAATCAGAAATAGAAAAGTCATTATTTGAGATAGAAACCAGAAAGATAGTAAAGGTAAAATTGAAACAATGTGTCTCACAAAAGCAACAAGGTTGGGGAAATTAACTGAGAATAAAGGGAGCCCGATTTGAATAAAGGTGAGCTCTACTGACCATAAGTATGACATACTTAGTAAAACCTCAAGTCTAAAAGGAACGATAATATTTATAAATGAAGATCTCATTCCAGAAGATCAAGCAGAATTAAGGAAGGAGGTTTAAAAGGTAAAATAGGCTAGGAAGGAAGGAAAATGGGCAATAATCAGAAATAGAAAAGTCGTTATTTGAGATAGAAACCAAAAAGATAGTAATAAATAGAAATTCAACATGCTCCAGATTCTTTCTTGGAATTGTCGGGGCTTTCCATGGAACGAAGGACCCAAGCTAAGTTGGATCTCGAATGATGTCGATATTATATTGCTTGTTGAAACTTGGGAGCACAAAGAATCTAAGGTCCCTAACATAAATGGCTTTGCACTATGGTCTACCTGGAACAAGCAATCCTCTCGTAGAGGCATTGGGGGTATAGCTTGTTACATTAAGAAGAACATCTCCCCCCATGCTATAATTTATAAAAATGACCCTTACAACCAATATAGTTGGATAGAGATTATTGACATTGATGATAAAAAGACCTACACAATAATATGTTATTTTTAAACCATCAATTCTAACTTCTATAAGAAAAAGAATCTAGATAAAAATAGTCCTTACAATGGTTTAGAGAATGATATTTCTAGCCTAAGGAATGAAGGCAATATCGTATTAATGGGTGACTTTAATGCTCAAAATTCAAGCAACTAAGCTATTCTTCTAAGAAATAAATCCAACCCTAATCCTCTTTGGTTAGACGAAGACCTTACTCTGGCTAGCTGGTACAAAAGAAGCTTTGATGACCTAGGGGAGAATTTGTTTGGGTCGGAGCTAGTCAAGCTCTGTAGTGCTCAGGATCTTATAATTTGCAATGGTGCAAAGAAGTGGCCCAATTCTAGCCAAATGACCTGCATCCATGGGCTTGGTAGCAACGTGGTAGACTATGTTATTTTTGATCTCCCTTTATAAAACGAAATAATAAATTTTGACATCTTAAATGACCACAAGCCTTACTGTGATCATAAGCCTTCACTTATAACTTTTAATTTTGTCAATCATAGAGATCCCATAGATGATAATCCTTATAGCCAAAATAACTTAATATTTGATAGAAATAAAAACGATCTCTTTCTAAATGAATTAAAAATTAATTTGCTTCCTTTATCTAGTATAGACAACATAAAAGACCTCTATCATAATTTTACTACAATCCTCTCATATTCTATTAACAAGTTCTCATTTGAAGTTTCAAGTAAAAAAAGAAATAACAAAACCAACCCATGGTATGAAAAAGATTGTAAAAGTCCAAGGAGAGCAATTAAGGAAGTTGTTGATGAATCTCTTAAAATTGGAAATATAAAAATATACAAATGATGCAGGCAGATATTGGCGGCCACCCGCCAAGTCCACTTAGACCCCCACCATTGTTTCTTTTAGCTTTTTAGTTTCCTTAAATGTAGCACAATTTACTATTTTTAGTGGTTTTTCGGGTCCTGAACTTCCAGAGCCATTTTGAGGCCCTAAACGACGTTTTTGGGAAAATTGGGAGCAACATCGGCCCATGGACCAATCTTTCTCTTTTGAAAGTTGTAGTTCTCGGATAGATCTTTCTAACAAGATATTGTGTGCATCAAATGGAGATCGTATGCCAACGTTACGACCCCGAGAAGTTGATGTACCAATTTACCCAAACGGGGCCCATAGTTTGGTGTTTCATCTTCTAGGGTTAGGTTTTTGGATGTTTAGTGTTTTCCATCATTTCTCAACAATAAATAGGCCTTCAAGCCTCATTGTGACATAGTTCAGAGGCATGTAGCTGCCACATCTCTTGTCAGAGATAAGCTACCATTGGCCTAGCTAGTTTATTTCTATTTCTGTTTGTAAGCATATTTTAGTATTTTAAAGTAATGAAATGAAGTATTATCTCTATTGCATCTCTATATGTATGGTTATATCTGTAATTTGTTGCGTTCCTATTTAAATATGGATTAGTGGTATCAAAGCAGTCTGCTCTTTCTCTATCTTTCTTTGCATGTCCCCAATGAGGTTGGGATATAAGGAGTTAGGGCTTGAACTAGTCGAACCTTTGCAAGACCAACCTCGCAAATCTCGACGGCCTCCCATGGCGGATGAAAGGAAAGATGAGGGGGCAAGAGATCCTATCAAATTCTTTCTCAAAGAGGCCATCGAACGACAAAGGTGCCCGATGATGGACAACTTTGCCCACATCCTTCTGCGGCTACCCAGGGGCAACACATCTACTTCCAATAGCTACTCTGGAAGCACCACACCCTTTAAGGTACAAGTTAACTCTGACATTCCCATGTTTCAGGGTCAGATAGATGAAGACACTAGCCGGCAAAATATTACATTTTCTCTTCTCAAAGCGGCCCCCCACATCAAGGACTGGTGGGAAACCTACTGCAAGGAGAAGGATGAAAGTACGACCTCACTGTTTTCAGCCGCACCCACTTGGAATTCATTTTGGACTACCATCAAGGAGCATTACTACCCTGTCGAAAGCTATGAGGATCAATACATAAAGTGAACCATGCTACGACAGGGAAGGGACAAAGACGTGCCAGAGTTTGCCAATATTTTCCACACCCTTCACACAAAGTTGGGTATGAAGGATTCAGAGCAGCATTTTGTACTCAAATACCACGTCTACCTACATGGGTACATCCAGGAATAAATAGAATTCCTGAGCATCTCCTCTCTCGACACGGCATATCGATATGCTGTCAAGATCGAGCAAAATTTTAAACAGAAGAAGTGAGACTTTCAATCTAAGAATTTGAAGCAAGGGAAAGGTGCCCCCAAACAGCAAAACAAAAGACAAAGCCAAGGCGGGGCAGCCCAAGACAACCCAACAAAGCTGCAAGAAAAGAACAGCGCCACGAAGCCTAAAAAGGAGACGGGAAAGTGGTGTGAGTTCCATAAGAGCTCCACTAACAAAACAAGTGGTGTCAGGCCAAGCAATCACTGGTGGCCGAGCTAAAGGTTTTAGAATCAGATGCATGTTCTGAATCTGAGTCAGAACCCGAAAAGGGGAATGACAAAGGGAAGCAAATTATCAATGCGGAGCCCAATGCCATTGTTTCCACCATGAAGATCTAGAAGGATGACCCCGATGATCCTGAAGAGGAGGAGCGTCTCTTCCACTCCCAGATGTGAGTAAAAGGCTCCCCGCTACAGTTCATTATCGACATCGGGAGCCAAAAGAATCTCATTTCGACAGAGGTCATGAAGCGGCTCAGCTTACCGACCACAACACATCAAAAACCGTACACCATCGGGTGGATTAACAAAGGACAAGATCTTTGCGTGAGCCAGCAGTGTCGCCTTCCATATAACATCAAGCCCTTCACGAATGAGGTATTGTGTGACATTTCTCCCGTTGATGTTTATGATATATTATGAGGACAACCATACTTGTGGAAGCGACATGATGTGTATGAATCAAGGCCCCATGTTATTATTGTTACTTTGGGAAATAAGTTGTACAGGATACTGGAGGTACCACCGCCTACCGTTATCTCTTTGGTTACTGCAAAACAATGCAGTAAGCTCATTTCCAAAGCCAAGAAATTTGTTTTCCTAATGATACGCCCTCAAGGCAAGAAGAAGATAGTGGTCACGACCTCCAGAAAGGGCCCCTCCACATGACAACTACAAATGGACAAGGTCGTGGAGGAGTATGAGGACATCTTCACCTCCCCCACATCGGTTCCTCTGCACTGTCAGGTCAAGCACTCCATCGATCTAACCCCAAGTGCGTCGTTACCTAATGGACCAATCTGTCGGTGCTTAGTTCTAGAGAACGATGAAATCATGAGACAGATTCAGTAGCTGCTGCGAAAGGTCACATCCGTTCGAGTTCATCATCCAGTCAAAGCCCGATCGTGTTGGTACAGAAGAAGAATGGGACTTGGAGACTCTGTATTGACTATATAGCACTGAACAAGATCACTGTCCATAATAGGTACCTGATCCCATGGATTGATGACCTCCTGGACCAGCTAAAGGGGGGAAAATATTTCACCAAGATCGATTTGAAGTCAAGATATCACCAGGTACCAATCGAACCCTCTGATGTGTGTAAGACTGCCTTCAAAGCCAAGGAGGACCTTTTTGAATGGTTGGTTATGCCTTTTGGATTGACGAATGCTCCTACAACCTTCATGAGGCTAATGGATGACATCTTGTGGCCATTCACCAACTCATTTGTAGTGGTACACTTGGACGACATCCTGATCTTCAGCCAGAGTTGGGAAGAGCACCTCCACCATATCCAACAGGTTCTCCAAACACTGCATAAACAAAAGTTATGTGCCAATTTGGAGAAATGCACTTTTGGCATGACCCAGGTTCAGTATCTGGGATACATTATTAATGAACGGCGGGTTGCATGTGGATCTAGCCAAGATCCAAGTCATTCAAGATTGGCCATCTCCAACCACTATGACAGAGCTCCACAACTTTCTAGGTCTTGCCAACTTCTACCAGAGGTTCGTGTTGGGATTTTCTCATATCACTTGGCCCTTGAGTGAAGTCACCAAGGGAGGAGCGAAAGAAAAATTCTTTTGGTCTGAATCTCAACAGAAGGCATTCACAGAGTTGAAAGATCGCCTCTACTCAGCACCAATGCTCGCATTACTAGACTTGCAACAACCATTTGAGGTCAAGACACATGCCTCTAACTATGCTATTGGGGCAGTCCTTACTCAATACGAGCATCCAGTGACATGTCATAGTGAGACACTTTCAGACATAGTCTGGAATTATCCCACTTATGACAAAGAGATGTATTCCATTGTGTAGGCCTACCAACAATGGAAGCATTACATTTTGGGAAAGGAAACAGTCATCCACATAGACCACCGATCCCTGCGAGCGTGCCAAGATGATATGGGAAGCACACTACAGTCGGGCTACTGGGAATTTCGGGGTCGAGAAAATGGTGGCAGTACTATAGAAGTATTTCTATTGGTTGAATCTTTGATAGGATGTCGAGATGTACATCAAATCATGCACTGCCTGCACCATTGCCAAACCGACAATCAAGAAGCAAGGCATCTATAACCTGCTGCCTACCCCTACTCGACCTTCGGAATCCATCTCTATGGATTACATGTCAGGCCTTCCTTCTACTAAGCATGGAAACGACTGTGTTTTTGTAATTGTCGATAGGTTCTCGAAGATGGCCATTATGGCGGCCTACAAGAAGAATATCACAGAAGAAGCCACTGCTAAGCTCTTCTTTGAATGAGTGTGGGTACACTTTGGGATCCCACCGACTATCATCTCAAATCAGGACAACAGGTTCCTTAGTACATTTTGGTCTAGTCTCTGGTAGATGATGGACACCAAACTCACTAAGTACACAACCTTCCATCCTCAAACTCATGGTGAGACAGAGGTTGTCAACATGATGATCGTACACATTACGTGCATGTACAACTCAAAGAATCCACGCACATGGGATGAGAGCCTCCCCTATGTTTAATACAGCTACAACTGGGCTCTCCACAGCTCAACTGGCCACAACCCTTTTCAGGTGGGCTTGCGATTCTAGCCACTATTTCCCAATGATGTGGCGATGCCATTTGCAGCTACTCACGCAGATTCAGCTCATGTCCAGTCCAAAATAGATAAGGCAAATAGCTTCATTGATCATGTCCAGCATATTCGTCAGCAGGTCCACAACATTCAGGAGAAATCAAATGCCAAGTACAAGCAGTGACATGATCCACATCGGGTGCCACACAAATTTCAAGTAGGCGACAAAGTCTGGTTTCATTTGCAAAAGGAACGCCTTACCGGAGCCTATCAGAAACTCAGACCACTCCGATATGTTCCATACACCATTACCAATGCTGTGGGGGACAATGCATTTGAGCTCATCATTCCCCATTCCTTGACCTACACACAGTGTTCAATGTGGACCGCCTTTGGCCATACTTTCCACCATCACTAGACACATTCGACATTGCAGAATAGCTCACACCCACAGAGTTAAATCGAGATTTCATGGAACAAGTTACAACTGATCGGATCATGGAAACACAGATCAAGCACACTTGCGAGTAGAATATCCAACTGTATAGAGTTGTCAAAGTAGGCCAACTCCTTCACCAAGGCAAGTGTCTCACTAGGGACCAAGTTCAACAGAAGCTTCCTCATCTCATGTAGGAACTCAACGCAATGGGGACCATTGCTTCCTAAGGGGGGAGGAATGATCCAGGTGGATATTGGTGGCCACCCTCCAAGTCCACTTGGACGCCCACCATTGTTTCTTTCAGCTTTTCAGTTTCCTTAACTGTAGCACAGTTTACTATTTTTAGCAGTTTTTCGGGTCTTGAACTTTTTGAGCCATTTTGAGGCCCTAAACGATTTTTTTTGGGAAAAGTAGGAGCAACATGGGTCTATGTTCCAATTCTCCTCTTCGCAAAGTTGTAGTTCTTGGATAGATCTTTCTAACTAGATATTGTGTGCATCAAACGGAGATCGTATGCAAAAGTTACGACCCCAAGAACTTGATATAACAATTTACCCAAATGGGGCCGACAATGTGGCATTCCATCTTCTAGGGTTAGGTTTTTAGATGTTTAGGATTTTCCATTATTTCTCAACAATAAATGGGCCTTCAAGCCTCATTATAACACATTTCAGAGGCATATAGCTGCCACATATCTTCTCAAAGATAAGCTACCATTTCCCTAGCTAGTTTATTTCCATTTCTATTTGTAAGCATATTTGAGTATTTTACAGTAATGAAATGAAGTATTATTTATGTTTCATCTCTATATGTATGGTCATATTTGTAATTTGTTGCGTTCATGTTTAAATCTGGATCAATGAAGCCCTAACTAAAAGGAAAAAAAGGCAGTATATTCGTAAAAGACAAGAGAATCTCTTACACCTCTCTAAGGTAGCTCCTAAGAAATTCTGGAGGTAGATTCTAACAAGAAAAACTAAAGATAATAATAAAATTGCTTTACACCTATGTTAAAAAGCTTTATGAATCTCCAAACATCATGGATAAATTTGAAATCCTTCTCACAACGAAAGAATTTTTCTCATTAGAAGACATTGATTGTGGTGTTAAACGCTTGGAAAATGGGAAAGCTAAGGACATTGAAGGTTACCAAGAAGAAATCTTAAAAGCTGGAGGTCCTGTCCTCATCCCCCACATCCACAATCTTTTCAATCAAGCGGTCAAGCAAGGGTTCCATAAAGCATGGACTCAAAGCTTAATTATCCCTATTTTTAAAAGTGGGGATACAAATAACTCCTCTAATTATTGGAAAATTATGATCAGCCCTCTCTTAGCTAAGTTATATGGTATTATATTGGGAAAGAAGTTGAGCATATGACTTGAAAGTGAAGGTAAGCGGGCTAAAGGCCAAGCGGGTTTTAGAAGGCATCACTCAACAATGGACCACCTCATTATGCTTAGGATCATTGTGGAGGAATTCTGCAATGATAAATCCAATCTCTTTTGTTGCTTTGTGGACCTTAGAAAGGCTTTCGACATGGTTCCTATAAACAACCTGTGGAATAGATTAGAAGAGCTACAGGTTCCTTCCGAGATGAGAGCTACCTCTATAAGGCTATACAAGAATGTAATTGCCCAGTTAAAAAACAATGAGGGGTGGTCGAAAGATATTAAGTGTAATATCGGAGTTAAACAAGGTTGCACCCTCTCGCCTACCCTATTTGGCATTTACATCAACAAGCTAGAAGGTTGTTTAGAGGAAGCAAGCTGCGTTGTCACGATCTTAGCTGGGATAGTCATCATCCTTCTTCTCTATGATGGCGATATTTTTCTTCTCGCAAGGTGCCCATCTAATCTTGATAAGAAACTTACACTTCTTAAGGATTTCTTCTCTACCATGGGTGTGACTGTTAACACTGACATAAAAGAAGTTATGATTATCAAATCCAAGAATGACACTTACGCTAATTTTATGTATGACAATAGTAACTTGGAGGAAGTGTCTTCTTACACGTACCTAGGAATTGATATTCATCACAAGCTCAACTGGAACTATAACATTGAGAAAATGATTAATGGGCAGTGGAAAGCTTATTTGGTCTTGAAAATAATTGCACAACAACAAACCTCGTAATGTGGGATAGAAAGAAGTTCCTCTCTGAAAATTTAGTCACTCCTGTTATCTTATATGGATGTGAGGTTTGGGGTTGCAGCATCTCTAGAGAATCTGGAGAAAGATTGAACAAATCTAGAAGCATTTTATAACATATAACCTCAAAATTAAAAGCAATACACCCTATCCCAGTCTCCTTGTAGAAGTGGATCTTTTCCCTATCAAGAGACTATGCATCTGTTGTACAAGTGCAAACTCAATATCATAGGATACCATAGACTTGCTAAGCTAGCTTTAAATTCCAACCAAAACCACCTAAGGCTCAAATGAGGTTGGTATAAAGAGACCAGGGCCTGGTTAAACCATTGGGAGATTGATGAGAATGTTGCATTGCAAAACATTAATAACATTAAAAATATTGTTACTTCTAAGTTCAAATAAAAAATGTGGTGTGAAAAAGATTTAGCAACTAAAATAGAATTAAGATATTATAAGGAGGTCATCAACCCCACCCTAGAAGATCAAAAGCATCTCTCTGTTTTAACTAGCTCAAAGAAGAAGATTAATATAGCCAAGATTAGAACGAACTCTCATGAGCTCCATACTGAAACGAGTCGTTGGGCAGTTCCTAAAACACCATGGATGGAAATGATCTGCCATATCTGTGAGAATATGAACATCGAGGATGAAAATCACTTCCTCTTAGAGCGCCCTGCGTAAAACTACATTAGATCTCGGTTTCATAATCTTTGCTGCAATACTCACCTTCCTAGCCTTTTATGATGTCAAAATTATAGTGAGCTCAGAAGGTTTCTCTCCAAGCCTTTTGAGCATAGGAATAAAATCTTAAATCAAACTAAATAATTCGTTTCTTAGGTCGGATAGACCAAATTTTGGTCCCAATGGATGTTAACCATCATCATCATCATCATTACAAAAATTATAAAACTCAAGTTAAAACATCAAAATTATCTCAACATGGTTGACAATTTAACAAAAACAAGAAAATAAATAAATTCCAAAGATATGAATCAATTTTTAAATCTTTTCAACATGGAGGAATTTACAAGTGAAGAAAACAATTTTTAAATTCTTTTAGGATAAATAAAATTTGAAAATAAATTTATTTTATTTTAAAATATCTAAATTAAAATTAACAATATTCATTTTTATAAATAAATTTTAAAAATAAAAATACTTTTTAAATAAATAAGAAAATAAGTTAATGCTTTAAAATTGAAGGGTATTTAGTAGGAGTTAAAATTTGTTGCTTATAAATTATTATGGGTAATTCTTAGTAATGTAGTTTCTTTTAATAATATTGATGAATCAGCCTGAATTAGTGGATAGGTAGCAATGATAATTTTCTTCACTACTAATTTAACAACCAAATTATGATATATATATTTTTAATATTTAACAAAATAAGAAAATAAACTTAATAAGCCATTCATCTAATTTATAGCATATTTTTAAATAAATAAATAAATTTATCCTCTTGAAAAGGTACTGAAACATTGAAATTATGTAGAAGTTACCCATCAAACTTGTAACTCCAAAAACTACAACTCAAACAAATTCATGGTTGATTACTCTAAAAACCCCTTAAAACATAAAAGGGAAAAAGTTACAAGCAAAACCATATCCAGACATCGAAGATTCCTTTTTTTCGAGTCAAACTACATTGTGTGCAAAGGAATAAACTTCTCAGGACGGGCAGCAGAGGTTAACTTCTCAGATTAATTGCCAACAACAACAACAATGCTTTATAAGGGAAAGAAACACCACAGCCAATGATTGGTAGTTGAGTGAACACCACTGGTAGTTGAGTGAACACCACTCATTTTATTTGCAGAAGGCTGCAAGTACCCTTCTAGGTGGGGTTGAAGGCCTTCTGGCATGCTGTACAAAGCGATTGTCCAGCACCAGAACATCACCAACTTCCCAGCTGATGTCCACGCACTCTTCTTCAGCTATTTCGACGTATCGTTCAATTGCCTCTTCAGGAAAGAGGGAACCATCTGCAAGCATTGGGACTAGCCCTCGAAATGCTGAAGGGTTGAACCATGCTTTCCTGTTGTCTGCGAGTGTTGGGGTTGCTTGTCGAATTGCCGAAGCGTTGAACAATGCTTTCCTCTTGTCTTGGTCCCCGTCAACAGTTCTTATGGAAACAATAGGTCCTATTTCAAATAACATTGTACCATCATCTGCCCAAGTTATTTTGGACACGGGAACACCTGATGTTGCAAGCCTGGAACACCACATTTTTTTTCAAAATAATTTGATTATTTAAAATGGTAAAGCTGAGATGAAGTAGGAGAGATCTGGATAGATCTTAAAATTAATACAAATTCAGTTTGACCTATATACAAATTATGCAGATTTAACCTAAAATAAAATTACACAGATTTATTTTAAGATGAAATGTAGATTTTTAGTTTATTATTTCTGTATGTAAATTGTGTATGAGCTAAAGCAGTGTGATTGCTTCGAATGGATAGCTGACCCACCATGAAAGACATGAAAAACAAAAGAAGCTCATAGCAATAAAACAGAATTACTAACTTTGAAAACCTGCTTCCACACAATCTAGAATTTTTCATACATACTGCATATAACTTCAATTTATTCTTACTTCCTTTCTGCTTCCTGCTTGGTGGTGGCTTCGTAACGGGACTGCCAGCCCTTTAAAAAGGATTGAGGATCGTCTTCCTGAGGGAGGCTAAAGGAATAGATCAACCCCCCATCCTCCAGTTTTTTAACAAGTTGTGGAAATTTCTGTTCCACTCGTTGGGTTATCTTAGTGCTTAAAACAATTGCCGTCTGCCCTCCCTCCGGAGGCGCAATCTCACAGAAGAAAATTAATTTGGTAGGAAAATTATCGAACTGAAAGGGGAACCCAAAAAAACGCCAAGAATCAGTTTGAAGAGCAAGAAAACAGAAAAGGAAACTGTAGTGTGGAGTGCAAGGAGGATGGACTTACCATAGACATCTCGTGATGGAATTTGATGGGTTGCTCAGAAGGAGCTTCGTTTGCAGTGTAAACCCTTCCTTCAACCCTGCTTCTTGAAGCTAAGTGATTTCCTTCGAAAAATGATTTTCCTTGGATGTTGATCTAGTTGACTTCTTAACTCTTTATCCTTCAAGTTCCTTGCATGAACCCGTGAAGTAGATTTTCCTTTTAAGGTTTCATGAAAACTAAGACTAGATTTAATGTAAGGAGACCTTTGACTACTAAGAATGTTATTCAAAATATTAATACTATCCTGAAATCTCAAATGTTTATCCTTTTCTTCTAATTTTCCTTTTAGAATTTTACCTCAACCTCCAACCTTTGGTATTTCTCTTCCTTTTCTCGATATCGCTTCCTCATTCCTTATTCAACCTTTCTTCCTTCCTCCACTTTCTCTTTTAATTTGGTAATATCATCCTTCAACCCATTCTCTTGTTCTTCAAATACTTGAAGTAGCTCTTCATTTCAGTTGTTTTACTTTTCAAGATCAGATTTGAGAGAGATGATTTATGCTTCTAGTCCTACACAATAATTGGTTCTTTCTCTAAGGTGTTTAATTGTTGCATTAGTTTTAGTTACCTCTTGTAGATGGAAGCTTTTATTTTTGAGTTCATTCTCCAGTGTTTGAAACTAATCGTCCCTTTCTTTATACTCCTTCCTCCTTCCTTCTTCAATTTTCCTTCCTTCTTTCAGATGGGTTTTTAATGTGACAATATCTTCTTGTTAGGCACTCTCCTTTACACCAAATTGTTGAAGTAACCTTTTTTTCTCTCTATTTTCATCTGTAAGCCTTTTAATTTCTTCTTATAGGGCCATTAGTTTTGAATCTATTTTTTCTGTAGAATGATTACTTTAACTTTTTACCATAAGAGAAATTTTAGTTGATTCACTATCACCTTCACTATCATCATAATTACACAAACAAGAAAATGGACCAATATTAGAAAAAAAACCAACCCCTGATAATTAATTGTTACCCTCTTCTTCATTCTTGATTAATAGAAAGCGAGGTGCTTCCAAAGTTGAATATTTGCTGACATCTACTACTGCATCTAATATATCACTTTCACTGCCATCGAGGAAGATAGAGCCATCAAAGAAGATGGAGAAGCGGGATGAGGAGGTGAAGGATTTAATCCAAACAGTATAGCGCCATGAGAAAACCAAAAGCTAAAAAATTACTAAAACAATAAGACCAAATAAATTTATCAAAAACCCCATAAAAATTCACTTTCAGAATCATACATGATTTTTAAATAATTCTTAAATAATAAATAACTCTATAAGTCACATAATACCACAAAAAAATTCCATATCTATTGATAGGAGAGAGGCACCACCATCTTATCTTGCCACGTCAGAACACAATGTCAACCATAATAAGATGCATCGCACCTTGTCTAGGTGAGGTATGGAAGTTAAGTGTGTTATTTCACATGTGAAGATAAGAAAGAGGTCATTAGGGAAGATATGAAGTGACGCGTGGCTTACTACGCTGAAAGGAAATATAAAATTTCCGTGAAAGGAGATATACTAATCGGTTAACTTATAAAATTTCCATGGAAGGAGTTACCATAATGTGCTTTTGTCTCATTAATTTTATTTTAATTGTATTTAAATGTTATATATTTCGAAGATAGAGAAATATGTTTAACATGATGTAGACTTAGTGACACAGGAAACTAAAATTAATGTAGAATGGGCGATAAAGTAAGATTTTTTTTAGGGTTAATAAAATTTGAATTTTATTAAATTAGGTTGAAGTCAGAGTTAAATTAGTATTTGGAAATTAGTTAAATGTATTTGGAAATTTGAATAAAAGAGTAAACAATTGTATTGTGTATTTTATATTAAATGAGAATTGAGATGTTAGTGTTAATAAAAGTTGAATTTTATTAAATTAAGTTTAAGTCATAATTAAATTAGTATGTGGAAATTGATTAAATGTATTTCAAAATTTGAATAAAAGAGTAAACAATTGTAATCAATCTTTTATATTAAGTGAGAATTGAGATTATGCTTCCATCCATGTATATAATGAGTTATATGATATAGGATTTATAACATTCAAATTGTGTTTGTTAATTATTAAAGAAAAATTTACAAATTAGAGTTTCATGGTTTGCTAAATAATTTTAGTATGTGAAAGCATTGAATTTATTTTTAAGAGAAGAATACTTTAATGGATATGGTTTTGTGTATACTTTTTTATGATGGACATTTAGAATGGTTAATCATTGTTATTTAATTATGTTTAAATGAAAAGTATTTATATTAATATTAATTTTGATAACGAAAATATCATAAAACAAACATAATATTTGGTTTTAGATATAGTAGCATAGAGTATATGTTGATGACCAATGAATCCCTTTCATATAGAAGCATAAGATGTACCAATTAATATATATGGGTAAATGTGGAAAATGAATTTTTGGTATAGTAGAGTAGATTAGATGTAGATGACTAATATTTCTATTCCAAATATGAACATAGAAAGTGTCAATTTAGGAGGATAATAGGTAGCTAGGTGAAAAAGTTATTTGATAGGAATATATATTTTAATGCGGTTGCTTGATGAGTGGTATATTACCAGTTTAGATTCATCTTAACTTCGGATCAACTAAGAGGGATCAAATCTCTTTTCAATTTAAAAGAGGTTTCTATTAAAAGAGGGATTAAACCTCTTTTCAGTTTAAAATAGGTTTGCATCTCATTAGATTTGATCTCTCAACACTTGGTAGATCCAGAGTTAAGATAGATCTAGATTGGCTTAACTATTAATTGAGTATAATTATAAATATATATATTATTTTATTTTAATTTTTTTTCACCAAATTAAATTACTATACTTAGATAACAATATTTCTACCATACTAGATTGTAGAGATCATCTTAGTGTGATAAATAAAAATTTTAAAATAAATTTATTTTTGAATATATCTTTATTTTATTATATATTTGAGACAATTTATATATATATATATATATATATATATATATATATATATATATATATATATATATATCTTATTTAATTTTTTAATTTATAAATTCTAGAATTATTTCAATTAGTGAAAGAAACAAAAAGGTGTTAATTAATAAAAATATATTTATTTTTAATATATATTTTTTAGAAATAAATATAATAGGATCATTTTTATTAATTAAAAAAAAACCGAATGAATAAAATAGGTTGTAATATTATTGATTGAAGCCAATATTGGACATTCCGTGTTATTTGCTTCCTAATTATTAATCGTTTTAAATTTATTTAAGATTTTTCTATCAAACATTATTATTATATATATATATATATATATATATATATATATATATATATATATATATATATATATAGATATATATATATATATATATATAGATATCTATCTATATATATATATCTATATTGAGATACTTTAGAGTCAAATGTAGGGAGTTGTGTTGTTAAAGGTTAAATATTATTACTTGAAAAATAATTAAAAAACATTTAACTATCTACTCTTTTACCAAAATTTATTATCTCGGCTTATTCATATTTATTACTAATCTAGATAAAATTATAACATAGTGAATATAGATTTATAATATTGAAACAACATATCCATCATTAAACATATGTTTTCTTATAAGAGGTTTATTATTATATATATTTACAATTTATTTAAGTGAAATATCCATCCTCTATATAAATATCTACTAAGTAATTTTGATAAAACCATCATATATTCACTTGTACGGATCTAACATGAGCAGAGAAGGATCAAATCAAATTTCTTCATCTGAAAGCTTTTCTGAGTGAAAAATACAATGTGTTATATTTCATTGTTTAAATTGTATTTTTTAATGTTAAATAGAGTATATATAGGACCAAATAAAAATTTTAACCATAATTTTTTTTGTATATGTAGATATATATGAAGTTGATATTGACATAAATTAGTTCACTTACATCTTTATTCAATGAGTCAACATGGCATTGAAATATATGAGTGCACACATAACACAACAGATATAGGAAAACAATATGCTCTTTGTATTAATAAATATCAGGGAGACTTTACAACCATAAATAGAATTTTGACTTTATAGATGTCTCCCCAAATTGATTTTTCCTTCCTTGTCACAAAGCACACCTCAACACCATACCTAATGCATAAAAGTGATTAATTCTCTAGGCTCAAAGAAACAACATGAGGGCACAATCAATCTCCAAAATCCCACCTAGACCTTATGGGGACCAGTGAATTTATAAGAGGTGGTAGTTTGGGAATTGTTATCGAATTACCAATCTAGGCTTCAGTTCCACTTAAGAGGGGAGGGTCAAGGGATAATATATAATGTCTCCAAGATACGATTTGAGTTCTCTGTGCATGGTAAATTGTTAAAACTAGGTTGGAAGCTTCTGGAAGAGGAAGCTTCAGAAATATTTTTAATTTTTCCAAATTTCTAGAATCAACACGCTTGTAGAAAGGAGCAACTTGTACTGGTCAATGTTGGTGACCAGGCATGTAACCTACACTTAGCACATGTGGGCTAAAGGGTCAAGTGCGTTGGGGCTTAAAACACTTATTTTGGATAGTAAGTCCTAGAATCTCACAATTATTTGGAGAAGTGACGTTTAGAGCTTTGTGAATGGTTGACGAAAAAATATATGTGGATGTTGAATGACCCAATTTGTAGGCCTATTAACCAGATGTGACAAAATGGCCTATAACAATGAGATAATCCCAAAGGTGTTGGGAATAAAGGTCATGTTGTAGTATTTGCTCTGCAGGTATGCAACCATGTTGATCATAGAGGTGGGTTACTCGATTCCATGTTGGTTACAATATCTGGCTAAAAAACTATCATTAGTGGAAATCAACTTCAATTAAGTCACTTTTACACATTAAAATAGCGGAATTCATAAAAATCAACAAAAAATTAGCTTAAGTCTTTTTTAAGTTGATTTTAATCATCAATAGGGAGAAAAGGAGGGTGATGGTCAGATAAGAGTGGGGTTCATACTAAAAAAGGGTTGAATAACAGAAAAAGAAATGTCAATTGATATCCCTAACATCTTCCCATGAATAATTATTTATGTGTTCACATGTAAATAATCATGTAACCCTTATTCTAATATATTTCTTGATCAAAATTGGGCACAACTAAGAAAAATTGGGGAAAATTTGGTCAAAACATGATTTGTAGTCTAATGATTGCCAATGGAGATATTCACATTGGCCCACTCCTTTCCCTTGCTACATGAAGCTTCTTTTCCAAAGCCATGTTTTTTTGTGTCTAGATTAATCAACAATGGGGTCGATGATATCAACTTATGCATGAATGAAATATAATACATATATAAACATAAACACAAATATGCAGCAGAAAGAAATCTTCATTCATTAATATCAAAGAACTGAAAGATGCTTACATATAGAATGGAAATAAACTAGCTTGGGGGATGTTAGCTTATCTATGAGAGGAGAAGTGGTAGCTACATGCCTCTAAACTATGTGACAATGAGACAAGGGAATTTTTATTATTGAACAATAAAGGGAAACCCTAAACAACCAAAAATGTAACCGTAGGAGATGGAACACTAAGAGTTTGTGGGCCCCATTGGGGTTAGTTGGGCAACCAACTTCCTAGGGTCGTAACTTGTTCATATGATCTCTATTGCGCATGTACAATACCTCATTAGAAAGGATCTCTCAGTAATAAAATATTTTCGGCAAGCCCCTACCTACGTCTACAAGCCTACCACAAAACTCAAAAAATGTTGTTTAAGGGGTCAAAGCAACTCCAGAAGTTCAAGACCTGAACATTTTCTAAAAATACTAAAGTGTGCTATAATCAAGGAAACTAACGAAAGTGACTAGAGGTCTTGGTTGAATAGGAGGGTGGCCACCAATATCCACCTACATTATTCCTCCCCCCTTTGAAAATAATGGTCCCCATTCTGTGTAGAGCCTCCGTGATGTGAGGATCTGTGGTGTATGTGGATGATCATTTCCTTCCCCAAAATGTAATGATTCCATTTTCAGCAGGCCTTTGAAATGGAATACATCTCTTTATCATTGGTGGGATACATTCAAGTTATATATGAAATTGTCTCACTGTGATATGCCACCAGATGCCCTTGCTGGGTAAGATCCCCACCAACAATATAGTCAGATGCATCTATCTCAATTTTAGATGATTATTGTAGGTTTGGTAATGTGAGCATTGGTGTAGAGCAAAGGTGATGCTTCAACCTGAAAAAAGCCTTCTATTGGGATTTGGAGCTTTGTTGTACTGGCTAGGGCTGGCAAATCCAAAATAACTTCTATCTTGTCTGGGTCCACATGCAAAACCCGCTCATAATTTATACACCCCACATACTGAACCTCGGTCATACCAAAAGTGCATTTCTCCAAATTGGCACATAATTTATATTGTTGTAGGGTTTTGAGGACCCGTCGAATATGGTGTATGTGTTCTTCCCAACATTGGTTGAACAACAGGATGCCATATAGATATAATAACACAAATGAGTTGGTCAAGGTACACAATATTTAATCCATTGACCACATTAAGGTTGTAGTGGCATTCGTCAACTCAAAAGGCATGACCAACCATTTGAAAATGCCCCCCTTCGATTTGAAGGCAACCTTCCACACATCGAATGTTTTGATTGGTACCCGGTGATAACCAAAGTTGAAGTCAATATTTTTGAAATATTTCCCCCCTTGACTTAGTCTAGAAGGTCATGAATCTGTGGGATTGGATACCTGTTATGGACAATGATCTTATACCGCATCGATATTCAATACAGAGCCTCCAAGTTCTATCCTTCTTCTGTACCAACATAATTGGGCTCCCTTATGGTGATGAACTTGGCCTGATGTTCCCTTTCTACAACATCTCATGAATCTACCTCTTAATTTCATCAATCTTCAGAACAGGGTGTTGGTAGATTAGTCCACTAGGTAGCGACGTGTCTGGGGTCAAATTGATGGAGTGCTTGACTTGACAGTGTAGGGGTGCCCCTGTGGATGAGGTGAAGATGTCCTTGTATTCCTCCACAACCTTGTCTATCTACTTCTACTGTGCATAGGAGCCTTGTCTGGAGGCTGTGGATGTGGTCACAATGTTCCTCTTGCTCTGATGGAAAATCACAAGTAAGACAAATTTCTCGATTTGGGAAATTATCTTATTACATTGTTTAGCAGAGATAAAATAAAACTCTATAGGTGATGCTACCGATGGTATCCTATAAAATTTCTAACCCAAAGTAATAATAAATGAATGAGGTCAAGATTCATATATAGCATGATGCATCCACAGGTATGGTTAATGTAATGAACCATCACATAATTCTAGAGAGGAAAAGTCACACAATAGGTCAGCTAAAAAGTGGTTGATGCTATAAGGTAGGTGACATTGTTGACTGACATGGATATCCCGCCCTTGGTGGAAGCACCCGATGGTGTATAGTTTTGGGTGTTGATTTGTTGGCAGCTTCAATCTCTTAACGACATTGACTAAGATTAGGTTCCTCTAGCCCTTTCTCTTAATGGTGAACTACACTGGTGAACCCTTTAACCACATTTTCAAGTGGAAGAGTTTCTCCCCCTCATATGGATCCTCAAGTTCCACGTTTTGGAGCTTGGTGGTAGCGATCATTGTAGTGGGTTTGACATTAATGATCTAATTTACGCTATCAGTTCCCTTGTCTGGTTCTTGCTCAGAATCAAAGAATGCATCTATCTTTGAGACTTTTAGCTGGGCCACAATGCCTAATTTGTAGGACATTCATTCATGTTGCGAGTTGGAGTTTTATGGAACTGTGAACACTTGTCGGTGACTTTATTCACCTTCTTGTTACTCTTGGATTATGGCTTCAAGGTGTTGTTCTAGGGTGTCCTGACTCTTCCCTTTTCTCTATGGCTTGGGGATGCCTTTTCTCTGCTTCGGGTTTGTAGATCCAAAGTCTTTTCTTCTTCTACTTGAATTTATGCTTAATCTTGGCAACATGTCAATATGTTGCACCAAGAAAGGAGATGTGTAGGAACTCCATCTCCTCTTGAAGGTATTTGTGAAAACAAATCTGGTACTTGATCACTATATGTTTCTTAAAATATTTGAGACCCAAATTTGTGTGTAGGGTATGGAAAAGATTCATCATCTCATGTAGATCTTGGTCCATTTTCTATCACAACATATTCCATTGTATGTACTTATCCTCGTATCTCCCCAGGGGATGATATTGTTCCTTGATGGAATGTCGGAAAAAATTCCTAGTGGGTGAAGCTAAAAGAGTGAGGGTTCTCTCTTGCCCCTCTATTCATAGTAGGTTTCCCACTAGTCATTGACATGGGGGGCGACTTTGAGGAGTGAAAAAGTAATATTTTCCCTATTGGAAAAATCATGAACAGAAAAATATCTTTCCAATATATTTAACCATCTATTTACGACATTTACAACTATCTGGCCTTCCAATATGGGAATGTCAAACTGGACTAGTACCTTGAAGGGAGTGGCACCTATAGAGTGGCTTCCAGATGAATATGCATCATATGTGGGCATCTGCCAAAGGATCTAGGAAACGTTGTCAATCTCTGCATTCCTTTATCACTCAAGGGCTTCTTTGAGGAATATTTTGAAAGGACCTCCTTCTCCCTCATCTTTCTTTTCTTCTTCCATGGGAGGTCATCAGAGTTTGCAAATATGGTCTTGCAAAGTTTCAACCAGTTCAAGCCCTTACTCCTTATACCCTAACCTCATTGGGGACATGCAAAGAAAAATAGAAAAAGAGCAAATTGATTTGAGACCATTGATCTGAAGTTATGAAAGAATGAAATAGAATACATATATAAACATAAACACATATATGTAGCATAAATAAATCTCAATTTCATTAATATCAAAGAACTGAAAGATTCTTACATACAAAATGGAAATAAACTAGCTCGAGTGATGGTAGCTTATCTTTGAAAAAATATGTGGAGGCTATATGCCTCTAAAATGTGTTAAAATGAGGCTTAATGGCCTTTTTATTATTGAACAATAAAAGGAAACCCTAAACAACCAAAATCCTAACCCTAGGAGATGGAAAACCAATAATTTGTGCACCTACAATAACTCTTTAGAAAGGTATCTCTTAGTACTACAAGGTTTGTTGCAGGCCCCTGCCTACGACTATGGCCTTGCTATACACCTCAAGAAAAAGATGCCATTTAGGGGGTCAAAACAACTTTGGAAGTTTAGGACCCAAAAAACTATTAAAATAGTAAATTTTGCTATAATCAAGGAAAATTATGAAACAAAATGAAGGCCAGGGTGGAATAGGTAGGTGGCCACCAATAATCACCTTGACTAGTCGAGCTCATACTCATATGACAGAAGATCAATTATGACTGCCACCACTAAAAAATATAGGTGATCTCTTACATGCCCACACATGCGTCCCACATGGTAGAACATGGGGAATATAAACCTTGAACCTAAAACTTCATAAAAATTTCATATCATGATGATCAACAATAAAGAAACCCTCTTTGGGGATGTTCCAAAGCCCTATTACATTGGTAGATAGTGATTTCTTTTCAACCACATTTTGCCCAACCAAAAATTATTTTTGTTTCTCATGTCAACCTATCAATTTTCTCTTATAGATAGGAGTTTTTCCACTTTATAATAGATTTTTCCATTTTAATATACCTATTCAATACTTTAAACTCTTCAACCTCGACCTTTTTTTTCTCATTATTTTTATTCTTATTATTGAGTTTGGAGGTCAAAGGTGTGCTTAGAGTGATTGAATACATAATAGTTTTAATGGGCTCATAATCATCAGTGGTATGCTCAAAGTCATTTGGCATTGATGGCCCAACCAAGTCATCAAAATGGAAATCAACGGCCTTAGGTCATAAGTACTTCTAGTTTTTCTAAACAAGTACATTATAATTCTTTTTGTATGACGTGGGCTACATGTAGTGGGCGTATGCTTAGATGCGGTACTTTTATAAGGTGCAAGGAATATAGAGGGAATCCTTTTAGAGGGTTTAGGAGGAGGAAATAGGGCATTTTCAAAGGATTGAAGAGGAGGAAATGGACACTTTTAAAATTACTAAGGAGGAGGTCATCAATATTTTCAATCTATTTTGAAGGTTGTCTCATAGCCATGCTTCTAGTGACCCTTGTTAATGTGACAACAGGTTATCCAACCTTTGTCTTAACTCTCTTAGAGCCTTTCCCACATAGAATAAAATCCTAAACTTCATGAATATTATCATCCCCTGTGTGACCTTTGTTTTCATGCTCAAATTCCTCTTTATCACCAACTTCTTTGGGTGTTTCTTTGACATACCTTTTTGGTGTTTCCCATAGTGGCTTTGAAAACCCTCAGGGGTAAATTTGTTTCTTCCCGAGAAGGCATACCAATTGGTACACTATATCTGTAGTTATTATGAAATTAAAATATTTATCGAGCCATGTTGGTATACACTATGAAAAATGTTATCAGGGTTTTGTTGAACTTGCATTTCATGTGGCACAACCTCTTACAAAGATAAAATGGAAAATTGAAATGTTCATCAACCTCAAAATAGAGAATCAATCGAATATGTTAGAGAGCGGTGATGGCATACTTGCTTTCACACATTATCTATTTTTGCAAGAAGAACAAAAAGTTTCTCCACTTTTCCATGATCCATGATCGAGGCATTCCATTTCCCTAGTCTTGAATTAGTTCACTAGAACACATGAATCTCATCCATACCCCCTTCTCCAGTCTCCTTTTTTTGAACCAATTCCTTTTTTGTGGGAGTATCATGGTGCCACAAACTCCTCTATCACTCGCATTAGAAAATCACCTAGTTGGGTAACCTGAGTATGAGAACTGTAATAGCCCCAAGTTAAATTTCCATGTAAATAATTAATGTATGCACATTTCAAAAAACAGATCATGGGACATGTATTCCAAACTGAATGAGGAAAAAACATTACATTGGCATCCACTTGTGGTATATTATTTATTGGTTATGGAAATTTTCATTGGCAAGAGGCAAAAGGAAATAAATGGCAATTATTTATTACAGGATAGCAAGTACACTAGGAAAAATGAAAAAGGGAATAAAATAAAATGAAATAAATCATAATTCAGTTGGTGGGGAAGAGGAAGAGTTAAGGACAAAAATAGTAAAATAGTATGCATGCAAGGAAAAAAGAAGAAAAAGAAAAAGAAACAAAAATTGGAAAGAACATTCTAGAATTCTCCTTTAGAAAAGAAAGGAAAAAATAAAGGGAGAGAACTTAGAGAACAACAAACAAACAAGGAACCAACAAGAAAAAGCAAGGAATGAAAGCAATGGAAGAAGAATCTATGTGGTAGCCAGGAGAAGATTTGCACAACAACAAGGGAAAAAAATAGTTGATCATTTGCAAGTAATAATGTGAATATTTGATTATATTGCTAGGATTTGAATGCATGGTTCATGCATTGTCTATTTGGCCATTTTTTGCTATCATTGACGTGGGATTAACCTGGATTGGAAGTCATGTATAATATTTCCTTATGTCATTTCCTCGACAGCCATGATGTAGTGGGTTACCTATTTGGTTGAGCTTTGGATTGCTAATACATTTTGGATATTGGTTGAGGTAGTCTTAGGAAAATCCCAGTGGTTGAGAGTGGAGAGGGTTTTCTTTAGGTAAGCTCTTGATTTCCTATGAGTGCGTTATCGGGAAATCTAGTGTCCACTCGGAGCTGCTAGTCCCACTAAGACTGGTAGCTATCTTAGAAACAAACAAACTAAAACTACTTTCATTTTCCTTTATGAGAAGTAGATAAGAGGGGAACAAAGGGCACCAACCTCAGTCTTGCGCTTGGTTCCTCTCCCTTTTGACAGATCCTTGCCGCTTTTCCTTTGTCTACCCAGCTTCAAAGAGCACCTGTGGGATCAAAGTAGCACAATACTATCGAAGAACAGAGATCTACAATCATAAACAATATAGGACCAGATATATATTGACCACATAAATGCATATATCATCAAACATACAAGAATGTGGAGGAAAACTTGAATAACTTTATTAATATCAAGAATAGCAAAGAGGATTACAATCAATTGTTCTGACCTACCGTCATCCTCCCAGCATGAAAGCCCTTCTTCACCTCATGAAAAGCTTAGATCACCCAACACTATGATGTTCCACCAAGAAACCAACAACACTTCCTTACAAAATACAAAATTCTAGCCTCTGTATCTCTTGGATGAGGGATCCATATATAGATGTTTGCAGGTGGGTGAGTCAGCTGCTGGGTTTTTGATTAGTGTCCTCTCTCTGATACTTCTTGGTTCCACTTGGAGATTTCATGATCTCTTACTCATCCCTGGGTGAATTTAGAGAGACAAGTGTCCTGGGGAAGTTTCTGGAAGATTCCAAGATCATCCACTTAGCAAACTACCTCCGCCATTTGTTTACTCTCATCCGTCACACCCTATAGAAGGAATTTTCACTATGCATCACACCCCCCGTGTGTAATAGGTGAGATGCATCTCACCCTCAGCACTGAGCAATCTGTATGGTCCAATTTTGACCAGTTCTGAGAAATTTTCCATGGAGAACTTCTGGGAGATGATGTAATCAGCTGGCCTTACTACTTTAGCGTGTGAAGCAAAACTTTTAGGGACATAGAAGACCTTGGTTTATGGACATATATGATTGGGGTTGTAGTGCCCAAAAATGTCTATAACGGTTGCCCCCTAAAGCATGAGGTTGTTAATCTTTTGACGTCGGGTGAAATGCTTTATCATGAGGATCTGAGGTTTTTCGAACTAGAAGGTGACCTATAATAAGATACAATACAATACATTATCTTCATAATATTTTCATGATCTAGCTGAGGCGGTCATTCCCATGCTCAGTTTTATAAATTCATTTTCATGTACATAGGACAGACAACCGTCTGTGTGGCAGACTGATGACTCTGATAGAGCCACCATCCTTTGATTCGGATGATCATCTGTGCACCAATGATGTACATTTGATGTCTTTATTTTCCTAAATATATCACAGCCCGGATGGATGAAACTAGATCCAGGGTCTTCAAACTCATCCAATATTCGCCCGAAGTACAAGTCGATCCATGTGAAAAATGTTTTGGAGGCGAACATGGAAAGATATTGCCTGATTACCAGCCAATGATGTAAGCTATTAACAGGCGCAAGAGGAATCACTGATAATGATGATGACCCTCAAGGTACGGAAATATAATTCACGTGGTGTGAAAATGAGACTTGGCGTCGAACACCATGGAAAATCTCTCAGTCGAAGGCCATTGATGTAAACCTGTCACCGAAAGTGAGAAACTTGCGATTGAGGCATGCAAGCTTCAAAGTACTGAAAGGGTTGTTCCTAGGTCGAATTCTTGGATAATGAGCTGATGTCAACAAGAAGTGACCCATCGTAGGAGGGCCTTAATGAATCCCTCATCTATGACACGGAATGGAGCAAATGACTTTTGGAGGTGAAAACGATCTGATGATACACGGTTCAGTGTGGCGGTCATGAAAGAATGAAGCATAAAGGTATTGCAGTGGATGAGACACAAGATGGGTTGGTGAGTTCTCTGATCGACTTCTCTTGAACATATCGGCGACACTTGAAATGGATTGGTAGCATTAACCCCAAAGATGGATGGTGCGATGGACCAATGGTGATATGACCAGTGAACAGAATAACCCAACCCGACTCAGACATGGAGTGAAAGTGTCATGTTCGAGAGCGACTTTGCTACCAATAAAGTTTCTTCAACTTTTCTTCCCAATTTTTCCCCAGTCGTTGTTGACCAGTACCTCTTTATTTTTATCAAGCTTGAGGAGGATAACATATGCTTGTTCTATAATTTTCCCTTCGGGCAAACCTGTCGCTATGTTTTAACGAGCCCAACGACAGTGAAACTCGTTCTTGTCTATATGGACAAGTTTGTCGCTATTGATTTTAATGAGTTTAACGACAAAGATAACTTGGTCCTTTTCAATTTTAGAGAGTCTGAAAGGGACGTAAAGGAAACTCCAATAATCCTTTTTCATCATATAATGCCTTAAGTCCGAAAAAGTATAAAATAATACGAAAGGGATGAATTTTTGATAATTTTAACGAGCTGAACAAAACAAGCACTTGATCTTTTTGTGTAATAATCACTCATGTCCAAAAAGATTAAAATATAGAGGAGGGATAGAACTCCCAGTAGCTTTAACGAGCTAGAGAGGCCAACTGCTTGGTAATCTTTTCATATTTTACAAGTCAGAGGAAAAGAGCTAAAAGGAGACTCACTTTTTGAGGAACGAGTGATAATTTCAGGTAGCAGCTGATTCCAGGTAAGGTTTGGAATTTTCCAATCACGGAAGTGTCACAAGGATGGCTAAAAGAATTCACTCTTCGCAGTTGTTCCTCAAAAGGGGTAAACAATCAAATGGAGGCGAATGATTGGCTAAAACAGAGTGGAGGTGTTGATGAGAACACGACCAAGGCTCAAAAGCTAATGATAATGCATTCATAATGGTTATTTACCAGAGATTGGTTCATTTTTTAATGAGCTTAAACTCTGGGGGAAACATTTGGGCATTTCTTAGGTTTAATTTTTAATGAGCTTGAACTTTTCATAAAAACTGCCCATGGTGAATTTATCTTTTAACGAGCTTGAACCCTGCGGTAACACTGCTCGTAATAAGTTTGCATGCCCCCAGCATAATAACTCAAATTGAGCTGCATGCCCCCCAAGCTTCATTGCATTCATTGCGGTGGTTGGAATGAAGGTTTACCTTCGAGATCTTTGAAATACTCGACTTAGATTTTACGAGATCGTAATCAAAGACTCGATTTGGAAAGGGAGTTGTTTCATTTTTTAATGAGGTTGACACAAGATAGGAACTATACTCAGAATCGACCATATTTATAGTATTTGATAGAAAATCAAAAACTGAAGGATGATTAAGGTTGCCAGAATAATCTTCATGGTAATCCGGAAGATGGGAACAATGGTGGTAATCTTCGCATGGTGCCTCTCCTATCATCTTTGACTAAATGATTCCTTCGTCTGTAGAATGTACATGTGACCAAGGATTTGGAGAGGTTCCATATTCCTTAGACATATTTATCCAAACACTCGATGAGCGTTGATTTGGGTTTTTTTCCCAGGCCAAGAAAATTTATTGCTACAATATTTCTAAGATGGCGATGATCCATGCTGTCAAAATGTTCAGGAATCTTCTAAATCTAGAAGATATCATATTGCAGGTTGCCACCGTGGCCACTTCTTCTAGATTGTTTGGAGGTGGCAGGGAAAAAGTACCCATCAATGTAGGGTCTTTTAGTAGGCCTACTCCAATATTTTGAAGCGCCTGAGAGCTTTCGTGGATCATCGGAATGCTTACCGTAACTTGTGAACTGTTAGGGAGAAATGTTTGTTGGTCGACGATTGTAATTCCTCCTTGGAAGGGAAATGCAATCTTCCTAAAGTATGTCAACACAATGGTAGCCATAGCATATATCCAGGGCCTTCCCAGTAGGATGTTGTAATCGAGGTTTCCGTCAATAACTTCAACATCAATTTCTACTTATTTGCCCCCCAGTTCAACTTGCAAGTTACTTAAAATCCCGTATGTAATTTATGTTCATCCATCAAATGATTTTAACGTCACTGATGATCGCGACAAGGGTGGAGAGCCTAAACTTTTCCAGCAACTCATTGAGATAATACATGTAGATGACCACTCATCGATAATTGTTCGATGAACAGTTTTGTTGAGGGCTTTCACTTGAATAAGGAAAGCTAGTTGAGCTGGTAGCTGAGGGTCATATCCTTTGTGATTAAAGGCCACAAGATTGGAATCCGTTGGGTTAATCCCACCTATCACTGATAATAAAGCCTGCTTTTGGGAGGGGCAATTTTGTAGTACCTAGGGTGTCGACATAGCAGACGACGATTGGGCCAGATCCTCCACTACATTATAACGCTGTGCTACTTTGGCATAAGGATTAAATGTCGATTTGTGTACTACTCCCTTCGAAGGTTTTATCGTTAGCTCAAGGATGATGGGTGGCACAACTTTGGTCGATGTTGTTTTTGAACTACTAGGTTGGTCATTAGCCTTGTTGTTCGACAGCTGTGGATTCCCGTAATCTTTATTCCTTGTCGATATCAAAGCATCATTTTGGTGCTTCGAAATAGACAACATAAGTACTTGGGATCGGGAAGAATTGTCAATAGAAACCAAATTGATTCCTGGGTTTGGAAACGGATCAATCAATACCGCTAAAGTTTTTGAATTCTTAAAGAATTTCTTAATCTCAGCTTTATGTGGACAATCTCTTGTCTGATGATCCTCATCGCATATCTAACACCTTGAAGGGGGTTTCCTTCGCCTAGAAGGGTTTGGAGAAGATTTCTTAGGAGATGACTCCTCCTGTTTTTTCTTCTTCCCTTTCGTTTTCTTCTTGCCCCCTGGTTGCTTTGGTTCTTTGCCTTTGTCAGTCGACACGGCATTTACCGCTCAGGCGAGAAGCTCCTCATTTGCATTTTGACTTGAAAATGTACGAGCCTTCTTTGATGTAGGTTTTACGGTTTTCATGCTAGTGGCACCTATCACACCATGGCTAGCATGAGAGTCTTTGCTTGATTTAGGAGGGGGAGGAACAGAGAATTCCTGTCTAGGAGCATCGGGGATTTTATCGTAGAGCGTGCCAGACTGAGTATATATCAAGTCTAGATATTGCGCACGAGCAATGAGTTGCTCTTCAGTGATGACTCCTCCCTTTGCCACATCTTCTGTAATAGAAGTTAATAATGACTTAATAAACCATTCAGCTAGCAGCTGATCAGGATCATATGTTTTTACCATTCTACGACGACGTCGCCACTCATGAATATGATCAGATATGTGAGTGGCCATTTTCTGTTTGAAATTGGTAAGAAGATTTATTCCTATTTCGTACCTTATGGGTAGCTGAAAATGGGTTAAAAAGGTTGTGGCTAGGGTGCTGAAGTTATCGAATGAAGCTCTAGGAAATTCGATATACCATTTTGCTGCCGAACTAGTTAACTTTTTGTAAAAAAGGTGAAGCCTGATCGAATCATCATTGAGAGTGTTGGATGAACACCACAGATGAAAGGTCATCGCATGATTTGATGGGTCTTCACCCAGATTTCCATTAAATTTAGGAATATCTGATGAAAGTTTATGCAGAATTGCCAGCCACCAAGGGGTGTAAGCAATTGGATCATTTGCCAGCCGATTTAGATCTGGTAATTCTAGAGTTGCTACAAAGGGAAACTGTTGATTCAGGTTAGACGAAGCATACCCAGGATAAGATGGAATCGCCTGAGCAGTGGGTCTTTGCATACCAGCATAATGCATTTGATGTTGGTAACTTTGATAAGGTTGATGGGCATAACCATATAGTATGGTTGTTGATAACTGCTTTCGAAATGCATTTGCCCATTACTTACAAAGACTTGCTGCTCAGGTCCTTGATATGATTGCTGGAATTGTGGTTGTTGAGATTGAACCAACCATGGTTTTTGGACCATTTGCTATTGTCCAATACTAGATGATTGACCAAGATGAGCAGTCATAGTACATGTTTGAGCCTGATTCGCTCCAGATAAGGAGGCACTAACTTGAGATTGTGATTGAACCACTGAGATGAGAGGTTGTTGTATTGCAACCTGAGAAACTTGTGGTTGACATACAACAGTTAGCGCTTGTACTAGCGATGTAGTCACCATAGCAGGTATAGTGGGAATATTCGACACAGGATGAACTGGTTGCATTGAATATACAACCCTTGGTTGCTGAGGCAGTATTGGTACCCAACCATTGGATGTCATTCCAGTTTGACCTGAACTTTGTTGTAAACTCCCATATGGCTGTTCTCCAGGAGGGAACAATGAAAAGGCATATTGTCCCCCATATGGTGGCAATCCAATACTTAAAGGGTAGATTGGCCTTTGAAGACACATTGGATCAATTTGTTGAGTTTCAACATAAGAAATACCAGATGAGAATCCAGATGAAGAAATAGGAACTAACCATGTCGTCGAAACAGTCCCTGATTGGACTCTAGCTTGTTGTTGATAACTTGCCGGGACAGATGGTATATCGGTGAACATCGTTGGAGTAGCAGCAGGAGGCTCTGCTGCTGCTGTGTTGGATGACACAGTCCTGGATGTCGACAGTTGTTTAGACATATCTAGTCTATCGAAAATATTTTCTAGCGATTTCGATTGACTTTCTTCCATGATTGCGGATTACTCGATCAACTCAAAATAAAGGGGAAAATGATTCCGAATTAAATAAATTTTAGACACTTTGACACAACTTGCTTTTTCAATTTTTACAAGTCGAGAAAAAACAAAATATGACTCTAGTTGCCTTCGATTTTTAATGAGCCTGAAGTGACAAGTGCTCAGATGGACCTTTTCCTTTAAGGAGTCTGAAAAGGAACGAAAGAGACTACTCTGGAAATCTAGACAGAGGGATTACCAACCAATCAAAAAACTGCAGAATACTTTTTATGGTACCACAGTCAACTTCTCGAATGTTGTGTTCAGTGCATTACAATTGATAGGGCAGCAGACATGGCTTCCTAAGGATAAAGGATATAGCCTATTGTGGTCTCCCAATATATACTTGACGGTACGTGGGAGCACAAGTCTGTACTAGCACTTGTCGTCTCAAAGTGGAGGAATCACCCAACCAACAATGAAAGCAATAGTTACCAGGCTTTACGATTCTGGAATACGTCTCTAACCTAGACTTCTAAATGTTGTGCATTAGGTTCCAAAGCATTTTTATGTTCATTGAATTTATTTTACAGTTGATCTTGCTTAAGAAATTTGCCTTTCAGGTTCACTGCGTGATGTAGATATACAATTCCTAAACTGCAATCTAAGATGATAAACAATCATTTAATCTTTTTTTTGCAATGAAAATCCTAGCTACTAAAGAAAGAGAGATGATATTCTTTCAACATAGAGCAGAGACCACACACTAGATGCACTGTCATAAATCAAACCAACAAGTAGTCTAAATGAAAATGCACATGCATGTATTTGTTTTTCGCTTTCTTAATTTGTGAATGACGAAAAGAATGCTGAGCACAAATCTGAATTATCTTTTCAAAGCAACAATACTAACAAATTTCTCTTCAAAAACGAAAGGAAGATAATGACGACACTTTGCGATTTTGAATTGAAAGCTACTTTCGAAACTTTAAAAACTACTAATCCAAATCAAATACAAGAGTAATAGTATAATCGACTATCAAGAACAATAGGATTCTTTTCTTGGACTGAAAACGACACTTGCGACACTTTCAAATCAAGAAATGACAGTTCCATTATGCTACTTCTTTGTAAAAGAGAACTGTAAATGGCACACAATACATAAAAACATTCACAATTCTTTTTACGATGGAGGTGGAATAATGGAAAGGAAGGGGGTTTCCACAGTGGTATACTGATCACAGATAGCAAAACTCCTGAATAGAGCTGAAGAGAGTGAAGAAAAACCAAAGTCTGAAGGAAAAATTAGCCTTTTCTGATCATCGCACCTGTTATACAGGGAATCCAGTATGCATCCCACCTACTGCACACAGGAGGTGCGATGCATACTCATTTCCTTGAAGAGAGGGTGCGATGGTACCAGGACAAGACTTTGCTTGGATTTTGATCACAGTTTGCAGCTCAGTTCAGGGATTTAGGCCGAGCAAGTGATAATCAGTAAATACGAATCACAGGGGTTGATCTAATGAGGTTACTAGAGCCACGACCAGGGAAATTAGGATGTTTTCAAGTCAATTGTTCAGTTTATAAACAAAACCTGGAGATAGACTGAAGCAGCATTGATCTACTTTGCACTTGCATAGAAAATGCAGTTCGAAGGCTAGCTGGCTTGACTTCAGGCTCCGTCTGTAAGCTTATAAAACAAAAAAATATAGACAAGCAAACAAGCTATTTGCTCCCTAGTGGAGTCGCCATTTTGTTATCGAGAAATCTAGTGTCCACTCGGAGCTGCTAGTCCCACTAAGATTGGTAGCTATCTTAGAAACAACAAACTAAAACTACTTTCATTTTCCTTTATGAGAAGTAGATAAGAGGGGAACAAAGGGCACCAACCTCAGTCTTGCGCTTGGTTCCTTGCTTGGTTCCTCTCCCTTCTGACAGATCCTTACCGCTTTTCCTTTTTCTACCTAGCTTCAAAGAGCACCTGTGGGATCAAAGCAGCATAATACTATCGAGGAACAAATATCTACAATCATAAACAATATAGGACCAGATATATATTGACCACACAAATCCATATATCATCAAACATACAAGAATGTGGAGGAAAACTTGAATAGCTTTATTGATATCAAGAATAGCAAAGAGGATTACAACAATTGTTATAACCCAGCGTCATCATCCCAGCATGAAAGCCCTTCTTCACGTCATGAAAAGCTTAGATCACCCAACACTATAATGTTCCACCAAGAAACCAACAACACTTCCTTACAAAATAAAAAATTCCAGCCTCTGGATCTCTTCGATGAGGGATCCATATATAGATGTTTGCAGGTGGGTGAGTCAGCTATTGGGTTTTTTATTAGTGTCCTCTCTCTGATAGTTCTTGTTTCCACTTGGAGATTTCATGATATCTTACTCATCCCTAGGCGAATTCAGAGAGACAAGTGTCCCGGGGAAGTTTCTGGAAGATTCCAAGATCATCCACTTAGCAAACTGCCTCCACCATTTGTCTACTCTCGTCCATCGTACCCTATAGAAGGACTTTTTAGTATGCATCACACCCCCCGTGTGTAATAGGTGAGATGCATCTCATCCTCAACACTGAGCAGTTTGTATGGTCCAGTTTTGACCAGTTCTGAGCAGTTTTCCATGGAGAACTTCTAGGAGATGATAAAATCAGTTGACCTCGCTCCTTTAGGGTGTGAAGCAACACTTTTAGGGACTTAGAAGCCCTTGGTTTATGGACATATATTATTGGGGTTGCAGTGCCCAAAAATGTCTATAACAGAGTGTGGTGAAAATATTTTGAGGCATCCAATCTTGTATTGGTTTTGGTGATTTTTGGACTCAGTGTTGGGGGGAATCATCGTGGCTTGAGGGTGGAGGTGGTTTCCCCTGGACTCTCTATTTGGTTATGTTTTGGTTTATCCCATGTAACCCTAAATTCATGCTTTGATTATGGCACATGAGTGGATGAGTTAGAAGAAATAAGTGGTTCAACCCTAATCTATGGTCGAGTGGTAAATGGAAGTACCTGACATGCTTGGATTTACGCATATGTTAATATGTGTTATTATTTAATGAGACCAATGAACACATGTATTGGTTTATTGTGTTGATTATGTGACTAGTTTTTCATGGGTTCATTATGGTTAAATGATTATTACATGCATGGTATATCTCTTGTTATTTGATGTGATCTTGTCATTGATCGGTTTCATGATTTGATAGGCTCTAGGATAGATTATATGAGTGCATGAACTAAGATGTGTTTATTGCTGCTAGTATGAGAGGGAAACAAGCCCTCTTGTTGAAGATATGATGAAACTTATGAAATGGTGAATAATTATGCATTCACGACCTATATGTACATTACTCGTAAAGTAATTTTCTAAATGATTAGTATGTGTTTGGCAAGTTTGAACAATAATAGAGCGCGAAACGTAGCATATGGACACATAAACATTGTTTATGGAGTTTTGGTCAATTCTAGGTTGTTGGCCTATAGGCTAGCTCTAAAATTCCAGAAAAAAGTTTGTGGTCGTACTACCTGAACAAGGAAATTTCAGCTATGGCCACACTAAGGATGGGTTGTGCATGCGGATGGAGGCTTGTGGCCACACTAAAGATGGGTTATGCATGTGGTTGGAGGCCTTTGGCTGCACTGGAAAGCCTGCATGCATGTGGCTAGCATGTAAACTAGTTCAAGGGGTATTATGGTCTTAGGAAAAATGATTACTAGTGAAAATGGATTGATAGTAGTGTGACTATGTGCCATGTGTGTTGTAGTAATTTTTGAATAGGTCTACCCAATTTCCATAACCAAATCTTGGAATTTAGGTCATGTATAGTAACTCTCAGCTCATGTTTACCTTCGTAAGTTTGTAAGAGTGGTTAAATGTGGGGTGGGGTGTTCTAGACTCGTATCAAAGAAGGTACACAACACTAGACCTCGGGGTAAATGAAAATTACTATATGGCTCACATGTATGCAGGTCAGTTTTCTTTACTTTTTGTCATGTCATTATTTTATTATTATTGATATTATATCCATGTACCATATGTTGTTATAATTTTGTGTTATTATCTTGAGTCATGCATTTAATGATATGTTGTTGATATTATTATGTATCGTGCTAATCTGGATTGGCTTGTGTAGATGGAATAGACTCACGAGAAGCAAATTGAAGTAATTATTTTGATTTTACCTTTTATTTGATTTATATAATAGTTCTATGTTGCAGGAAAATAGAAGGCGAAGAGATGAAGAGAAATTGTTTGAGTATAATTCATATGACTCCCCGCATAGGCCAAAAGAGAAACGAATGGGATGGGAGAAACCATTTGGGAAACAGGAAGAGGGATACTCTCTTGATATGGTGATGTTCGAGACAAGCTTGCAAAAAAGGAACACTGTGGATGATGATGATACAATAAAGAGTGGGAGAATCTTGGGTACACTTGAGCAGAGGTCTAGAACACGTGGATTTTATTCTATCTCTACTTCTAGGATACAACATCACCATAACCACTACCATCATCATAAGAAGAGTGAGAAGTAGTATTTTCTAGAGGAATTCAAGAAAGCCAAGCCCCTCACTTTTGATTGTTAGATGACCAAATCAAAAGATGACACAAACCTATGCAAGAACACAACAAAGTACAAATGTACACATAAACACAGAGTCTTAGCAAAAATAAAACTTTATTTCATTAATATCAAAGAATTGAAATACACTTACATACATAAATGGAAATGATATTTAATCTCTGAGAAGAGATGTGGCAGCTACATGCTTTTGAACTATGTTACAATGAGGCTCAAAGGCCTATTTATTATTGAGAAGAAATTTAAAACCCTAAACATCCAAAAACCTAACTCTAGGAGATGAAGCACCAAAATTGTGGGCCCTGTTTGGGTAAATTGGTACATCAAATTCCTGGGGTCGTAACTTTGGAATACACTCTCCTTTTTACTATCATAATACCTCATTTGGAATTTCTTGAAGAGGAGGCTGAAAGAAAACTAGCCACCCGATTTGGGATTGTTTTAGTCTCTCCATTTTCCCTAAAAATGTCTTTTATTCCCCTAAAATGGCTCCAGAAGTTTAGGACCCGAAAAAATTCCAGAAATAGTAAGTTGTGCTACAATTAAAGAAACTAAAAGGAAACAATTGTGTGGGTCCAAGTGGAATAGGTGGGTGGCCACCAATATGCACTTGCACCATTCCTCCCCCCTTAGGAAGCAATGGTCGCCATTGTGTTGAGTGCCTCCATGAGATGGCCAAACTTATGTAGAACTTGGTCGCTGGTGAGCCATTTTCCTTGGTGTAGGAGTTGGCTAGCTTTGACAACCTGATATAGTTGGATCTTCTGATGGCGAGTGTTCCTGATATATCTGTCTATTATCTGATTAGTTGTGGCATTTTCCATGCAATCTGGGTTTAACTTTGTTGGTGTGAGTTATTGTGCAATATATGGCGCATCCGGTGATGGTGGAAAGTATGGTCGAAGGCGGTCCACATTGAACAATGGCTATAGGCCAAGGAATGGTGTAATTCTTAGCTCGAAAGCATTCTCCCCTACATCCTTAGTGATGGTGTAATTCCCATATCAGTGTAGGAGAAGATTGCGGTGGGGCCTAGTGAGGCACTCCTTCTGTAAATGTAACAAAACTTTGTCGCCCAACTAGAACTTGTGTGGGACCCGATGTTATCATTACGTTGCTTGTATTTAGCATTAGCTTTTTCCAATATGTCATGGACCTACTGGCGAATGTGCTAAATGTGTTCAATGAAGTTGTTAGCCTTATCATCTTTGGACTAAACATGAGCGAAAATTATTTGAGTAGCTTCAAATGGTATGGTCACATCAATCGGACATAGTGGCTAAAATCCCAACACCACTTGAAAGGGGTTGTGTCCAGTTGAGATATGGAGAAATTTGTTGTAGCTAAGCTAGACATAGAGGAGGTTTTCATCACACATGCATGGATGCTTTGAATTGTACATATGAAGAATGCATACAATCATCTTGTTGACGACCTTCATTTGGCCATCAGTTTGGGGGTGGAAAGTTGTGGACTTAGTGAGCTTGGATTCCAACATTGACTAGAGACTTGACCAAAATGTACTTAGGAAATTGTTGTCCCAATCTTAGATAATGGATGGTGGGATCCTAAAATGTACCCATGCGTGATTAAAGAAGAGCCTAATAGTGGCTTCTGCTATGATATTCTTCTTGGAGGCCACTAGAATGGCCATCTTAGAGAATTTTTCGATGACCACGAAAACGCAGAGGGGTATATAGGCCTTGCTTCTTGATGTACAGTTTGGCAATGGCACGGGCATTGCAAGTTCTTATGTACTTCCCAACATCCTCTCAAAGGTTAGGCCAATAAAAATACTTCTACATCAATGCCACTATTTACTCTACCCCGAAATGTCTAGCGTCCTGAATATAATGCACCTTCCAAATCATCTTGGCATGCTCACTAGAAGGAACACATACCTGTCATAAGTGGAATAACAATGCATCCTGGAGGTGAAAATTCGGAACTTTCTTTGCTTCCAAGAGCATCTGGTGTGTTTTTCCAAATTATGGATCGCTCTTGTAAAGATGGGACCACCCTGCAGTCTTGTGCCCACAAGAGTCAAGCACAATGATTAGCGCCATGACCCGTGGTCGGTTGAGGTAGTCTACAACGTTGTTGGCGGAACCATTCTTGTACTTAATGTTCATATGGAATTGTTGTAGGTATGTGGACCATTTCTGATGGTGATCGTTCTACAACTATCCTTGTGTCTGTATCAACTTCATGGGTTGGTGGTCTATGGGGATGACCATTTCCTTCCCCAAAATGTAATGCTTCCATTGTCGACAGGACTACAAAATGGAATATATCTCTTTGTTGTAGGTGGGATACTTTCAGACTATGTCTTAAAGTGTCTCACTGTTATATGCCACTAGATTCCCATGTTGGGTAAGAATTGCACTAATAGCATAGTCATAGGAAACTGTCTTGATCTCAAATGCTTTCTATAGGTCTAGTAATGTGAGCACTAGTGCAGAGAAAAGGTGATCCTTCAACTCAGAAAATGGCTTTTGTTGTGATTTAGACCAAAACAACTTTTCTTCCACTCCTTCCTTGGTGAATTTACTCAAAGGCCAAGTTATATGAGAGAACCCCAACACAAACCTACAGTAGAAGTTTGAAAGACCCATAAAGTTGTGGAGCTCTATTAGAGTGGTTGGTGCTAACCAATCCTGAATGACTTGTATATTGGATGGGTCCACATGCACACCCTGCGCATCAATGATGTACCCCAAATATTGAACTTGGGTCATACCAAAAGTTCATTTCTCCAAATTGGCACACAACTTGTGTTGGCACACAGTTTGGAGGACCTATTGAATATGGTGGAGGTGTTCTTCCCAAATCTAGCTCAAGATCATTGTTGTGTGTGGAGCATGATTGTTCAGAGGTCTTTGTTTTAGCCAGATGTATACCCCAGGAAGTTTGTACACCCCTCCACGCGGGGGTCCGGGGGGTCCAATCCCCCCCGATTGGGGGGTCCTGGGGCCAGCGGTCCCCCAGCGGGGGCTCGGGGGCAACGCCCCCGAAGCTAAAAACAAATGTAAAATTGCCTTGTAAAAGTATAGTAATTTCTAGTTGATCTAGGCCGTTCATTAGGCAGATGATCTGACGGTAGAACTTATGTTTAGTTTAGGGTTCTTTTTTGCCCTAGAAGGCAACCCCCTCTCTTTGTATGAGGGTATTGTATTTGAGGCTGAGAGATAGATGTGTATTCTGTGAGCGAGAAACAGAGAGGTGAGACTGTGAGAGAAAACAGAGGATATTACAGCGGATTTGTTGTAGGTTGTGTCTCTTCATTTTGCTGGATAATAGAAAGGAAGGACTGGCTGTTCGGGGTGGACGTAGCCCAAACTGGGTGAACCACGTATATCTGTGTCTCTCTTGTTTTGTGCGTTTTCTGTGTTTATATTTCTGCAATATTTTATGTGTTCCATTGCTCCGTAATATATAATTTTCTAACAACTGGTATCAGAGCCGAAGGTCTATTTGGCTAATAAACTTGCAGGAAAGAAGGGTTCCTGGTTCGAGTGGGAGTAATGGCGGAAGATGGTAAGTTTAGGGTTGAGAAATTTAATGGCCAAAACTTCTTGCTGTGGAAGATGCAGATGGAAGATTATCTGTATCAGAAAGATCTATACCTACCATTGGGCGGAAAAACAAAGATGCCGACGGGTATGAAAGACAAAGAATGGAACCTTCTCGATAGAAAGGCACTCAGAACAATACGGTTGTGCCTTGCTACGTCAGTCGCCTTCAACATTTCGAAGGAAACCACGACAGAGGGTTTAATGTAGACGTTGTCGAAACTATATGAAAAACCCTCGGCCTCAAACAAGGTATTTCTTATGAAACGGTTATTTAATATGAATATGTCGGAAGGTGGATCTGTTGCAAACCATTTAAATGATTTTAATACAGTTACAAGTCAGTTAAGTTCTGTAGGGGCAAACTTTGATGATGAAGTTAGAGCTTGGTTATTCTTGTGCTCATTACCAGAAAGTTGGAATGGTTTGGTAATGGCCATTAGTAATTCCGTTTCTGGATCTAGTACTTTAAAGTTTGATGATGTTGTCGGTGCTATCCTTAGTGAGGAAATGCGACGGAAAATCTTTGGTGAGACATCGGGAAATGCTTTGAGTGCAGAGTCTAGAGGAAGAAAAATGGAAAGAGAAAGAGCTCAGGATATCGCAGTAAATCAAGGAAAGGCAGATCCAAGTCCAGATCGGGGATAGTGTGCTGGAAATGTGGAAAGAAAGGACACCTAAAGAAAGACTGTAGATCTCGAAAGGGAAAAGAAGGAGATGAACAACAAGAAAACAATCATGAAGCAAATGCGACAGGTGAGGTGTTACAAGATGCTTTGATTCTTTCTTTCGAAAATATTACTGATTCCTGGGTGGTAGATTCAGGGGCTTAATTCCATGCCACACCTAATAAGAAATACTTTCATGACTATGTTCAAGGAGATTTTGGACAAGTTCATCTGGGTGATGATAAACCCTGTAAAATCGTTGGAATGGGTAAGGGTCTTGTAAAACAGCAGAATGGAAACCAATGGCTATTAAAGGAGGTAAGGCATGTTCCAGATCTAAAGAAAAATCTGATTTCAATAGGGCAGTTAGGCGGTGATGGTTGTGTGACAACTTTCACAGATAAAGCTTGGAAGGTCACCAAAGGAGCCCTGGTAATAGCAAAAGGCGAAAAGGTTGGTACATTGTATTTATGCAATGGTATTTCTAACTCTGTTAATGCTTTAACTTCCAAAGGAGCAGATGCAGCATTATGGCATCATAGGCTCGGACACATGAGTGAAAAGGGGATGAAGATTCTTCACTCAAGGAATTTGTTGTCGGGTTTGAAGAATGTTGATTTGGACTTCTGTGAGAATTGCATTTATGGAAAACAGAAGACAGTCAGATTTCTCAGAGTTGGGAAAGAAAAGAAGCATGAAAAATTAGAGCTTGTGCATACAGATGTATGGGGACCTGCTCAGGTATCATCTCTTGGTGGCTCTCGTTATTATGTTACTTTTATTGATGATGCAACTAGAAAAACTTGGATTTATTGTATTAAGAATAAATCTGATGTATTTGATACTTTCAAGAAATGGAAAGCTTTGGTTGAGATTGAGACAGGAAAGAAATTGAAGTGTCTTAGATCAGACAATGGAGGTGAATATTGCAGCAAAGAGTTTGATAGGTACTGTTCAGAACATGGAATTCGCAGAGAGAAGACAGTTCCAAGAACACCACAAGAAAATGGTGTGTCAGAAAGGATGAACAGAACAATCATGGAGCGTGCAAAGTGCATGAGATTGCATGCAGGATTGCCTTTACAGTTTTGGGCAGATGTTCTAGATACTGTTGTTTATCTAATAAACAGAGGGTCTTCAAGTTCCTTGGATGGTGGTGTTCCGGAGGAAGCATGGACGGGTAAAAAGGTAAACTACTCTTTTTTAAAGCCTTTTGGTTGTGAGGCCTTTGTCCATATTGATAAAGAAAATAGAACAAAGCTTGAGGCAAAGTCAAAGAAATGTACCTTTATTGGATATGGTGTTAATGATTTTGGTTATTGCTTATATGATTATGAAAATCACAAAATCATTAGGAGTAGAGATGTAATATTCAATGAAAAGGTCTTGTATAAGAATCAGTTGCAGGAAAAGAAATAGGAAAAAGAAAACAAGGAATATGCAGTTCTTGATGAAATCACTAAAAAGGTAAAGGTGCCTGAAAATAATAATAATCAACAACAACAACCAACACAACAGCAACAGGCACCCCAAACACTTGAAAGTGGTGTTAGAAGATCTACCAGGATAAGTAGACCCCCTAAACGATACTCTCCTTCATTATATATTTATTGTTGACTCATTTTGGTGAACCCGAATGTTATGAAGAAGCAATGCAGGTTGAAAGCAGGAAGAAGTGGGAGGTAGCCATGGAAGAAGAGATGGACTCCTTAATGCATAACCAAACTTAGGATTTAGTCAGGTTGCCTACAGGAAAAACTACATTGAAGAATAAATGGGTTTACAGGCTGAAGGAAGAAGATGGAGGAAAATAGACGTAAAAAGCTAGACTTGTGGTGAAGGGGTTTGCACAGAAGAAAGGTATTGATTTTGATGAAATTTTTTCTCCTGTTGTTAAAATGACTTCAATCAGAACTATTTTAAGTCTTGTAGCAGCTGAAGATTTGCATCTTGAGCAGTTAGATGTAAAGACAGCCTTTCTCCATGGGGATTTGGAGGAAGAGATATATATGCAGCAGCCATAAGGATATGAGGTGAAAGGGAACGAGAAACTAGTGTGCAGGTTGAAGAAGAGCTTGTATGGCTTAAAACAGGATCCAAGGCAGTGGTATCTAAAATTTGACAAGTTTATGTCTGAACAACGTTATACTAGATGTCACTCTGATCATTGTGTTTATCTAAAAAAGCAAAATGATGGCAGCTATATTATATTGTTATTGTATGTGGATGACATGCTTGTTGCAGGATCTAACATGTAGGAAATAAATGTACTCAAAAGAAAATTGGAAAATTCATTTGCAATGAAGGATTTGGGAGCTGCAAAACAAATCCTTGGTATGAGAATCACTAGAGACAGGAAAAATCGCAAATTAAGATTGTCTCAGAATGAGTACATACAAAAGGTGTTGAAAAGATTTAATATGCACAATGCAAAACCAGTTAGTACACCTTTTGCTAGCCATTTCGAACTTAGTAAGGAAATGTGCCCAAAGACCCAAGAAGACATGGATTATATGTCTAAAGTTCCATATGCATTAGTAGTTGGAAGCTTAATGTATGCAATGGTCTGCACAAGCCTGATATTGCACATGCAGTGGGAGTTGTAAGCAGGTACATGAACAATCCAGGAAAGGAACATTGGATGGCAGTGAAATGGATTCTCAGATATTTGAAAGGTACCACAAATCAAGCATTATGCTTTGGTGGTGAAAACATTTCTCTACAGGGATATGTTGATGCAGATATGGCAGGTGACAGGGATAACAAGAGGAGCACTACAGGATATGTATTTGCTGTTGGTGGAACAACTGTCAGTTGGATTTCAAAAACCCAAAGTGTTGTTGCACTTTAAACAACAGAAGCAGAGTATGTTGCTGCTACAGAGGCTAGTAAAGAAATGATTTGGTTACAAAGGTTTATGGGTGAATTGGGTAAGGAGCATGATATGGGCACGTTATACAGTGATAGCCAAAGTGCCATTCATGTTGCAAAGAACTCAGCATTTCATTCTAGGACTAAACACATACAGCTCAAGTACCATTTCATATGATCAGTAATGGAAGATGGAGAGTTGAAGATGGAAAAGATACACACTAGCCAGAATCCTGCAGATATGCTAACAAAAGTTGTAACCAGGGAGAAACTGAGAATATGCTCAGTTTCAATTGGTCTTCAAGGATGATGATGAAGATGAGAAACAGCCAGGTCCAAAGAGGAGTCATTTTCCAGCAAATGAAGCAGCGGTGGAGTTTCTACAATCATTCTCCAAGTGGGAGATTGTTGTGTGTGGAGCATGATTGTTCAGAGGTCTTTGTTTCAGCCGGATGAATACCGCAGGAAGTTTGTACACCCCTCCACGCAGGGGGTGCGAGGGGGGACTTGTCCCCCCCGCAAGGGTCCGCAGGGGCCGATCCCCCCCGGCTGGGGGGTCCAGGGGCCAGCGGTCCCCGGCGGGGGCTCGGGGGCAGCGCCCCTGAAGCTAAAAACAAATGTAAAATTTTCTTGTAAAAGTATAGTAATTTCTAGTCAATCTGGGCCGTTCATTAGGCAGATGATGTAACGATAGAACTTATGTTTAGTTTAGGGTTTTATTTGCCCTAGAAGGCAACCCCCTCTCTTTGTATGAGGGTATTGTATTTGAGGCTGAGAGATAGATGTGTATTCTGTGAGCGAGAAAAAGAGAGGTGAGACTGTGAGAGAAAACAGAGGATATTATAGCGGATTTGCTGTAGGTTGTGTCTCTTCATTTTGCTGGATAATAGAAAGGAAGGACTGGCTATTCGAGGTGGATGTAGCCCAAACTGGGTGAACCACGTATATCTGTGTCTCTCTTGTTTTGTGTGTTTTCTGTGTTTATATTTCTGCAATATTTTATGTGTTCTATTGCTCTGTAATATATAATTTTCTAACAATCATAATTTCATCCAAATACACCACCTCGAATTAGTTGGTGAAGCGTAGCAATATGTCATCCATCAGCCTCATGAAGGTTGTGTCAGAAATTTTCAACCTGGCAGACATGACCAGCCATTCGAAAAGGCCCACCTTGGATTTAAAGGTAGTCTTCCACTCATCATAGGGTTCGTTCGGTACCTGGTGATAACCCGACTTCAAGTCAGGCTTGCTAAAATATTTGGCCCCCTTAATCTAGTCGAGAAGTTCATCAAACCATGGGATTGGATACCTATTCGGATAGTGACCTTGTTCAACACCCGATAGTCAATACAGAGTCTTTAGGTCTTGTCCTTCTTGTTTACCAAAACGATCAAGCTCCCACATGATGATGAACTTGGCCTGATGTGCCGTTTCTATAATAGCTCCTAAACAGAGCGTTGATAGATCATTTCATTGGGTAGCGGCACACCTGAGGTCATATCGATGGAGTGCGTCACCTGACACTCTAGAGGTATCCCTGTAGGTGAGGTGAAGATGTCCCTTTACTCCTCTACAACCTTGTTCATCTGTTACTATCATGTGGATGAGCCCTGTTTCACAATATTCTTATTTCCCTTTCGATGAATCATAAGGAAAACAACTTTCATGGTCCTGGAAATGATATTGCTTCATTGCTTCACAGTGATCAAAGAAACTACGGTAGGAGGTGCTACCTCCGGTATCTTGCACAACCTATTGCCGAAAGTAATAATAATAGTGCGAGGCCTAGACTCATACACAACATGTTTCATCCACAATTATGGTTGGCCTAATAAAACATCACAAACTTCAATAGGGGAAACATCACACAATACCTCAACTGTGAAGGGCTTCATGCTATAGGAAAGGTGGCACTATTGGATGACATGGAGATCTCTCCCTTGGTGGAGCCACTTAATGCTCCATAGTTGTGGGCATGGTGTGGTCCGTAGGCCCAACCATTTCATGATGTTTGTTCAAATCAGATTCTTTTGGCTCCCGATGTTGACAATGAAATACAACGGAGAACCCTTCATCCACATTACTTGAAGAATCGCTCCCCCTCCTCTGGATATTTAGGCTCATCCTTCTTCATCTTAATTGTAGAAAAGGTTGCATTAGGCTCCACATTGATAATCTATTTCCCTTTATAATTCCCCTTGTTATTTTCTAACTTTGAGTCAAAACATGCATCTTATTCGAAAGCATTCAGCTTGTCCACCAGTGATTTCTTGGCTTGACGCTCACTTGTGTTGTGAGTGGGGCTCTTATGGAACTCACACCATTTCCCCGTGTCATTATTTTTCTTCATGTTGTTATTATTTTATTACAACCTCGGTGGGTTGTCCTGGGTCGCCCTGCCTCATCATTTTCCTTTGTTGTGTGGTTTGTGGGTTTGTTTCCCTTTCTTTGGAATCACAGATCCAAAGTCTTTCTTCTTCTGTTTAGATTTTTGTTTGATCTTGACAGCGTATCTATAGGTGGAGCCAAGCGAGGAGATGCCTAGGAACTCCATCTCATCTTGGATGTACTTGTGTAGATAGCTATGATACTTAAGTATCAAGTGTGGATAAAAATCCTTAATACCCTACTTCATGTAAAACCTATGGAAAACATTTGTGAACTCCGACACATCTTGCTCGCTTCCCTGCCGCAGCATGGTCCACTTTGTGTATTTATCTTCATAGCTCATGAGAGGGTAATATTGTTCCTTCATGGCATGTCACAAAGAATTCCAAGTTGGTGCAGCTGAAAACAGCGAGGATTCCCTCTTGTCCTTTTGCTCATATTAGGTTTCCCACCAATCCTCGACATGTGGGGCGACTTTAGGGAATGAAAAAGTAATATTTTCTCGATTGGAAAAGTCATGAACCGAAAAATAACCTTCCAACATATTTAACCATCTATCTATGACGTCTCCATCTATCTGTCCTTCAAATATGGGAATCTCAAAGCTAACTTCTACCTTAAAAGGAGTGGCGCTTCTAGAGTGGTCGCTGGTTGAAGATGCCTTGCCTGTGGGTAGTCGATGAACAATCTAGGAAAGGTTATCGATCATCGCATTCCTTTAAAGCTCAAGGGATTACTTGAGAAATATTTTGAAAGGATCTCCTGCCCTTCATATTTATTTTCTTCCGCCATGGGAGGACATCGCGGTTTGCAAGGCTGGTCTTGCAAAGGTTCAACCAGATACACTGAACTCATTGGGGACATACAAAGAAAAAAGAGAAAGAGAATATTTCTCTGATACCACTGATCCAGACTTATGCTGGAATGCAAAAAAGTACAAATGTACACATAAACATAGAGATGCAGTAGAAATAAATCTTCATTTCATTAATATCAAAGAACTGAAATATGCCTATATACAGAAATCAAAATAAACTAGCTTGGGTGATGGTAGCTTATCTTTGAGAAGAAATGTGGCGAGTACATTTCTCTGAACTATGTTACAATGAGGTTCAAAGACTTATTTATTATTGATAAATAATGGAAAACCCTAAACATCCAAAAACCTAAACCTAGGAGATGAAGCATCAAAACTATGGGCCCCTTTTGGGTAAACTGGTACACAAACTTCCCGGGGTCGTAACTTTGGCATATGATCTCCATTTGGCTATCATAATACCTTGTTCACAATATCCCAAAGAGATGCCAAAATTAGATGAATAACTGATTTAAGACTTTTCTAGTTTATCCGTTTTGCCTAAAAACATCTTTTAGACCCTCAAAACAGCTACGGAAGTTTAGGACCTAAAAAAATACCAAAAATAGTAAGTTGTGCTACAGTTAAGGAAACTGAAAATAAAAATGCTAGGGGTCCAAGTGGAATAGGTCGGTGGCCACCAATATCCACCTAGATCAGAAGATGAATTAGCATTGCTACTTGGAATGAGAAAAAATTTCAAACTTCATGATCACTTAGAGAATGTGAAGGCCAAGATAGCTACGTTCGGTCTCAAAGTAAAAGCAGATATCTAGTGGGAAGATTTAAAGCATGTCAGGGGCATCGAGCAAGAGAAACCAACGTGGGAAGAATTTGAGAGACTCTTCAAAAAGAGTCCAATGTAGCTATCATAAGGAGTTCAATGTAGCTGAGAAAGGATGCACGTCTCAACCTGTGGAGAAGTAGAATAAAGGAAGTGGAAAAGAACCATTGAATTGTTGGACTTATGGTGGAGACCATCACAAGAAATATTTTACATCATATCAATGTTTCAGATCCCATATTTATAGTCCTCCTGAGGTGTAGATTGTTGGGGACATAGGTTAGAGCGTTCCTTGGATTTATGTTGCAATTAATAATAGGTAGGTAGACCAACACACATCTATCATCGAGATCGAAGGTAACCTTTGTGAAGAATTTGTTTCTATTTTGATTGATCGATGATAAAATTAAAACTATATTACCCCTAAACTGGTGGATCAGTGTCACTTTGAATGGGAAATGCATGCAGAATCTTTGTTGGTGCATTTAAGTACAGGGACCAAGAGAAGAGTTCACCGTTGGGTGAAATCTTGTTCATTTGAGCTTAATGGCATCGCTACATCAGAAATACTACATTTTCTTCCTTTTGCTGCATATAGTATTCTTTAGGGCATTGATTGGTTGTTTATTCATAGGTCCAAGGTAGATTTCTATGACAAGGCCATTGAGTGGCTAGATGATGGTGGAGAAAAGAGAGTCTTGTATGGAAATAAAAAGCCCACATCAGTGACAATGGTTATTTCTATGGAAAATATGCACAACCACTAGAAAGGATGCTTATTGTTTTTAGTTCCAGTATCCAGTGACAAAGGTTTCGATAATGAGGATGTTGAAGTCCTGAGGAGGTATCCTAACTTACAAAAACTTTAGGATGCGTTTCATGTAGATATTCCAGAGTTGGATCCTCATAGGGAGGTGGACTTCTCCATTGAGTTGATGCCCGAAGCAACATTAGCATCTAAGGCACCATATAGGATGAGCACTCTTGAGTTGGTGGAATTTAAGTTGTAGCTTAAAGAGATGATTGATAGGGGATACATAAGGCCAAGTCTATCTTGTTGGGGAGAAGTAGTGGTTTTTGTAAAGAAGAAGGATGGTACTCTAAGATTGTGCATTGATTACAAGCAACTAAATAAGGTGGCAATTAAGAATAGGAATCCATTGCCTCATATTGACGATTTGTTTGATTATTTAAAGGAAACTGTAGTATTTTGAAATATTGAACTGAGATAAGGATATCATGAAATGCACATCAAAGAAGAGGACATTTGTAAAACTACATTTCGTATAAGGTATGTGCACTATGAGTTTATGGTGGTTCCTTTAGGTCTTATCAATGATCCAACCACCTTCATGTGTATGTTGAACAATGTGTTAGTCATTACCTGAATAAGTTTGTGATAGTATTTGTTGATGACATATTGGTTTATTTGAAGAATGGGGAAGATCATGTATATAACCTAGTAGTAGTGTTGAGATTGTTGAGAGAGCATAAGTTTTATGCTGTTGGGATTGGGATCCCCCAACGGCCGTTTTAGTGCTAAAAGCCCATGTTTAAGTCAAATTTTTGTAATATTATTGTAAAGACTCCGCATTGTATGGTCGTGGAACACAAAGGTGTTATGTGTCACAAAGGGTAGTCTGCCCTTAGTTTTGTAAAGTAAAGTCGGCTGTAAGAGATCGACCCATGGTCCGCTGACCATGGGATTGTATAAAAAGAGCTAACCTCTAAGTAGTTAGAGAGAGAAGATCTAAGAGCGTCATAGATTTAGAGCAAGAAGTCTATGTCTTGGGTTGTAGTGTAGATAGAGGCTCTGTAGCTGAGTGCCCAGAGGCCTAGGGTAGAAGTCAGTAGCTGAGTGTGCAGACCCCTGTAGCTATGTGCGTAGGGTGGAAAGAGTTTGCAAACACTGGGAAGTTATTAATAAAAGGAGCTATTCTGCAATTTTTGTGTGTTTTTTTTGTCGATGCGTTTGGATGTTTTATGTATGATTTTCCTATTTTATGCTTATACGATGCACGAATGGATGTCACTACATTGAATAATTGAATGCAATAATGAATATTTTCTTGTGCAGTGATAACTTTAAGTAGTTAACAAGATAAGCAAGTCACTTAGGGTAATTGAGGAATCTGCACGGTACGCTGCCATAACAGCGTGAAAATACCTGAGCCCCATGTTAGGGCTGCGTGAAGGTCGATCGTATACTTTCGCAAATGTATTGAAAGCTGGAATAGGGACTTTGTCTTACAAGCCCTAGAATAGGACCACCTGTGCGAAGGTAGGGATAGATGAAATCAAACGACATCACAACCATCTCAGGGTGTGGAAACTTGGTTCCAGCATCCACCCACACTGCTTCGGGTGAGACTTCGGTCCGCACTCCGTGGGCTGATGCCGAAAGGGCCAGCAATGTAGGAATTTGTTTGGCTAATTAATGTTGAACCTAGGTCAGGCCCCCCCAAGCCAACAAATGGTTCCATTGTCGGGACCAGAATATTCATAAGAGATATGTGATGTCATATCACTGGAATCCAACTAAGAAGGAGATTGGAGATTGGTTGGATAGAAAAATCCTCGAATTCGCAGCACAAGAGAACAGAAACCCACACTGAAAAGAGAACAGTGGTTGGACAGATACATGTATACAAAGATCCATGAGATCTTTTTTTGTTCCTTCCCTATCGAGCTATACGAGTGGATCACGAAGCTAGGAGATAGCCAAGGAAGGTGGAAACTTGACGGTCCTATTGTGTGGACCCCAGAGCTAGTGGTGAAGGTTGGAAGCATCAGAGGATAAGATCACCCACGCTATCAAACATTGGCTCGATTGCGTCATAGGGGCATTGGTGACTGAATTCGCGGTTGACACCTCAGTCAGCTATAGCGAGGCAGAGCGATGGTTTTTCAAAGGATGGTGAGCTAAGTACGTAAAATATTTGAATAGTTGTATTAAAATGTTGTTGCGCGAAAAATGGGTTATGCAAATACCTTGATGTTTGGGACTGCGCAAAGTGGAAAAACTTATAGAAACAAACGAAAAAAGGGTCTGAAGTATAGCCCTTTGATTTCACCTCCGCGAAGTGACAAAGAAGGGATAGTGAAGGTTTCTCCATGAAGTGCTATTCAGTTAATAAGAAAGGGATTCTTGTGAATACCACCTCCGCCCACACCCCCTCCAACTTCACCACCCTCACCTCCAAATTCGCCCGTACCACCTCCACCTCCACCGCGGTTCAATATGGAAAATACAGTAAAGTTGCCTTTGTTCAAAGGCTTAGGAAATGAGGACCTGGACCAATTCCGGTTCATTGTGAGAGATTAATGGGAAGCTCAAGGTGTTACAGATGATTATATAAGAAAGGAAACACTGGTTAGTGCTCTGCAAGATGGCGCGCTAACCTGGTATATTAAGTACTCTAACAATAACCTGAATGCTGGAGTAGTAGACATCTAGGCAACATTAAATAGGGAATTTAGTAGGCCTAAATATGAGGCGTAGTCGATTTGGGGATTCAAAGAGATCGCGATGTAACTAGGCGAGATGCCTTGGGAACTAGAATAGAGGCTGAAATGTACAATCTGTGAAGCCAACACAAATTTGACAGATGGACGACATCATGAGTGGTTTGTGGCTTCGCTACTACTGCACTTAACGAGTGTGTTTTCGCAGCAGAAGACAACAAATTAGGCAGAGGCCTTGGAGATTGCCCTAAGACTACATGAGACTCTGATGCAAGATCCTAATCTAGGAGTTCAACAGATCCATGCGCAGCTGAAGAATATGTGCCTCGAGATGCAAAGTCTGAAGTAGGGCAGAAGAGTTCTATTGGAAGTACGCGAGGAGGTATGGTGCTTAAAATGTAAGAACCAAGGTCATGACAAAGACCATTGCCCTGTATTTGAAAATTGCATTGCAGGAGGAGAACCAATGCCTTTAAGGCTAGAAGCTCAAACAGGACCTAGTGTGGCACCTGCATTATGGTGTGCTATCTTTAAGGTAGCCAGAAAAGATGCCACATATAACTGTCACTTGCTACAGAAGTATGCACAAGCACCCTAACAATTGTTCTGCAACTTTTGTCGGTTGGTAGGACATGATGAGAATACTTGCAGGAGCTATGAAATGATGATGGATATAACTCCCACCTATATGGTTTAGGCTGAAACACAACCCCTTGACCAGAACACGGGAATAGCACAGACAGGATTTTAGTGGCGTGGAGGAGGCCGAGGCAGAGGAGGACCTAGTAGAGGTCGAGTACAATTGGTTTACTACAATTGCCGAGTACCAGGACACTATGCCCATTATTGCACTAATCCAATGCATCCCTCGTGCAAGTCTTACACACTATTTGATCATGAAATGGAAGGCTGTCCTACGCTGATAGCTAGGATATGTGACAAAGGGGCGCTACCACCTCTATCGACCTAGAACCTGTAGATGATGAGGTCTGAGCTGCGTGAGGAATATCCAAATGTAAATATAGTGCTTAGAAGTGGAATGATGACAGGATATTACACGGGGAAACAACCAGAAGGAAATACATGGGTTCGCAAAGCCCCAAAAAAGGAGGTGGAGTTCAATTTGGAGTGCACTCGTGAAGCCTTCAAGGAAACTAAGAAGAGCTTTGCTGAGGTCTCCACCTCAGGAAGCAAGGATAAGCTTGAGCCAAAGATGGATCCCTCCATGCTCACAACTTTCCTAGAAACCTGTATGAAGTTACTGTGTGACAGTAAGGTTGTAAAAGGGTTACAAGAACTCATCAATAGATGCACTAGAACAGTGCCAGGTGATCCGTGCATAGTACGAAAGATTGGTAAGCATAAAACAAGGACAGGACAGAAAAGGAGACTGGCCATGCAGATAGGAGAATATGAAATGAATTAGGTCATTTTGGACATACGATCAGATGCGAATGTCCTACCAAAACAGACATGGGAGAGAATGGGGAGACCTGCACTGCAATGGTCTGTGATTTAGCTAAGAATGGTGAATCAGAAGAAAATCATCCCCATGGGGCAGCTACAGGGGGTAGCCATGGATATTGAGGGAGCAAGCACACTGGCTGACTTTGAAGTAATAGAGATAGTGGATGACAACAATCCCTATCCTATGCTCCTTGGAATTGAGTGGGCTACTGCTATGAACGGGGTAATCAATATGAAGAAGCGAAAGATGGTCTTTGAGAAGAAATTGTTGCGCGTAATAGTACCCATCGATCCTACTGAAGAAGCACGCTATACTGAACCTATCCACAATTATAAGAGTGATGAAGACCTGGATTGTTTCTATAAGATAACAACGTGAGACCAAGATTGGGTGAATCCCAGCACAGATGGACATATTACCTATGATCGTGAGAGTTCCTGCACTTCGAACTCCGAGGAAGAAATAGAACACTGGAAGAATCGGTTACTTGAAGTAACTATGCTGAATTGCAACATGATGACCCGGTCATTGCACTGTGTGTCGTCAAAGGTAAGAAATATACCTACTTATGATGGTTTGAATGAGGTAGATATCTTTTTGGATGCATTTGAAAGGGAGGTACCAGGAAAGCAGCGCTTCTAGGCCTTTGACTAGGCACTGTGTACGACGCCCACAAGAAGGTGGGGTATGCACAAGGGAAGCATTGATGATTCACGTGAATGTAGGAGGATGATGAGAACACGATTTGGGAAGCCTAAGATGCGACTAATAGACAAATACAACAGGAAAAATGATCCACATGCGCATCTAGCCAAATGGATGCAGGCTTATGGAGAAAAGCCCCAACCTGAGTGGGTACACCTGTTCTATCATACCCTAGATGTTATCACAATGAATTGGTATATAGAAATAGAGCTCCACCATGGGACAGGTGAATGGGATATCCTACGTGAAGGATTCATGATGACATTTAGTTTTAAGGATAGGTTTGACAGTATTGATGAAGCGCTACATGAGGTAAAAGCAGCAATCTTTAGGATACCACAGGATCCTTTAGACCTGATTTAGCCTGAATGGGCTACTCAGCCGAGTTTCATGCTAGAATGTTATAACGTAACTATAGAAGAAGAGGACGAGGATCCGCGAAAGATTAACATTGTAAAAATAGAAGGCCATCGCGTGGTTCAAGGACCACAGATTGAGAACCCTGACATAACCGCACCATTGAAAATGAAACAAGTGAACATTGGTACGGAGGTAGAACCCAAATTCGTGAAGATTGGAGACTATTGGGATGACACGACTGTAGATAAGGTCACTGAATTGCTCTGTGAATATCAGGACTTATTCCCTACCAAGTTTATAGATCTAAAAGGAATAATCAAGGACCTAGGAATGATGAAGATCACGTTAAAGCCTGATTCGAATCCAGTTAATCAAAGGCCTTACTGCCCCAATTCGAAATACAAGGAGAAGGCCCGCTTAGAACTAGACAAGATGCTAGCTACAGGCATCATTGAGCCTGTGGAAGAATCTGAATGGGTAATCCTAATGGTGGTGCAAGAGAAGAAGCAGGAGGATGAGATAAGGATATGCGTGGATCTCAGAAAGCTGAATGACACTTGTCTGCATGATCCTTTCCCGACTCCATTCATGGATGAAGTGTTAGACAATGTAGGCATCCCAGAAGCATATTCCTTCACTGATGGGTTCTTTTGGTACCACCAAATCAAAATCACGCTGGAGGATAGGAGGAAGACACCATTCGTGACTGAGTGGGGTTGTTTTCAATACAATGTAATGTCGTTTGGATTGAAGAATGCACCTGCAATCTTTTTGCGCGTGGTTGTTGCAGCATTTAAGGAATTTATTCATAAGTTCCTGGAGGTATATGTTGATGATTGGACTATATTTGGGCTAGTTAAGTGCCATGTATCAAGCTTGTGCCTGATGCTGGATACCTGTCAAAGATACCAGATCACACTCAATCTCAAGAAGTGTATGTTTTATGTTCCTTTTGGGAACCTATTGGGGTATGTGGTTTGTAGACAAGGACTAATGGTAGACCCCACAAAGATCATGGTGATACTGAACTTGGAAGCGTCAAGGAGTGTGAAACAGTTGCACGCTACTATGGGACATACAGGATATTACAAAAATATTATCAAAAGTTATGCCCAGATCATTGCGCCTATGGAAAAAATTTTGTTGACACATTCTGTTGGAACGATGACTATAAGAAGAGCTTGGATATATTGAAAGAAAAGATGGTTACCATACCAATTCTAGTCCTCCCGAACTAGAAGAAAGAGTTCCATGTACATGTCGACACATCATGTATAGCATTGGGAGAAGTACTAACGTAGGCTGGCAGAGAAGGCTTGGACCACCCTATCATGTTCGCAAGCTACAAATTATCCAAAGAAGGAAAGAATTATTCTACCACTGAATGTGAGGGTTTAGCTATGGTTTATGCGCTCTAGAAGTACCGACACTACTTGCTAGGAGGCCATTTTAAGATGTATACAGATCACTCTGCGCTGAAGTACCTGGTCAATATGCTTATGTTGGGGGGACGATTCTACCGATGGATCTTATTGTTCCAAGAGTACGATTTTGAAGTTGTTGTGAAGCCAGGACAATTGAACGTGGGACCAGACCATGTGTCACGCATCGAAACATGGGAAGAACCTACTAACTTGGAATAAGGATTACCTGACGTGCAGCTATTTGCAGTGTGTGTCACAGATGGTCATTTCGAGGATATAATACACTTGCTAACTACAAGAACAAAACTGGAGGGGTACACCATCTAGCAAAAGAAGGAATTAGTGGTGCGCGTGGTAGATTTCTTTGTCATTGCTGGGGATCTGTACAAAATGGGTACTGATGAGATATTATGATGATATGTACCTAAGTTTGAGAGAATCAACATCCCCACGGACGCTCATGGGAGCATCGCGGGAGGAAATTATGCAGGGAGAGCAACCGCTTAGAAGATTCTATGTGTAGGATTGTGGTGGACAACCCTTCATCAGGATTCAAAAGTATATTGCAAGGCATGTGATGTATGTCAAAGAACGGGAAGGCCATCATGGAGGGATGAAATGCCTTTGAATCCACAAGTGATGTTGCAACCCTTCCAGAAGTGGGCAATAGATTTTGTAGGACCCATTTAGCCACAAGGGAAAATAGGAGCAAGGTACATTATCACTACGATGGAGTATTTGACTTGTTGGGTAGAAGCGCAACTGGTGAAGGATTGAACAGGCGCGACAAACACCAAGTTCCTATTTGAGCATTTACTGATGCAATTTGGATGTCGAAGGATCTTGATGAGTGATCATGGTATGCACTTCCCAAATGAGACGATCAACGTACTAATGGAGGAATTTTAGTTATATCACCAGAAGAGCACACCTTATCACCCACAGGCCAACAGGACAGTGGAGGCATTCAAAAAAGTGCTTGGAAATGCATTGACCAAGGTTTTCAATGCTCAACGAAGTGATTGGGACCTACGCATACCTGCAGTATTGTGGGCTTATCGAACGACATGCAACAAGTTGACGGGGCAAAGCCTTTTCAGGCTTGTCTATGTTGTGGAAGTCGTAATGCCTATGGAATACATCGTGTTTAGTCTGTGCATAGCAACACTCATAGGTATGATGGATCACAGAGCCCTGGAAGAAACTCTTGCGCAAATGGATGAGCTCGAAGAAGAAAGATTTTTCGTTGGATTTCACCACCAGGTCCAAAAGCAGTGCGAAAAGTCAAGGCATGATCGACACATCAAGCTGCGCACATTTAAGGTAAATGATCTGGTTTTGTTATATGATTGTAATTTTGATAAATTTCTTGAAAAATTTAGGATGCACTAGTTAGCACCTTAGGTTATTAAGGAAATTACTGACAGAGGAGCAGTACAGCTAGTTAAGTTAAATGGAGAACCCTTCCCAGTAAAGGTGAACGACAGACACTTGAAGCCATACACTGGTAGTCCGGCAGTGTGACTAAATGAAAGTGGCATAGTCTTAGTGCTCCAGGCAGTTGAAAGGAGGTATGGGACTATAAACTACACTGCATGGGTGGGGGAGCTGCGCAATGGGAAGATGGTGCAAAGCAAGGACGTGCCACTGGGTCTGTGGCAGCATGGAGGGTGTTGTGCTACCAGCGAGAAATCAGACAAAAAGTGACCATTAAAGTCACTATTCATGAAAATACGGCAGAAGTGAGGCCAAATGGAGCGGGCAGCTAGCATTTAAGACAAAATTTATGGCCTAGATCCTTGAAAATTTCTCGCAGATCCAACATTAATGAAATGATTATGGGGGGAACGGACAGATTTGAATTTAAATTGCCCTATAAATTACAAGTGGCTTCCCAGCAAAAAAAACTTGGCATTTTGAGTATTCAGCGGTTCATCTCTCAAGCCCCTATGAATCATGAGCAATACGAGCTTCTGATTGTTTCTGGGGTATTTGTGACTTTGCCGGTGGAGACATAAGAATTCTTGCGGAAGATCATGTCTGCGCCCCCAAAAGTTATCAATTCAAAACAAGTAGTAGAGGAGCCAACACAGGGAATGGAGAGAGAGGTCGAAGTAGTTGCCCCGAAAGTAGCCAAAGTATTGGTGGAGGTCCCTAAATCTCTGAGAACGCCGAGACCAAAGCCAACCCCAACCAAGGAGACCATGAAAGACAAGAAGGGTAAGCAACCTTCCATACCATTGTGTGCGTCGCCAAGACGAAAGCCACCAAAACCCACTGCCCAGGAGAAAGGCAAGGCTATAAAACTAGAAGTAGAAGAGGAGGATATCGAAGACATCCCCATGGATGATGAGGATGTGGAAATGGAAATACAACATGTTGAAGCCCAGGGTACAGACCCTATTACACGGTTTCTGGAGTAGGTCCCTCTGCGCAAGCCTAAGTCCAAGTTCCCAAAGGACATTGATGAAAGTAAGACTCCCCTATAAAACCCTTTGCTACCAGATGAAATCACTTTTGACTATCGACGTTTGGCATGGGTGCTGATTTTGAAGCTCGAAGACTATTACTTGATAGACCATCAAAAGTTCCTGCATTTGGCGACCAAACAATTGATGCGCCGCATCATAGGCATGAATACGGGGATGAGTTCACTAGAGCCGCAGAAGTGCCTTAGAGGAGTAGAAAAGGTAAGATTACTCAATATGCTCTAGGTGCCGCACTATCACTGCACCCATGTGATAGCTTTGGTTATCAAGCAGTTGTTTTGATTGGTACATGATGGGTGTCTATGGCTAGAGGAGCCAATACCCATCACCGATATGTTGATTCATCGCATAACGCGCCTACCGTATATAGGCGAAAACCCAACTATGATCTTTGGCAGCAAGAGTGGTGAGTTGATGCTCACAGAATCAATGAAAGATAAGTTCAAACTGGTAAAGAAGCCATACGGGTATGCTATCTCCAGCATCTGTGACCCTGCTGTGAAGGTGGCGACACAGATCCTTGCAGGGAAGGTGATGAGGAAGTGTCACGCTGATGAGGTACCGATGCCTTTCGTTGCGCTCACACAGTAGTGCACGGAAGGAGTCCAGTTTAACTGGTCAAACGACCTTCCCAGAGAGTGGTGAGAACCAGGATTGCAGCAATAATGTTGCAACTCCTAGGCTTCCTACTTTACTTTTATCAACCCAATAGTTTGTAACAAACTTGGAAGCGACGGTGTTGTATTTACAAGTACTAGTTCTTAGTGCAGGCTGTCACTTGGTTAGCTGGCACAAGATCACTAGGAACTCAAGCCAACTTCTATGGATTCCAGAAGAAGCTATATATGTGATGAAAGAAAGGAAAGCTTACTCTACAGAGGCTACTCTACTTGCAGAAAGGAAAAGAAGACTGAAATGTAAGGTAAACCTAGCAAACCCTAATTAACCAACAAATCCTACTTTTGCAGAAAGAGAGATGAAAAACCATGAAATGAATACGATTGCTTAATCTAGGAAGTAAACAACATGTACTCAAGCTATTTCTAGAAGGAAATGAGAAAAAAAAAATGGATTTTTATGTGAAATTGTCATGCATGTAATTTATTTGTTTGTGAATGTGGCAGTGATTTGGTGGTGATGGAGGATGACTTTGGGATTTGCAGAGGTGTAGGAGGATGTCGATGGGTCCTAGGATGGTTTAGGTGGCCTCTTGTAGGCTTTTCTAGCAATCGGACTTCAAAAAGAAGCCTATAGGAAAATCTATAGGAGGTTGCAAGGGATCTACAGGAGGTCTAGAGGAGGTTTATAAGAGGATGCTGAGAGCAGTTTTGGAGGTTTTGAAGGTAGGAAAGCGGGTGGAAAGGGTAGCTGAAGGATAGGATGATGTGTTAAGGTGTCTAGGGTCCATCAAGAATGTTTAGGAGAGAGAAAGATGGTCAGATTTGTTCAATGAAAGAGAGGAAAGTCTATGGAAATGTGCAGAACTAACGCAGATTTGAGATGAACAATGGGAGACCCGTGGGGCATAGATCAAAGAGGGATTGTGATGGCTAGTAGGTTGAATCACTGTGAGAAGATATTTACTACAAAAGGAACTAAAAATGAAACAAGGAGATTAAGCAAGCAAGAAAACTAAGTACATCAAAAAACAGAATTTTGCATCAAGCCAATCCAGATAATGAGCTATGGAAAGAAATGTTGAAGAACGCTGTAATGAGAGAAAGAATGGAAGGAAACTTATTGCAAGATAGAAATGAGCATGGTGAAAGTGATCTAAAGTAAAGCATTAACCTTCTAACAAACTGCAACACTAGAAATCCTATGGAAAAGGAAAATCTGTGTTTTTTGTGGCAGCAAGAGGGTCTTGGCCTCAGTTCATGCTCCCAAAGGGAGGAAAGGAGGCCAAGGTTCAGTTGATGGCCTTTTTGTATCTTGCTTCTATCAATGTTCAACTTGCTATAGAAAACTTAAATGGAAACCACCTTCTAAATTACCAAAAGCAACCTATTCTTAACCAAGAAAGAAATCTATCTAACAGCAACTAATTCATAAACTGAAACAAAGCATATAAATACAAACAAGATAACCTTGGCTACTTGGATTGGGCCCTAACCCAAGAGCTTCAGCGCTTTGAGGTAACTCAGTGCTAGCTCAAAAAGGACTTCACCTTTATTATCAAAATAATAATAGGATTCCATGAAACTATCAACAAAAGTAAGCTCAAAGTTGAGCAGAGAAAAGCTGCAACAAAAATTCGAAAATTTGACTAACTTCCGAATGATGCCCTAGGCCTCTCTACTTATAAAACTGAAACTTGCAACAAGTTCCTTAAAATCAGGGAGGCTTGGCTTCCAAAATTTGAGATAAACAGAACTTATGCTTCACTTGCTCGGCTGCCTCCTAGTGCATTGATGTGGCTATTTGTGCTCCGAGATGCATGATGGAGAATTCAAAGTGGGGAGTCATAAATGAGGGGGATACCTTCCTATAAATCCTCTCCCTTGTCTACTTCGAATTATTGTTGCCAATTGTCCATTAAGTCTTTGACTTTATCTCCAAAATTGAACAAAAATCAGCATTAAACACATATTAGACTCCATGGCATAATGACCAACCCAACTCACTCCATAAGCATAAACATAATCAAAAAACATGCAATAAACTAATAGAATGGTTTATTAAACTATGTTAGGAGGAAAAATGAGCCCATATAATTACCCATTTATGGGTCTCATCATCACCCCCCTACTAAAGGTGTTGCTCATCCTCTGAGGAACTCAATCCATCTCCTCATCTTTGATGACCCTGATGGCCTCCCTGACATCCCATGCTTCTGATGTGAGATCCTCTTATTTGTCATGGAATCTTGCCTTTCTGTCCACCTCTTCCCACTATCAGTTTAATTAACCCATGGTGATTCGACTGATCTGGACCTCCTCCCTTCAACTTAATGCTGGATTCTATAAGGGACTGCAGGAGAAAATAGGAGATGCTGAGTTTTTGGGGTGTTGGAGTGTCCATGCCATATCTCAGCTCATGGAGAAGTCTGAAATGGTAGCCATAAACTATACTATACTTCCCTTCACAGGAAATATATTTGATAATCTGGTAACTGACCTCATCCCAAGGGTAAGGTATGCTTGTCCTCCTAATTCCATTTTTGTCTTCTACAGGATGTTCATTTCTTTGGAAGAAGGTTTTCTTGGTAGACTGTTCAATTGGCTTTTCATCTTTACTCCAAGGTAATCCAAGAGGAAGGGTGGTCACCCTACTGATAAATTCTGGGGTGATTTCCATGGAGAGACCTCTCAAAGTAACCGTGGCATGGGTCCTCGAGTGAGGGACTAAAGAAAGGGAAAACTCCGGAGCCACTTCTTCATCAAACCCTCAGAATTTTTCAAGAAATTACATCTAATTTTCTTTGGTGAAAATAGTTACTACTTCGGGATGTTCATGGAGCCTGGCTAAATTTGTGGGCTCCTTCCTCATGAATCCCCCTGTCATTGTGCTTATACCCCTTTTTAACACCCAAGGTAGAGATGGAGACAAGAATTTTGAAGAAACAAAAAAATAGAGGAAAAACTGTGTTTTTTAAGAAAATAGGTAGAAAATTATTATGTAATTTCCCTCCTCCTATGGACTCAATTTCTCCTTAAAATTATATCACTCCTTGCACATATTGATAATTAAGGTGGGTATGCACAGAACCTACCTCCTTAAGCCATAAATCGAGCAAGAGCCCTGTGTTTTCTCCTTCAAAACTACGTATTGCCCCTCCTGTAGAACTGCCTGTAGGTGCTCCTGTAGAACCTGTAAGTGCTCCTGTAGAACGTCGATAGTAGGAGGATGGATGAAAGCGATGGAGAACAATGGTTTCAAGGCTATGGGGGTGGAATAGAGTTTGATGTAGCTAAGTGAATGAGAATGAAATGGAAGAAATGGTGGTGAATGAGTTTCGAGGAGGAGTACTTATGTCTTCCTTTAGATATTTCCACTGATGGGGTGAGATGGCAAAAAGGTACGTTGCCATATTTGGACCGTTGGTCCCCACTGCCCTGTCATCATGGCTCTTTCCTGCAATCACTTCCCATGATTGCATCAGAGTTTGTAGGACCTCCACTACTTGTCCTTTAGATTTTTCTCTCAGTTGACTAGGCACACTTGTGGTGGCATCTCCGAATAAGCGCAGTCAACTGGATGATGGTGCCTAGTTAATTGGCCACCTTTTCTCATTCAATCCTAACCATATCATTCATTTATGCATATTTTTCAATTACATAGATGCAACAGAGGAGAGGGTTAGTCACTTACCTGCGAGTCGAATGTACGTACTGTGAGGCATTTTGGTTCCTTTTGTAGCTGCATGTTCGTATTTCAGTTGTTGCATGCCTGTATCTCCTTTGCTGTATGCTTTCTACTCCCTGATGTGTGGCTTGTTTTATTTGTGCAAGTATCCTCTGGCTAGATCTAGATTCAAATGTCACCTTTTAATCCCATGGTTGCACTTCTTTTGCTGTTGTGGCTTGATTTTAATGGGATGAGCTGCTACAACAATTCCTACAAGAGCTCATGTAGCTACTTCTCCCTTTAAAAGTTTTAGCTGATTTTTGTGCTGGAAGCTATGAGGATGATGCCAACGATGCTGATGCAGATGGAGAATTACTTGGCAAGCTTTAGGTGAGATTTGGAGTTGCTACTCCCTTTATTTTTTGTTTTTTTCTAAAACCTGGTTTCTGTGTTTTTTTTTTTTACACGAGGGGATAAAAATGATGATGATGAGGTGGTGCAGGCATGGAATGGATGGCAAGGAGGGTGGATAACTATAGGAAGGTCTACATGCTCTTCATGGAATCTCCTAGCTCCTCAAACTGCTCTTTGGAACCATTGTGATTTCTATAGGAGCCTCCTGTAGAACACACAGGGCCTCCTGTAGAATACAGAGTTTCTGGAAAAAAACACAGTGGGGTGGAGGAAAGGTCAGAAATTATGGAGAAGAGTGTGGGGGAGATGAAATAGGCTCTATGGCACCTTCTCTTGCTCCCTGTGGTCCACCTGTAACTTGCAATGCACATTAAAAGTCAATTCTCTTTCCCTTCTTTTCTCTGTTTTTTCTCTTCTTTTTTTTTCTTTTTTTTTGAAAAACAACTAGGGTGCCTTAAGGAGGTTTTCACCCTATTTGCCTACCCTAGGCACCTCCAAGGGAGGTTTTCACCCATGGATCTTATTCTCTCTATTTTTTTGTTTTTTTCATCACGGCGTTGCCTCAAAAGAGGTTTTCAACCCAATGATGGGACTCAAGCGCCTCATGGAGGTTTTCACTTGAGTCCTTATTATTTTTCGTTTTTCTACTTCTTCAATGAGTGAGTGAAGTGGAGGCTAAAACCTGCGCCACTACCATCATAGTCTTATTCAGATCTTCAATGAACTCTCGCTTGGAGAGGGGCTTCTTGTAAATTTTCAACCTATGTCCATTGACAAGCATCAAAATGGCCTCCTCATCAATGGTTCTAATTAGAACTGAACCATTGTCATTGAATTTTTCCACAGTGTAGGGTCCCAGCCATATTGTCCTTAGCTTGCCTTTGAAGTCTTTGAACCTTGATTCATAGAGCAGTGCCCAATATCCCTCTTAGAATTGCTTCTCCTTGATATTTTTGTCATGCCATATCTTCCTCTGAAGCTGAACTACCTCTGTGTGGAGAAGGGCCTACAATCTTTATTCATCCAATCCATTGAGCTGGAGTAGTCTTTCCTTTTGTGCATGGCTGAGGTCTAGGTCCAGCTGAGCTGCCGTTCTCAGTGTATTGTATTCAAATTCTATTGACAGGAAAGCCTTCTTCCCATAGACCAGTTCATATGGTGTGAACCTTGTGGTGGTCTTCCATGTTGTGTTGTAGGCCCAGGTGGCCTCAACTAGTTTATTCGCCCAATCTTTTATGCTGTTGCTCACTACCTTGGCCAGAATTCCTTCCAAAGCTCTGTTAGTGACTTTCCCTGTTAGTGATTTTATGATGTGTGAGCAGGTCTTCAATCAACTTGGAAGTGAACTAACTGCCTTGGTCTATGACCATTTCTCTTGGATACCCGAACTTATAGAATATGTTTTCTCTCAAAAACTTAGCTACCTTTTCATCTGTTGCTACTTTGATTGCTTTTGTTTCTGTCCATTTTGTCAATTAATCGATGCACACAATGATGTATTGCTTTTGTTTTGAAGGAAGGTTGATAGGACCCACAAATTCCATGCCCCACTTCTCAAATGGCTCAAAGGTCACTTGAGGTTGCATGGGCATCTCATCCTTTGCAGTAGGTTTCCCCATCCTTTGACGCTGGTCACATTGGCTGGTATACCTCCTTACATCTTGATGAAGAGTGGGCCAATAGTAGCCTTCTTGCAATATTTTGAAGGCAGTCCTCTTTGCTGCAAAATGGCCTCCACAAGGCCCATCATGACAGGTCAGGAGAATGTCAAAAACTTCTTCATCCCTGACACATCTTCTCAAGATCTGATCTAGGCCAAGTTTGAAGAGACTACGCCCAATCCAGGTGAAAGAGGCGCTTTTCCTCACGATCTTGCTCTTCTCCTTTGAGGACAGATGTGGTGGGAACTGTACTGAAACTAAGTAGTTTTCTATATCAGCAAACCATGGAGAGACTACTGAGATAGAAAACAGGTGTTAATCTGGCATTTGATCGTCCACCATTCCTTCTTCACCTGCGGGAAAATTTACTCTAGACAAAAAGTCAACAACAACATTTTCCTTACCACGTTTATCACTAATTGTCAAATCAAACGGCTGCAGTAAAAACAACCATCTAATAATGCGAGCATCTACATCTGGTTTGTTCATTAAATATCTAATTGCAGCATGATCAGTGTGTACAAAGGTTTGATAGCCTGTGATGTAATGTCTGAATTTGTTTAAGGAATGCACTACAACTAGGAGTTCCTTCTCGGTTACCGTGTAGTTTAACTCTACCCTTGACAAATTTTTACTTATAAAGTATATGGCATAAGGTAACTTTTCATCAATTTGTCCTAAGGCTGCTCCTATTGCTTTGTACGAGGCATCTGTGTGAATGTGGAAAGGCAGGGCCCAGTTTGGGACTCTCAAAATTGGGGTAGTCACAAGTTTCCTTTTCAAGGTATCTAGGGCTTCTTGATAATTTTCAGTCCATATGAACTCAACATCCTTTCCTAAAGGACTAAATAGTGGAGAGGCTAACTTACTGAAATCTTTAATGAATCTTTTGTAATATCCAGCTACGCCTAGGAAACTTCGAACATCTTTCACCTTTTTAGGAGATGGGACCCTTTGGATGATGGAAATTTTGTTGGGTTCCACCTGCAATCCTTGTTGAGATATTGCATGACCTAGCACAGTCCCTTCAGTCATAAAAAATTCACATTTTTCCGGACTAAGGGATAGGTTCAATTCAATACACTTGTCCAAAACTTTTCCTACGTTTGATAAAACTTCCTGAAAGTTAGAACCATAAGGAGTAAAATCATCCATATATATTTCCACTGCATCATGAACCAAGTGAGAAAATATACTCAATACTGCTCTCTGAAAAGTGGCTGCAGCATTACACAAACCAAAAGGAAGGACCCGATATGTAAAGGTACCCCAAGGACAAGTGAAAGTGGTCTTATCTTGGTCCTTCAGGCTGATTTGAATCTAATTGTACCAACTAAACCCATCTAGGAAGGAGAAAAAAAAATTCCCTGCTAGACCATCTAACACTTGATCTATGAAAGGCAAAGGAAAATGGTCCTTTTTAGTGGTTTTTTTCAGTTCCCGATAATCGACATGGATTCTCCACTTACCATTTTTCTTTCACACTAGCACCAAAGGAGAGACCCATTCACTGTCAGAGATGGGGTAGATGAATCTTGCATCCAGTAATTTTTGCAATTCTTCCTTAACAATGTCTTTGAGGGTAGGATTCATCCTCCTTTGAGGCTACCTGACTGGTTTGTAATCGTCCTTAATGTATATATGATGAGTACATACTAAAGGGTGCACTCCCTTCATCTCCTTATAACTCCAGGCGAAGGCATCTAAATGTTTTCTCAATAAGCTACACAGCTCCTTCTCCTGGGAAGTGGACAGGGATGCATTGATTTTCAAGGTTCTTTCTGGGCCAAACTCTATATTATTAACATAGAGAGAGGTCGGGTCGCCCACATAGAGATTATTTAAGGGATTGCTTTCGGTTTCTTTCATTATATTTTATAATGGCAAGGTATTGGGGGGTGGACTCTGAATTAAATTTTCAATGATATCATCCTCATTTTGTGGTTTCCCCCGCATGACAGTTTCTAATGCACAAAGTGGTGTAGAATAAACTTCATCCTCATCCTCCTCCTCCAACTAGAGAGATATATCATGTTCTAGCAAGGGTTGGGCTGGAAGGTATAGGATTAACTGCTTGGACATATGCCCATTCTTGATGGTCATGTTCCCAGCTCGACAGATGATATAGGCATTAGTAGTAGCCAACGAAGGTCTCCCCACGATGAGAGGATACCCAATGAGATTTACCTTCAGCTGGAGAACTAGGAAATTAGCAAGGTACTCCCAAGAATCAATGGAGACCATCACATCTTCCACAATCCCTTTAGGGGTCACAGTGGAGTGGTCTGCTAGTTGAAATACTGCCATGGTCTTCATCAAGGAGCCCTAGAGTTTAAGTTTGAGCATGGTGTCCTTTATCTTCACATTAATGGCAGCTCCCAGATCAATCAAGGTGTGTGGGATCATGGTGCCATTGATGTGGACATCCACTATTGGGCTTCCAGGGTCCAGATATTTCGGATAGATTACCTGCCCCAACATTAGGTCAGACAGTTGTTCTATGACATTGATGATTGGGGCATCTCTCTTACACCTGCCTGGATGCCTAAAGCACTTCTCTTTTATCATCCTATTGTATATAGGCACATCTTTATGGCTTGGAGAAGTGGTATCTTTACACGAAACTGTTTCAATTCTCCTAGAAGTTCATTTTCGTCTGGGGTGGGTTGTGTTGTCCTGAATAGTCTCTCAGGAAAGGGTGGAATTGCTTTAGGTTCACTTTCCTCTTTATCTTCCACAACCTCCTTATGGGGAGGCTAGCTGTATGGGAAGACCTTCCTAGATCATAGGTTAATCTCCTGAATCTCCACAGCATAGGTTGGGCATGATGGTTCCCCACTATATACTTGATGAGCCTATCTGTTGTTCGGGTTCGAGTTCGGTTGGGCAGGCAACTGGGGTTACCTTGGTGGAGCAAGAGGAAATGGTTATGGTTGAGCAGGTGGTGGAGGCAAAAGAGTGGGAGGAGATTTGTATTGGGGCCTCCACCCCTGATCAGTTGCATTCCACTAAGGTTGTGGCTGAGCATAGGATTGAAATGAATGAGCGGCTAGTTGGGCATGATACTGAGATGGATAGGACCAAGGAGGGGGCGCAGACCAGGAAGGATGAGTAGGAGGGCCCCAAGAAGGTATGGGAGTGACTTGGTTGGGGTTGTAGTATGCTTGGGATGTCCCTTGCATCCCCTGCTAGTATGGTTTAGGTCCATGCGGTCTCCTCTGGTTCATGAAATAGAGTGTTTCAGTGGCTCCTTCGGCCCCCTGGTACATAGCTTTAAGCCTGTGCAAGGAAGGGCACTTATCTGTAGAATGATCTTCTTCACAGACTGAACAAATCTCTATAGAGTTCAATGGGAATTCATTCCTAGGATGCCTCTTGGTGCACCTAGGACAAAAAATGGCCAAAGCTCTCTCTGCTTCCTCTTGTTTCCTTTTGATATGCAAGGTATCCATTTGCATGGCAAGAGTCTACAACATTTCACTCTTAAAGTCTTCCAGCATGTTTTCAAGTTCACCTTTGGTGGATGAATTGGATGAGGAGGTACTGGCTATGGGTTGACTCCCCATACCTCTCTTTATTGCTGCTCTAGAATGATTTCTAAAGACAGTCTTTATGTCCTCATAAGGTAGTTGGTAGATTTCTCCCCCAGCCAGTAAATGGAGGGTGTTTAGAAGGTCTTCCAGAATTCCCCTGAGCAGGACCAACTTCAAAGATTCAGGGCCAAGTGTGGACCTGGCCCTTTTGTAACTGAGCTGGAACCTCTCTTCATAATCTTCTAAGGATTCATCACTCCCCATGGTCATTAAGAAGATTTCTTGCTTGATATCTTTTGATCTACAGTAGTCTCGGTATTTTTTGTTAAAGTCCTGCTGCATCTGAGCCCAAGTTGTGATGTTATTGCCAAGTAACCCCATGAACCAACGTAAGGTTGCATCCTTGAGAGTAGAAGGAAATAGTTTCAACTTTTGCTCATCTTCTGCATAGTCATAGGTTCGATAGATGATAACAAACTCAAACAAGAAGGTGTCAGGATCTTCTGTGGTCAAACCATGGAAGTGAGGTAGGGTTGAAGGGCTGATGTTATTCATTTTGGTGTCCCCATTGGTCTCCCGGATGGAAAAGGTACCCTCTACTCTTTCTCCATTCCCCATAGCATTTTTGTTTTCATCCATTGTCTCAGGAGGGATGTCTTCTTCTTCTTCTTCCCCTATAGGTTCTTCGAATATCTCAGGTTGTTCACCTAAAGGTTCTTCTTGATCACTACCACTGATGAAGAGAGAAGGGTGGCTATGTGATGTGGTGGGGGTGTTGGGCAATAATTTTCCTAAATTATCTCTATTCCTATGAGGCATGAAAGGAAATATTTTTGGTTGGTTTTTTTGTTTTTTTTTCACTGCTTGTACCTGCAAAACTGAAATTGATTGAACAAACAAATTGCAATTAACTGAAATGAATTTGCTGAAATGAAATTGCAGAACTAAAAAGGAAAGCAAATGAAATGTAGAACTGAAAGCAAGGAAATGACTAATCTACTTTTGCTGAAATGAAGATGCTGAAATCAAATTTGCAGAATTGAAAATGAAAGTAAACTGAAAGCAAGAAAATGACTAGTCTACTTTTGCTGAAATGGAAATTGCAGAATTTGAAAATGAAAGCAAGGAAATGCAAAAACTGAAAGAAGAAACTACTCTACTTTTGCTAAAATAAACTACTTAGCAAAATGTTTCGATAGAAAAATAGAAGAAAGCAGTAATCGCAAAATACTTTACTGCTTCTCCGGTCATGACGCCAAAAATATGGTGAGCACTAGTATTGCAGCAATAATGCTGCAACTCCTGGGCTTCCTACTTTACTTTTGTCAACGCAGTGGTTCGTAACAAACTTGGAAGCGACAGTGCTGTATGCACAAGCACTAGTTCTTACTGCAGGTTGTCACTTGGTCAGCTGGCACAAGATCACTAGGAGCTCAAGCCAACCTCTATGGATTCCATATGAAGCTCTATATGTGATGAAAGAAAGGAGAGCTTACTCTACAGAGGCTACTCTACTTGCAGAAAGGAAAAGTTTCCATATGAAGCTCTATATGTGATGAAAGAAAGGAGAGCTTACTCTACAGAGGCTACTCTACTTGTAGAAAGGAAAAGTTGACTAAAATGTAAAGTAAACCTAGTAACCCGTAATTAACCAAATAATCCTACTTTTGCAGAAAGAGAGATGAAAAACCATGAAATGAATGTCATTACTTAATCTACAAAGTAGACAACATCTACTCAAGCTATTTCTAAAAGGAAATGAGAAAAAACATCTTTTTGGATTTTCACGTACTTTTATGTGAAATTGTCATCCATGTGTCTAGTCAAATTAGTGTCCTAAATTTCTCTACATAAATTATCAATCTGGGTGTCCTAAACTGATGAAGTGTGGTGCACTATATGTGTTTAGTTAACCTTCCTATTACTTCGTTGTTTTATAGTTTATGTTGTTTTTGGGGGTTTTGTTTCTCATGCTTAAGGAAATTAATCTAAGAAAGAAAAGTTATGCTTCTAAATGAAATCTCTAAATGTTAATGGAAAACTAAATCTAATGACTTTTAATGTTAGAATATAATTTCTAAAGAAGGGAGAAAAGGAAATGAACAAATCAAAACTTTGAATAGTTAGATTAATCTAAGTCGACAAAATGTCTATAAAATGAAAATAAAAATGATAACAACTAAATGAAGTGTTTTATCACTTTGCTATACAATTTCCGGAGAACTACCTCCTTGTGATAGCATTTTGAGAGAATCCATACTTCATTGTTCTAAAACTGAAAATGAAATTTAAATGAAAGGCTAAGACTGAAAGAGAAATTGCAGCTAATCTACTATAACATCTAAATGAAGTGTTTTATCACTCTGCTATACAATTTTGGGAGAACTACCTCCTTGTGATAGCATTTGGAGGGATTCAATACTTCATTGTTCTACAATTGAAAATGAAATTGCAACAAAATTAAATATAAAACATGTAAAGGAAAACTAATCTACTGTGTGCTCTAATGCTCCAAGCACCATTTGGAAAATACTTTCTTGGACTATTTTGCTAAGCATAGATTACACAGTCAGATAAATCTACAATCAACCGGTTGAGCACACTTGCATGAATTAAACTTGCATGAATGGAAAATCTAAACTATTAAACTTGAAAACAATCCTAAAAATAAAATGACATACTTGAATGAAATCAAAGCAAAACTACAAAATAAAATCTTTTCTACCTTACATTCTAATATGCTCCATGACATCTACTTCACATCTCCTTCCATGTTGGGAACATCAAAGCTTTATTCAAATTCTTCAAAATGAAAAAGTACAACAGGTTGAGCTAACAAAAGCTTTACAAAACTATAAAAGTTACCAAAGGAAGGAGAGAGATCTCCTATTTATACAAAAATATGAGAAGTCATGTCATTAATGAGAGTCCATGAATCTCTCGCTATACCTCTAAAGTTCTAATAAAAATAGGAAATGATAAGACACATGTCTTCTTAGAGTTTCAATACAAATAGGAAATGTGACATATATCCTCATGATCCCATGATCTTCTCCACTCAAATTCGAATTTTGTCTTAGGATGCAACATAAAGGTCTTCTAGAAGCTTCCTTTTGACATACACATGTCAACAATCTCATCTCATTTGTTAGGTATAAGCATATGCACATTATTTTCTAATTTTTAACCAAAAATTCACTTAAAAAGACTAAGAATTAATAAAGTTTGGAAAAACATAAATGTGACCCAATGATAATGAAAGTGAGATGAATGTAGTGACATGGTAGTGAAATGAAGGTGAAATGGAGGTGATAAAATGGACATGATAGTGAAAGTGTAATGGAAGTGAATGACAATTTCAAGACCTAACATACCCCCCAACTGAAGCTATTGCATGTTCTCATGCAATATATATTACATTAATTCTTTTGATCCTTGAGCTTTGGCTTAACTTTGCATGATATCATTTGATAACTTCATACTTCTGCAAAGTGTTTTACTTGAATTGCAACATGGTTGGTTCTTGTGTTACAACCATATTTTGTTGTTGCATTCTATTTTGATCTTTGAACTTTGCATAATGATAATTTGTTTATTGTTGCAAAGTATATTTTTATTGGATTGCATGATCGTCGATTTTTGTGTGACAACCATGATTATATTTGTATCCAATTATTCTTTAAGCACTTTTGAAAAGCCATTGTATGCTCATAATAATAATGTAATCATTAATATATTTTGGAAGTATGAGGGCTTCTGAATATGATATGAACATGGCAAGATATGAATATGAATGTATTCCCCCCAACAAATGGTTTGACAATTTTATGAAATGAGGAAGAGAAATGTTTTCCCAACAATTATCATTCTAGCTTTTTATGGAATTATATGGTAAAAAGTTAGAAAATGACGTACCTTAACTTACCCTTTGGAAATGGATGAGTTGTATGTGTAGTGGCTACAAAATTCTGATCATAAGCTTCTTCAAGTGGCTGGACAAGAAGAGTCATGGATAACAAGATGCGTTTTTATTGCTTCTACTAAAACTTGTTGAATCTGCTCCAAAATGCTGAAAATAATAGTCTTCATTTCTTCAAAACTCATTGGCACAATTCCCACTATGTGAATAGATGTTCTAATGTCAAACATAGCAGGAAATTGTTGACTTAGTTGCTATTAATGGATGCCACTAGACAACACAAGAACTCTCACCATTGATGACAATGAGAGTCAAGATGCCCAAACACATCTTGATAGGTACGAATAAATTTGCCGATGTCGAGTCACCTAGAAGATCCGATAAACAAGGGACATTAATTTATTCCCATTGTTCGTTGGCATAAGGACTTGTCATTAAGGCATGCAATCCTCAAGGTGTTTTTGCAAGGAATTTAGACTCGAAGGACTATGGACTCAATAATTTGCATTGAAGCAGGGTTTATTTGTGAAATGAAAATGATAGGAAAGGGAAAATGAAAATGGAAGATGACAATGGAAAGTAGTAATGGCAATGGGCAATAAGCATGTAACTGAGCCTCTTCCTTTTATTTATGAGTTAGGAGTGGATAAAAATTAATGGAAAGTGTATGTGAATGTAAATGGAAAATATGAAGGGAAATGAGGTGAATGGTTTATTATGAAGTATGGATGTAATGGAAACAATAGTATCTGAAAGTTTTGCAAGTGTTTGCATCTGATTTTGCATTAACGTGTTTCTTCTTTGTTGTTGATCATCCTCTTATGAAACAAATTGGTCTCTTAGAGAGACATTATTCACTTGTAGTCATCTGTCATTTCTCCTGGAACCTGGAAAAAAACTAATACTTCTTCTGCAATGGAATGTAAGACTATCAAAAGAGAGAGGTGATCAATCTCTCTAGTTATGATATTTACACACAAAACTAAGAATTTGTATTAATGAAACAAGTTCACAAAGGAAACCAAAAGAATTTATACTTGCTTCCGAATTAGTGCCTCAAGTTAATTATTATTTCCTTTCAGCAATTTATTTCATTATTTACTATTTCAAACTCTAGTGATGGATTTCTCATTGTGTAGATCTCGTTGATATCTTTCCAACAACACTTGAATCATCAAAATGTGATTTTGTATGAGAAAGTTAGGCTGATTTGAATAGTGTGGTTTTTCAGCTGCAAAATTGATTTTTAGTTGCAGAATGGCTTTAGTTGCAGAACATGCACAGTTTCTGTAGCTAAAAATCTTGAACAGAAAGTTAGCTATCCATTTTTCATCATCAGTCAAAATTAATCAATACCTTCTCACGATTGCCTAGGCATTAGCTGAAAAGTGCAAATCACCATGGCTAGTTCAATGGTGTTGTTGACCTTTGTTGTACTGATGTCGATAATTACAGTTGAAGTGCCTCCTATTCTGGAGGCGGTGAACTTGAGCCTGCCTATGTTGGTGGCACCAGTGGAACTGGTGCAAGTCCCTTACGAATGGATAGTTTATATAAATCAATTAAAACCCCCACTCCTTGGCAAATGGAATATCATGTGTCTATGCATCCAAAATGGTCCCTTCTAAAGATTTTACCATCTCATAACCCACTTTACCTTGTTATTTGAAGAGGCTCTTTAACATGAACAAAATTAAAACAGTCTTCATATAAATTTACAATTCCCTTTCCTTGCATGGCATAATCCTCCTCCTTGAATCATCGTTGATATTTTTTAATGGGAATTAGGTTCTTCTTGAGGGATTTATTAGAATACAAATCCCCATTCCCATCAAGGAATCATTGAAATTTCCTCTTGTATAACACTTCACATTTATCTTTAAATCCTTCTACCTCCTTAGATAATGTCTTTCCTTTCTTCTCCACCAGTATACAAAATTTTTTTTTTCCCTTCATTGGGTTGGAATTTGCCACACACTTGGAACTGCCAATATTTTTCTTGAAGACCTCCTCCTTGGGCATATGATTAATAAAATCTAAAATCACTCTAGCCTTGGTAGGGGAGTAACCAATAATATTCCTAATCACAGTCATTTCCCTATGGGCCCTTCTAATAGTTTATATCTTTTCTTGAGTCAACTCCATATGACCCTAGTTCTTGTCTACTCTCTTCATTATCCTTTCGCATATGATTTGTTTGGTGGATTTAAAACAAGCTTTTCTTGTATGTTTCCTCTTCAAAGCTTTCGATTCAAATTCACTTTTCTCACCATTCTCTTGTGTCCTTTACAACTCCTTATTGGTACTCTCGACCTCTTCTTCTTTTGTCTTCATTCATTTCTCCTTACTTGAGAGTTAAACTTACAACTTCTTGGCATCTTATTATATTATCAATGATTCTACCTGTCTCGTCAAGATATAAGGGGTTTGGTGAGACTGAGAAGTCTCACACATATTTTTGTTCATTCCATGGACATGTTCCTCTAGTAGCACAACTTAGTCCTCTTTTTCCTTATTCTTTGTTAGTGCATCATGGAGCTTCCGCTTGAGCTCCTAGTTCTCCTTTTCATCTCCTAAATCATCTGTTTACATGAGATGTGAATCATGAATATTGATTTGCTTCCTCATAAAGGATATCTCCCAATACCTATCATCCAACATGGTTTTAAAATACTTGACATACCAAGGAAATGTAGCTAGGGGGATGAATTTCATCGTCATCTTCCTCGATCTGCACACCATCCTTTCATATTTTAGTTGGGCACTAACCTTGGTGTATAAATCTTTCAATTTCCTTAATGTAACATTATTTATGTGCATGTATCTTTGCACCATATGAGTTACTTTCATGTTCAACTCCATGATATTTGTACATGGAATATGGTCAGCGAGTAGGGAAATTTGATGCACTTGATAATATAACATTGATCTAGCTATCTCTACCCTGGGCTATAATACTTCGAACTTAAAAATCCCCTTTTCATAGTCTAGTGCACTCTTGACCTACATAGGGGGGAGTGGCTAGTTTTATGCTATTATTATGTCTCTTTTCCTCTCTTTAGATTATTATTTAGCTATCTCCTAAATCCAATCTAGCACTATATGTGTCTGGGCTTGGGAACTTGACCTAACTCCATCGCTTTAGATTATGACATGGGAAAAGGAAAGTGTTCCATACTAAAATCATATTTTGATGGGGTTTCTAGATGACTATTGTAAAACAATAGTTCTTGTGATTCTATCTCCTCATAGTCATCCCCTTCCACTTCTTCTACCTTGACTTTCTTGGAGTTATGCTCCTCTCCTTGATCAACATACATGGGTTATGAAGTGCCTCTTTTCCTCCCTAAGAGGTGGGAAGTTGTTGATTTAACTGGATTTAGAATAACTTTGACTTATTCCCAAGTAAACTTGTTGAGATAATCTTCTATTATGGAATTTGGATCGTGCCTGTGATTTTCATGGTCCTTATATTTTGTCATCTCGTAAATGATATTATTACGATCATAATTCCATACTACTACTTGCGGTAAATGAAAACTCTACAATATTTTCCCCACAAGTTCTAAATCATTTCTTGAATTTACTACAAATGGTCCTACCTTATGAGGAAGGTGGAAAGTAATTTCTACCTTCCTAGGAGTAAAGTGCACATTGTCATTTTTGAATCTCTTCCTCATGTACTTAAATGCAGATATGTGGGGAGTCCAAAATATGAGAATTTGGTACAATTTTCTTTCAAATCCATATACTATAGTGACTATGTGCTCTTTGAAGAGGTACCAATCACCTACTCTGGTATCCAAGGTAAAATGTAACTTATCCCTAAGGAACTGAGGGGCTCTGGGTAACGATTTACCATACAAAAGGGTATAAACAAATGACATAAAGAATATATATAATTGAAAAAACCTTGGTTATATTTTGGTTCTCTAACCATGGGTAACCACTGATAATTAAGTAACAAATAATTGTGGTCTTCCACCATATTGGTCTTTAAGTATTTGAGATGAGAATAGTCTTGGTGGATGAATAGGTGAATTAGATAGGCTTGGTAAGAGAAAGACCTACCTTCTGTAAATTTTAGCATTTGGGAGTGGATATAATAAAACAAAAATGTGGAAAATCAAATTTGTTACAAGCCTTAGTGGTCGGATGACACAAGGAAACAAGGAGACATAAAATTGTTTTGATTACGTAAACAATTATATTGAGACGAAAAACTTGGGAAACAATGGAAAAGGATAACTTGGGAATATAATAAAAGGTCGTGATGTGGTAAATAATATGACTGGAAGGGTAAACCACTCCCTATTTGACATATTCGATAACCATTTGTTGTTGTACTTCTAAAGCAAGAACATTCCATTTGTCTTGAATTGTCTCTATATCCGACCTTTGCAATTATATTCTATATGGCAAAGAGAGAATGTTTTCAATGGAATCTGGTGTTATTTTTATTATTACCTTATTCCTTTCAAATGAGACATAAGTCTCTAATCTGGAAAAATATTGGCTTAACAATGTAAACTTTGAAACGGGAACTATAAACTCAAAACGGGAACTTTGGCCAAAAAACTCAAGAAAAACATCAAAAAACAGTGCTCAAAACGAAAACTGTGTATACTAGAACGATGTTTTTATTTTTTAGGCGTCAATTTTGAACATGTTTTAAAATTGGCAGTGACTACAAAATTTACTGTGAAATTTTCATGCAAAATATAGCTTCAAAATGAAAGTGATGACACTGGAACAATGAATTTTTTTTTAGGGTCAATTTTCAAAATTTAAAAAAATGTTAATAAAACCAAATTTTTATGTGTCAAAGAAAGTTGTTTATGCGGGAAAAAACACACTAATATTTTTGGTATAATATCATTTTTCTTTCCTAAGTATAAATTTAACATGTTTTCAACCATAACATGCTAGATACAAAAAAAATTGAAATTTTTTCAACTATAAAATTAAAAAACCATGACATTATGAACAAATGCATTCAAAAGTCATTATTTGTATATTGAATAAAACATATTTTATATCTCTAATTTAATATTGCATTGTAGATATTTTAAACAATAAAATTTATCATAATTAAGACATATAATCCAACAACATAAAAATGCCTCATAACTTCTCATTTAACACCATATGGAAAACATTAATTTTATTTGAAGATATGATACATACATCAGTTATATAAACTGTCTTAAACAATTATTCAAAATCACTCATGTTTTCTAGCACACCATCATAATTCACATCTTCAGATGAGTGACTGGATGTTGACGAAGATGTTCCATATTCTTCTCTTTCATCAACTAGTGCCCCATCTGAGTCCACATGCATGCCCAACATTTCAGGTTTCAAAATTCTTCTAGATTTACGATTGGTTTCAGGTGACTCCCACGTAAACACTGTTCCTTCTGGTAACAACCTTTTCAGAATCTCTATCGTCTTGAAGCGAAGAGTTCCTCTCTTTGTTAAATTGAAGTCATAAACAAGTATGTCTACATCCTCCAATTTTAATATGTCTGTGCGGCGGCGATTTACATTTGTACCCTTTCTTTTTCTTTTTCCGCCATTTTTTTTGCCAACTACCATCTCTAGCTTATACACACCATTGAATGGGTGTGTATTTGTGGCATACCAATGTACTTCAACACTTGTAACATCCTCATTTTCTATAAAGACCTTTATAACTTTAGCAACCCAAAATGGATAGCCATTGGGATCTCCATCTGCTAGCACTGCAATCATGCAACCATCCTTAATATCCTGTACTAAACCCCTATAGAGGTCTTCCATGGCTTCACGTTGTGCACGAGATCTTCTGGAACCAATATACATCTCTCTTTCCGCTGCCTGTGAAGAATTAATAATACCTTGAGATTGTTGCTGTTCAACAATGTTTACTTCCTCATGTTCATTCGACACATTTTGTGGCCAAATAAATGGATTTTTCAAAGGTATATCTTCATTTATTGTTGTTGAAATGATATCACTTTGATTATTGAAAAATGACTCCCACCAAACTGAATCAGCAATGTCAAAGTACTCATATGTATATCTAATACATTTTTTAATTTCTTCCAGGAAATCAGAATAATTTATAGCCATGTTCTATCTGCGTGCATTCTGAACTTCACCAATTGATTGTAATAACAATATTTTTGATGCAAATATTGGATGATCTGGAATGAACTTCAAAAATTGCAATCCTGATGACGGTGCCGATTCTGTAGTAGTTGAATACTTCTTGGCCCATATTAGTGTTTTCCCATCAATTGTTTTGATACGAAATTGATGTTGGAAGCTAATGTCATTAAGTTGTTCAATGCATTTACCCTCACCATATGATCCCTGAATAAACCTTCGCATGTCAACAGTTTCTTCCAACACATCAAAAGTAGGCTCTGGCATGTATGATTTCTTAATACATTCAATTAGTGATGGCAAGCTCCCAACTTCCTTCCTCCTCAATGTGACTGAAAAACAACTGAAAATCTGATCAATATGGTCATGAGTGTGCCCAAGAAGAAGGAAACCAACCTTTACCTTTTGAAAAATTCCCAATTCAACAAGCATGTTTAGATATCCAAAAACAACTTGATTTTTGTTTTCACGGCAAGTGTTGTCCAATTGTAGATACAAAACTTCAAGAAGATTACCAGACCAATGAGAAATCACATCATGAATTATGGTTATGGTCAGATTTGCATCATTATGAATATTTGGAGTTGTGAAGTACACCCTTGGCAACATTTTCCCATTGAAGACCATACAACCGACCAAGTGAAATTGAATAAAGTTTTCCTCCTGTAAATTTTTGGGTGTGCAAACAAAATGTGGTAAAAGTGTTTTCTTCTAGTCCATACCATCAATTATCAAACCCAAATATTTATTTGGATTATCATAACACTTCTTTCGATGCTTTTACAACTTCTTCCTTTCGTTTGTTTGTTGTTCGCGATGCTCCTGAAGTTGTTTGACAATTAAATCTACACAACATAAAAGAGATTCATTAAGAAATATGTTTTCATAGTTGATGACTATACAATTTTAAAAGTTAAAGTTATGAACGCTTACCTCTTTTTGAGCCTTCACATTTGTCCCTTTTTTATTTAAGAGAAGCACATGTACTGCAAATCCCCATCCTTGTCTTCTTAGGAATATGGACATTCTTGAATTCTTTCTTCCATACCTTCACAAAATATTGATATGTAATAAACTGGCCATGTCCCTGAGCACCTTCTGCATATTCTTTGTATAAGTTGTAGATTTCTCGTCTTGAAAAATTATCTGGAATATGTATTGTCTCTCTATTTGGCATACACTCTCAATGCTTTGAAAAGAAATCTTTCATCCATGACATTGCAGTATTTGATAATGGACCAAACTGTCTTTTATGACGTACTTCTGAATAAAATGTGGGATCCTTTTCCAAATTTTCTTGAATTCTTGAGAGACGAAAATTCCCAATCGAATGAAACCTTTTGAAACCTTTTCTACAGATAAAAAAAGTCCCAATATGATAATCATAACCTGACAATGTAGATTGCATGCACCCAACTAAATATGAATTTTGCATGCTTTTGTTCATTGACAAATATCTCTTCCTGCTTTCTAATGCAAATTTGAAATCCGTATGTTTCAAACAATCTTTTTGGCAACATTCACTTGAAATGAGAGCACTGATAGAACTTCTTCTTGTCAGATACTCTGCTCTACCCCTTGTATAACTAGAACAACTTGCATTGATACGAAAAGGTCTGCTCCTACTCCTTGATAAAATATTTCTTGGCAACATCTCCATCATTTGATCATCATTTGTATAAGGCTTTTCATCATCATTAAGAGGAATGTTATCCACACTATGATCAGCTCTGCTTTTCAAATATTGACTTGGAGGATATTCTTCATCTTCCGCTTCTTCAGTGCTACTGTCGTAGTCCTTAGAATTGGGACTGAATGGAAAATCTGACTCGATGTTTAATGGATATTCTTCCTCATATGCATTACCAATGCTACTCTCATAGTCCATAGAATTAGGACTACGTTGAAAATGTGACTGTTTACTTATTGAAAATATTACATCCCATCCTTTGTCACTGCTACCTTTATACTCATTAGAATTAGGACTAAGTGCATCATCCTGTCCTTCATCACTGCTGCTCTCATAGTCCTTAGAATTAGGACTAAGAGGACACAGTGACACTCCATTCTTTTGAAATTCATCATCACGCTCTTCATAACTATTGCTCTCATAGTCCGTAGAATTAGGACTAAGTGGACACTGTGATACTCCAATCTTTTGAAATTCATCATCCCACTCTTCATCACTGCTGCTCTCATAGTCCTCAGAATTAGGACTAATTGGACACCGTGACACTCCATACTTTTGAAAATCAACATCATGCTTTTCATTACTACTGCTCTCATAGTCCTTAGAATTAGGACTAACTGGACACTTTGACACTCCATACTTTTGAAAATAAACATCATGCTTTTCATCACTGCTACTCTCATAGTCTTCAGAATTAGGACTAAGTGGACACCGTGACACTCCATTCTTTTGAAATTTGCCATCATGCGCTTCAAAATTGCTGCTCTCATAGTCCTCAGAATTAGGACTAAGTGGACACTGTGACACTCCATTCTTTTGAACTTCACCATCATGCTCTTCAAAACTGCTGCTCTCATAGTCCTCAGAATTATGAATAAGTGGACACTGTGACACTCCCTTCTTTCGAACTTCACCATCATGCTCTTCAAAACTATTGCTCTCATAGTCCTCAGAATTAGGACTAAGTGGACACCGTGACACTCCATTCTTTTGAACTTCACCATCATGCTCTTCAAAACTGCTTCTCTCATAGTCCTCAGAATTAGGACTAAGTGGACACTGTGACCCTCCATTCTTTTGAACTTCACCATCACGCTCTTCAAAACCGCTGCTCTCATAGTCCTCAGAATTAGGACTAAGTGGACATCGTGGCACTCCGTTCTTTTGAACTTCACCATCATGCTCTTCATCACTGCGGCTTTCATAGTCCTTAGAAGTAGGACTAAGTGGAATCTGTGACTGTTTATTTATTTGAAATTCTCCATCCCCTCTTTCATCAGTGCTGCTCTCATAGTCCTTAGAATCAGGACTAAGTGGAAGAATTGACTTTCTATTCATAGTGGAAGAATTCCCACTATATTCATCAATATGAATAGAGTTGTTACGCGATGAAGAATTTGATGGTGTATAAATCGAAACTTCACTATCAGAACAATCCATCCCTTTCAAATAGAATATATTGAATGATACAAATGGAGAGTCTCCTAAAGATATTATATAGCTTAAAAAATGAAATTTTCCCTCCAAAAAGTTTCCCTCCAAAAATTTTCGCGAAAATATTTCCCTCCAAAAAGTCTGTTAAATTTATTTACCTTCATTACTTTGCTCTACAATTTATTGAAAAATGTAAACTAAATTTTTTTATGAAATCATAATTAAAATTGTACACTACAACTTCTACATTAATTATTATAATAGTTAAACCATATAATATTCGCTTTCCAATACTACAATATTCACTTTATAATATTTTAAAACAAATTATCCCACATTCAACCCATTGTAAAAAAAATCTATAATATTCACTTTATAATATTGTAAAACAAATTATCCCATATTAACCGTACAGTAAAACATCTCCGTAACTTCACTTATATATTAAAATTTCATTATCACTATTACTCACATCACATCCAGGCTTTCTAAAAATCGTTGAAAGAATCGTGATGTGAATTTATGGAGCAGCTAAATTGCTATCAACAACATATTCAACGAAGAATTCTCGCAATTAAAAGGTAAGTTAAATTTTTTTCCTTGAAAACTTTTATATTAAATTAGTTTAACGAAAAATATATATTTTTTTAAATTAATAATTTTCCTGAGCCATAATAACAATTACATCCATCGTGAGCATGGTGGGCCCGGTCAACCTCATTTGCTTAATACCCGTGGGTGCTTCCCACCCTCCTCACCCGCCTGCCTACCCACTCGCCCCACCGGGCGCCCTCACCCGCCCGCCCCAATCCTCCGGGTGCCCTACCAACCCCCCACCTCACCTGCCTACCCGGCCCCTCCAGGCGCCCTACCTACCCCCCCCTCACCCGCCCACCCGGCCCAGGCACCCTCACCCGCCCGCCCCAGCCACCCCCGCTTCACCTGCCTGCCCAGCCCGAGCACCCTCACCCACCCGCCCCACCCCTCCGGGCGACCCACCCACCCCCCCTCACCCGCCCACCCCACCCACACCCCCCCTTCACCCGCCCGCCCGGCCCGGGCGCCCTCACCCACCCGCCCCACCCCTCCGGGTGACCCACCCACCCCCCCCTCACCTGCCCGCCCAGCCCGAGTGCCCTCACCCGCCACCCCTCCTGGCGCCCTCACCTAGCTGCCCCACTCCTCTTGGCGCCCTACCTACCCCCCCCTCACCCGCCCACCTAGCCCAGGCACCCTCACCCGCCACCCCTCCGCCCGCCCTCGCCCTCCCTCGCCTCCCTGACTCGCCCCGCCACCCGGGCTGCTCGCACCCCCGCCCGGCAGGCGGCGGGGCGATTCTGGGAATCACCTTGCCGCCCGCCGGGTGTGGGCGCAGGCAGCCCGGGTGGTGCCGGCCGAGGGCTGCCCTCGGCCGGCACCACCCAGGCCGCCGGCGCCCCGCCCAGTAGGCGCAGGGCGATTCCTGGAATCGCCGTGCGCCTGCCGGGCGCGGGTGCGGGCAGCCTGGGTGGCGCCTGCACGAGGACGGCTCGTCCAGGCGCCACACGGGCTGCCTGGAATCGCCCTGCGCCTGCTGGGCACGGGTGCGGGCGGCCCGGGTGGCGCCTGCACGAGGGCGGCTCGTCCAGGCGCCACTCGGGCTGCCTGCGCCTGCCGGGCGTGGGTGCGGGCGACCCGGGTGGCGCCTGCACGAGGCCGGCTCGTGTAGGCGCCACCCGGGCCGCCCGCGCCCCCACCTGGCAGGTGAAAGGTAATTCCGCCCTCGTGCAAGCGCCACCCGGGTCGCCCATGCCCCCGCCCGGCAGGCGCAGGGCGATTCCGGGAATCGCCCTGCGCCTGCCGGGCAGGGCCGCGGCCATCCCCCACCCGAGCCACCCGCGCCCCTTCCCGGTAGGCGTAGGGTGATTTCGGTGCTGGAATCGCCCTGCGCCTGTAGGGCGGGGGCACGGGTGACCCAGGTGGGTGCCTGCATGACGGGCTCGTGCAGGCGCCCACCCGGGCCGCCCATGCCCCCGCCCGACAGGCGTAGGCCGATTCTGGGAATCGCCCTTCGCTTGCCGGGCGGGGACGCGGGCGGCCCAGGTGGTCCCTGCACGAGGGTGCCTCGTGCAGGCACCACTTGGGCCGCCCGCGCCCCCGCCCGGCAGGCACAGGGCGATTCCGGGAATCGCCCTACCTGCCAGGCGGGGGCATGGACAGCCCGGGTGGCACCTGCATGAGGCGCCCTCGTATAGGTGCCACCCGGGCCACCCACGGCCCTGCCGGGCGGCGGTGCGAGCAGCCCAGGAGGCGCCTGCATCAGGGCACGAGCCTCGTGCAGTCACCACGGGCCACCCGTGCCCCTGCCCGACAGGCGCAGGGTGATTCCTGGAATCGCCCTACCTACCGGGCAGACGTGCGGGCGGCCCGGGTGGCCTGCACGAGCTCGTATTGTGTGATGTTTCCCCCCTTTATGTTTGTGATGTATTATTAGGACAACCATACTTGTGGAAGCGACATGATCTGTATGAATCAAGGCCTCGTGTTGTTATTTTTACTTTGGGAAATAAATTGTACAGCATACGGGAGGTACCACCTCCTACCACCATCTCTTTGTTTACTACAAAGTAGTGTAGTAAGCTCATTTCCAAAACCAAGGAATTAGTTTTCTTGATGATATGCCCTCAAGGAAAGAAGAAGATGGTGGCCACGACCTCCAGACAGGGCCCCTCTGCATGAAAACTACAGATGGACAAGGTCATGGAGGAGTATGACGACATCTTCACCTCCCCCATAGGGGTTCCTCTGCAGTATCAGGTCAAGCACTCCATCGATCTAACCCCAAAAGTGTGGCCACCCAATGGACCAATCTATTGGCACTTAGTTCTAGAGAACAATGAAATAAAGAGGTAGATTTAGGAGCTGTTGTAGAAAGGTCACATCTGTCCGAGTTCATCACCCTGTGTGAGCCTGATCGTGTTGGTACACAAGAAGAATGGGACTTTGAGACTCTGTATTGACTATCGGGCACACAACAATATCATTGTCTGTAATAGATGCCCGATCCCATGGATTGATGACCTCCTGGACCAACTAAAGGGGGCAAAATATTTCAGCAAGATCGATTTGAAGTCAGGATACCAGGTATCAATTGAACCCTTTGATGTGTGGAATACTGCCCTAAAAGCCAAGGATGACCTTTTTGAATGGTTGATTATGCCTTTTGGATTGACAAATGCTCCTGTAACCTTCATGAGGCTAATGGATGACATCTTGCGGCCATTCACGAACTCATTGGTAGTGGTATACTTGGACGACATAATGATCTTTAGCTAGAGTTTGGAAGAGCACCTCCACCACATCTGACAGGTTCTCCAAACACTAAGGCAACACAAGTTATGTGCGAATTTGGAGAAATGCACTTTTGGCATGACCCAGGTTCAGTATCTGGGATACATTATTGATGAACGGGGGGGTGCATGTGGATCTAGCCAAGATCCAAGTCATTCAAGATTGGCCATCTCCAATGACTCTGATAGAGCTTTGCAGCTTTCTAGGTCTTGCCAACTTCTACCACAGGTTCGTGTTGGGATTTTCTCATATCACTTGGCCCTTGAGTCAAGTCACCAAGGGAGGAGCAAAAGAAAAATTCTTTTCATCTGAATCTCAACAGAAGGCATTCACAACGTTGAAATATCGCCTATGCTAGGCACCAGTGCTCTCATTACTAGACTTGCAACAACCATTTGAGGTCGAGACACATACCTCTGACTATGCTATTTGGGCAGTCCTTACTCAACATGGGCATCTAGTGGCATATCATAGTGAGACACTTTCAGACACAATCTGGAATTACCCCACTTATGATAAAGAGATGTATTCCATTGTGTAGGCCTGCCGACAATGGAAGCATTACATTTTGGGGAAGGAAACGGTCATCCACACAGACCACCAATCCCTGTAATTCATACAGACCCAAGGGAAATTGCAGAATGATCGCCATCAGAAGTGGTCCACATACCTGCAACAGTTCCATTTGAACGTCAAGTATAAGAAGGGCAGCACCAATAATATTGCAGATTTCCATAGTCGACCACCGATAATGAAGTTAACCGGTGTGCTAAACTTTTGCGGGCACGAGACTTCTGATTGGCCAGTTGTCTACAAAAGTGACCCAGAATTTGGCCACACATACCAAACACTCTTGGAGGGTTAGCATGTTCCAGATTTTCACCTCCAGGATGCCCTGTTATGCCACTTGGGTCACCTTTGTGTTCCTTCAAGTGAGTGTGCCAAGATGATTTGGGAAGCACACTATAGTCAGGTTGTTGGGCATTTCAGGGTCAAGAAAATGGTGACAGTACTATAGAAGTATTTCTATTGGCCAAATCTTCGACAGGATGTCAGGATGTACATCAAATCATGCACTGCCTGTGCCATTTCCAGACTGACCATCAAGAAGTGAGGCCTCTATACTGTGCTACTTACCCCTTGTCGACCTTGGGTATCCATGTCCATGGATTACATGTTGGGCCTTCCTTCTACTAAGCATGGAAATGACTGTGTTTTTGTGGTTGGCGACAGGTTCTCGAAGATGGTCATTATGGTGGCCTACAAGAAGAATATCATAGTAGAAGCCACTGCTAAACTATTCTTTGAATGAGTGTAGGTACAATTTGGGATCCCACCGACTATCATCTCAGATTAGGACAACAGGCTCCTCAGTACATTTTGGTCCAGTCTCTAGTCAATGCTGGACACCAAACTCACTAAGTACACAACCTTCCATCCAAAAACTGATGGCCAGACAGAGGTTGTCAACATGTTGATCATACGCATTTTGCACATGTACAACTCAAAGAATCCACGCACATGGGATGAGAGCCTTCCCTATGTTTTGCATAGCTACAACTGGGCTCTCCACAGCTCAACTGGCCACAGCCGTTTTCAGGTGGGCTTGGGATTCAGCCACTATTTCCCATTGATGTGGCCATGCCATTTGCAGCTACTCATGCAAATTCGGCTCGTGTCCAGTCCGAAACAGATAAGGCAAAAAACTTCATTGAGCACGTCCAACATATTCACCAGCAAGTCCACAACATTCAAGCAACAAGCAACAACATGATCCACATCGGGTGCCACACAAGTTTCAGGTAGGCAACAAAGTCTGGTTGCATTTTCAAAAGGAACGCGTTACTGGAGCCTATCGGAAAATCAGACCACTTCGATATGATCCTTACATGATTACCAAGGCTCTGGGGGACAATGAATTTGAGCTCATCATTCCCCCATTCCTTGACCTGCACCCGGTGTTCAATGTGGACCGCCTTCGGCGATACTTTCACCATTACTAGACACATCCGACATTGCAGAATAGCTCACACCAACAGAGTTAAATCCAGCTTGCATGGAATAAGCTGCAACTGATTGGATCATGGACACACAGATCAAGCACACTTGCGAGTAGAATATCCAACTGTATAGAGTTTTTAGAGCATGCAAACTCCTTCACGAGGGTGAGTGGCTCACCAGGGACCAAGTTCAGTAGAAGTTTCCTCATCTCATGTAGGAACTCAATGCAATGGGTACCATTGCTTCCTAGGGGGGAGGAATGATCCAGGTGGATATTGGTGGCCACCTGCCAAGTTCACTTAGACCCCCACCATTGTTTCTTTCAGTTTTTTAGTTTCCTTAATTATAGCATAGTTTACTATTTTTAGCATTTTTTTGGGTCCTAAACTTTCAGAGCCATTTTGAGGTCCTAAACGATGTTTTTTGGGAAAACTAGGAGCAACATGGGTCCATGGATTGATGTTTCTCTTCCCAAAGTTGTATTTCTCGTACATATCTTTCTAACGTGATATTGTGTGTGTCAAACGGAGATCGTATGCAAAAGTTACGACCCCGGGAAGTTGATGTACCAATTTAACCAAACAGGGCCCACAGTTTGGCGTTTCATCTTCTAGGGTTAGGTTTTTGGATGTTCAGGGTTTTCCATTATTTCTCAACAATAAATAAGCCTTCGAGTCACATTGTAACATAGTTCAGAGGCATGTAGCCACCACATCTCTTCTCAGAGATAAGCTACCATCGCCCTAGCTAGTTTATTTCCATTTCTGTTTGTAAGCATATTTTAGTATTTTAAAGTAATCAAATGAAGTATTATTTCTATTACATCTCTATATGTATGGTTATATCTATAATTTTTTGCGTTCATGTTTAAATCCAGATCAACAAGGCCCTAACTAAAAGGAAAAAATGGCAGTATATTCGTAAAAGACAAGATAATTGCTTACACCTCTCTAAGGTAGCTCTTAAGAAATTCTTGAGGTAGATTCTAACAAGGAAAACTAAAGATAATAATAAAATTTCTTTACACGACTAGAATTCCTATCTTAAAAAGCTTTATGAATCTCCAAATCTCATGGATAAATTTGAAATCCTTCTCAGAACGAAGGAAGTTTTTTCATTAGAAGACATTGATTTTGGGGTTAAACGCTTGGAAAATGGGAAACCTAAGGACATTGAAGGTTACCAAGTAGAAATCTTAAAAATTGGAGGTCCTGTCCTCATCCCCCACATCCACAAGCTTTTCAATCAAGCGGTCAAGCAAGGGTTGCGTAAATCATGGATTCAGAGCCTAATTATCCCTAATTTTAAAAGTGGGGGTACAAATAACCCCCCTAATTATCGAACAATTATGATCAGCCCTCTCTTAGTCAAGTTTTATGGTATTATTTTGGGAAAGAAGTTGAGCATATGAATTGAAAGTAAAGGTAAGTGGGCTAAAGGCCAAGTGGGTTTTAGAAGGCATCACTCAACAACGGACCACCTCGTTATGCTTAGGATCATTGTGTAGGAATGTTGCAGTGATAAATCCAATCTCTTTTGTTGCTTTGTGGACTTTAGAAAGGCTTTCGATATGGTTCCTAGAAACAACCTGTGGAATAGATTAGAAGATATACAGGTTCCTTTCGAGTTGAGAGTTACCACTATAATGTTATACAAGAATGTAATTTACCAGTAAAAAAGAAATGAGGGGTGGTCGAAAGATATTAAGTGTAATATTGGAGTTAAACAAGGTTGCACCCTCTCCCCTACCCTATTTGGAATTTACATCAACAATCTAGAAGGTTGTTTAGAGGAAGCAGACTACGCTGTCACGATCTTAGCTGGGATAGTCATCATCCTTCTTCTCTATGCTGACGATATTTTTCTTCTCGCAAGGTGCCCATTTCATCTTGATAAGCAACTTATACTTCTTAAGGATTTCTACTCTACCATGGGTATGACTGTTAACACTAACATAAAAGAAGTTATGATTATCAAATCCAAGGAGGACACTTGCGCTAAATTTGTGTATGACAATAGTAACTTGTAGGAAGTGTCTTCTTACAAGTACCTAGGAATTGATATTCATCACAAGCTCAACTAGAACTATAACATTGAGAAAATGATTAATGGGGGGTGGAAAGCTTATTTTGGTCATGAAAATAATTGTAAAATGAAAAACCTTGTAATGTGGGATAGAAAGAAGTTCCTCTCTGAAACTTTAGTCACTCTTGTTATCTTATATGGATGTGAGGTTTGGGGTTGCAGCATCTCTAGAGAATCCCAGATAAAGATTGAACAAATCCATAAGAATTTTATAACATATAACCTCAAAATTAAAAGAAATAAACCCTATCCCATTCTCCTTGTAGAAGTGGGTATTTCTCCTATCGAGAGCCTAGCTATGACTATGCATCTATTGTACAAGCTCAAACTCAATAACATAGGAACCATAGACTTCCTAAGCTAGCTTTAACTTCCAACCAAAACCACCTAAGGCTCAAACGAGGTTGGTATAAAGAGACCAGGGCCTGGTTAAACCATTGGGAGATTGATGAGAATGTTGCATTGCAAAAAATTAATAACATTAAAAATATTGTTACTTCTAAGTTCAAAGAAAAAATGTGGTGTGAGAAAGATTTAGCAGCTAAAATAATATTAAGATATTATAAGGATGTCATCAACCTCACCCTAGAAGATCAATAGCATCTCTTTATTTTAACTAGCTCAAAGAAGAAAATTAATATAGCCAAGATTAGAACGAACTCTCATGAGCTCCATACTGAAACGGGTCGTTGGGAAGTTCCTAAAACACCATGGATGGAACTAATCTGCCATCTCTGTGAGAAATGAACGTCGAGGATGAAAATCACTTCCTCTTAGAGTGCCCTGCGTACAACCACATTAGATCTCAGTTTCATAATCTTTGCTGCAATACTCACCTTCCTGGCCTTTTATGATGTCAAAAATATAGTGAGCTCAGAAGGTTTCTCTCCAAGCCTTTTGAGCATAGGAATAAAATCTTAAGTCAAACTAAATAATTCATTTCTTAGGTCCAATAGACCAAAGTTTGGTCCCAATGGATGTTAACCATCATCATCATCATCATTACAAAAGTTATAAAACTCAACTTAAAACATCAAAATTATGTCAACATGGTTGACAATTTAACAAAAACAAGAAAATGAATAAATTCCAAATATATGAATCAATTTTTTAAATCTTTTCAATATGGAGGAATTTGCAAGTGAAGAAAACAATTTTTAAATTCTTTTAGGATAAATAAAATTTGAAAATAAAATTCTTTTATTTTAAAATATCTAAATTAAAATTAACAATATTCATTTTTATAAATAAATTTTAAAAATATAAATATTTTTGAAATAAATAAGAAAATAAGTTAATGCTTTAAAATTGAAGGGTATTTAGTAGGAGTTAAAGTTTGTTCCTTATAATTATTATGGGTAATTCTTAGTAGTGTGGTTTAGTAGTGTAGTTTTCTTTTAATAATGTTGATGAATCAACCTGAATTAATGGATAGCTAGCAATGATAATTTTCTTCCCTACTAATTTGACAAGCAAATTATGATATATTTTTTTAATATTTAACAAAATAAAAAAATAAACTTAATAAGTTACCATTCATCTAATTTATAGCATATTTTTAAATAAATAAATAAATCTATCCTCTTGGAAAGCTACTAAAACATTGAAATTATGTAGAGGTTACCGATCAAACTTGTAACTCCAAAAATGGCAACTCCAACAAATTCATGCTTGATTACTCTAAAAACCTCTTAAAACATAAAAGGGAAAAAATTGTTACAAGAAAAACCATATCCAGACATCGAAGATTCCTTTTTTTCCATTCTCTTCTTGAAGGACAATCTGGTCCATTCAGAGCTTTTGTAAAACACATAGGCAACGATTACTGATGGGCGTTTCCTTCAAGTCAAACTACAATGTGTGTAAAGGAATAAACTATGAGAGTTTTGTTTCAGTATTTCTGCGGATTTGTCTGCGGCTTCTACGGTGGTTTCTGCGGCTTCTAATATTTTGTCTACAGAGGTTTCTCTGAAATACATATGCAAAGGCTAATGATAAGAGTTTGAGTACTAGGGTTTATCATAGTCCCATGAGTCATATTTTATCTACACACCCATAGAGAATGAAGAGTTTCAGAACTAGGGTTTATCACATTTTCGTGTGAGTGTGGTTTTAATATGAGTTTCAATTTATTTCTACGAAGTTTCCAATTGAGCCAGCATTATTATTAAGCCTCTACGATGATGTGAAAATGCTCTATGTTGGTTTTTGCGAAGTTTCTTGGTGCAGCAAGCTCTGGTTTAGAGGTCGATCTATCCAATTGAGCACGGATTATTGCTAAGAAGGCAGATTCTATTGTGGAGTTGGGTTTGCTATTGCTCGGGCTGAGATCTGATTTTCATTAGAGCACATTTTCTGAGGGTTTTAACTTCAAAAAAAAAAATTCACAGGGGTATGTGAGTACATGTGCAAAAGTGAGGGATCTAGCAAGCCAGAATTAACTTTTTCACCTCGACGATAGGCTCACATCAGCTGCACCTCGACAGCGGGCTTGCATCTGTGGCATAGTTTTATCAAAAATCTTGTGTCGAGTCTACGAAATGGGTCTGCGATGCTATTTTTCCAAATACTTTTCCATCATCCTTCCAGATCCAATCTGGTTTGCAGGCTGCGGTTCATTTGGGGCATGTGAGGTCTGCGGTCTAGTTTGCTGATATCAGGTGCACACATTCCTTATCTTTTTCTAATACATATCTGCTCATATATTTTCAAGTATGAATAATTCACCACAGCTACCAAACATTACCAAAGGTAGACCTAGCACAGTTATTCTACAGAGCCTTTATGAGTATATAGAGTCCTTAGAGAAATGTAGAGAAGAAAGAGAAGTCAAGCTACAAAAAGAGTTAGAAGCCGTGCTGGAAAATAAATTCACATCTCTTGAATACAAGATCCAAAAACAAATAGAAAATAAAATAGAACTATTGTAGAATAAATGGAGGCAATGTAGACTAGGATGCGGGTTATAGAAAAACAAAGCCAGGATACAAACAAAAAATCCTCACAAGGAGATGATGATACTTTAGAGAGTCTTAAAATGAAGAACATGATTGAAGAACTAGAAGAAAAAGTTAATAGCCCTCTCACCCTAAATAGTGTGGTAGGTAAATTAGATATCAAACCAATTAAAGATGCAATGAAAAAATTGATAGAATTAGGCTATGAGTATAACAAAAGTGCCTTGAACCTTATAATCTTCGGTCTAAAAGAGGAGGTAGATGAGGATAATTTAGCCATAGCCTAGATAGAATTACATAATAGATTACAAATTGAAACAATGTGTCTCACAGAAGCAACAAGGTTGGGGAAATTAACTAAGAATAAAGGGAGCCTTATTTGAATAAAGGTGAGCTCTACTGACCATAAGTATGACATACTTAGTAAAACCTCAAGTCTAAAAGGAACGATAATATTTATAAATGAAGATCTCATTCCAGAAGATCAAGCAGAATTAAGGAAGGAGGTTGAAAAGGTAAAATAAGCTAGGAAGGAAGGAAAATGGGCAATAATCAAAATAGAAAAGCCGTTATTTGAGATAGAAACCAAAAAGATAGTAATAAATAGAAATTCAACATGCTCCAGATTCTTTCTTGGAATTGTCAGGGCTTTCCATGGAACAAAGTACCCAAGCTAAGTTGGATCTCGAATGATGTTGATATTATATTGCTTGTTGAAACTTGGGAGCACGAAGAATCTAAGGTCCCTAACATAAATGGCTTTGCACTATGGTCTACCTGGAACAAGAAATCCTCTCGTAGAGGCATTGGGGGTATAGCTTGTTACATTAAGAAGAACATCTCCCCCCATGCTATGATTTATAAAAATGACCCTTACAACCAATATAGTTGGATAGAGATTACTAACATTGATGATAAAAAGACCTACACAACAATATGTTATTTTTAAACCATCAATTCTAACTTCTATAAGAAAAAGAATCTAGATAAAAATAGTCCTTATAATGGTTTAGAGAATGATATTTCTAGCCTAAGGAATGAAGGTAATATCGTATTAATGGGTGACTTTAATGCTCAAAATTCAAGCAACTAATCTATTCTTCTAAGCAATAAATCCAACCCTAATCCTCTTTGGTTAGGCGAAGACCTTATTCTGGCTAGCCGGTACAAAAGGAGCTTTGATGACCTCGGGGAGAATTTGTTTGGGTCGGAGCTAGTCAAGCTCTGTAGTGCTCAGGATCTTATTTTTTGCAATGGTCCAAAGAAGTGGCCCAATTCTAGCCAAATGACATGCATCCATGGGCTTGGTAGCAACGTGGTAGACTATGTTATTTCTGATCTCCCTTTATAAAACGAAATAATAAATTTTGACATCTTAAATGACCAAAAGCCTTACTGTGATCATAATCCTTCACTTATAACTTTTAATTTTGTCAATCATAGAGATCCCATAGACGATAATCCTTATAGCCAAAATAACTTAATCTTTGATAGGAATAAAAACGATCTCTTTCTAAATGAATTAAAAACTAATTTGCTTCCTTTATCTAGTATAGACAACATAGAAGACCTCTATCATAATTTTAGTACAATCCTCTCATATTCTATTAACAAGTTCTCATTTGAAGTTTCAAGTAAAAAAAGAAATAACAAAACCAACCCATGGTATGAAAAAGATTGTAAAAGTGCGAGGAGAGAAATTAAGGAGGTTGTTGATGAATCTCTTAAAATTGGAAATATAAAATTATACAAATGATCCAAAAAGATATTGGCAGCCACGCGCCAAGTCCACTTAGACCCCCACCATTGTTTCTTTTATCTTTTCAGTTTCCTTAAATGTAGCACAATTTACTATTTTTAGCAATTTTTCGGGTCCTGAACTTCCGTAGCCATTTTGAGGCCCTAAACGACGTTTTTGGGAAGATTGGGAGCAACATCGGCCCATGGACCAATATTTCTATTTCGAAAGTTGAATTTCTCGGATACATCTTTCTAACAAGATATTGTGTGCATCAAACGGAGATCGTATGCCAAAGTTACGACCCCGGGAAGTTGATGTACCAATTTACCCAAACGGGGTCCATAGTTTGGCGTTTCATCTTCTAGGGTTAGGTTTTTGGATGTTTAGGGTTTTCCATCATTTCTCAACAATAAATAGGCCTTCGAGCCTCATTGTAACATAGTTCAGAGGCATGTAGCTGCCACATGTCTTCTCAGAGATAAGCTACCATTGGCCTAGCTAGTTTATTTTTATTTTTGTTTGTAAGCATATTTTAGTATTTTAAAGTAATGAAATGAAGTATTATCTCTATTGCATCTCTATATGTATGGTTATATCTTTAATTTGCTGCGTTCCTATTTAAATATGGATTAGTGGTATCAGAGCAGTCTGCTCTTTCTCTGTCTTTCTTTGCATGTTCCCAACGAGGTTGGGATATAAGGAGTTAGGGCTTGAACTGGTCGAACCTTTGCAAGACCAACCTCGCAAATCTAGACGGCCTCCCATGGCGGATGAAAAGAAAGAGGAGGGGGCATGAGATCCTATCAAAATCTTTCTCAAAGAGGCCCTCGAACGACAAAGGTACCTGATGATGGACAACTTTGCCCACATCCTTCTGTCGCTACCCAGGGGCAACACATCTACTTCCAATAGCTACTCTGGAAGCACCACACCCTTTAAGGTACAAGTTAACTTTGACATTCCCATATTTTAGGGTCAAATAGATGAAGACACTAGCCGGAAAAATATTACATTTGCTCTTCTCAAAGTGGCCCCCCACATCAAGGACTGGTGGGAAACCTACTGCAAGGAGAAGGACGAAAGTACGACGTCACTGTTTTCAGCCGCACCCACTTGGAATTCATTCTGGACTACCATCAAGGAGCATTGCTACCCTGTCGAAAGTTATGAGGACCAATACATAAAGTGAACCATGCTACGATAGGGAAGGGACAAAGACGTGCCAGAGTTTACCAATATTTTCCACACCCTTCGGACAAAGTTGGGTATCAAGGATTCAAAGTAGCATTTTGTACTCAAATACCATGGCTGCCTGCATGGGTACATCCAGGAATAAATAGAATTCCTGAACATCTCCTCTCTCGGCACGGCATATCGATATGCTGTCAAGATCGAGCAAAATTTTAAACAGAAGAAGTGAGACTTTCAATCTACAAATTTGAAGCAAGGGAAAGGTGCCCCCAAATAGCAGAACAAAAGACAAAGCCAAGGCAGGGTAGCCCAAGACAACCTGACAAAGCTGCAAGAAAAGAACAGCGCCACGAAGCCTAAAAAGGACACGGGAAAGTGGTGTGAGTTCCATAAGAGCCCCACTAACAAAACAGGTGAGTGTCAGGCCAAGCAGTCACTGGTGACCGAGCTAAAGGTTTCAGAATCAGATGCATGTTCTGACTCTGAGTCATAACCGACAAGGGGAATGACAAAGGGAAGCAAATTATCAATGTGGAGCCCAATGCCATTGTTTCCACCATGAAGATATAGAAGGAGGACCCCGATGATCCTGAAGAGGAGGAGCGTCTCTTCCACTGCGAGATGTGGGTAAAGGGGTCCCCACTACAGTTCATTGTCGACATCAAGAGCCAAAATAACCTCATTTCAACAGAGGTCATGAAGCGGCTCAACTTACCGACCACAACACATCGACAACCGTACACCATCGGGTGGCTTAACAAAGGACAAGATCTTGGCATGAGCTAGCAGTGTTGCCTTCAATAGAACATCAAGCCCTTCGCGGATGAGGTATTGTGTGACGTTGCTCCCATTGATGTTTGTGATATATTATTAGGACAACCATACTTGTGGAAGCGACATGATGTGCATGAATCAAGGCCCCGTGTTGTTATTGTTACTTTGCGAAATAAGTTGTACAGGATACTGGAGGTACCACCGCCTACCGCTATCTCTTTGGTTGCTGCAAAACAATGCAGTAAGCTCATTTCCAAAGCCAGGAAATTTGTTTTCCTAATGATACACCCGCAAGGCAAGAAGAATATGGTGGCCACGACCTCTAGACAGGCCCCTGCACACGACAACTACAGATAGACAAGGTCGTGGAGGAGTACAAGGACATCTTCACCTCCCCCACAGGGGTTCCTCTGCACTGTCAGGTCAAGCACTCCATCGATCGAACCCCAAGTGCGTCGCTGCCTAATGGACCAATCTGTCGGTGCTTAGTTCTAGTGAATGATGAAATCATGAGGCAGATTCAGTAGCTGCTGTGAAAGGTCACATCCGTTCGAGTTCATCATCCAGTCAAAGCCCGATCGTGTTGGTATAGAAGAAGAATGGGACTTGGAGACTCTGTATTGACTATCTAGCACTAGATAAGATCACTGTCCATAATAGGTACCTGATCCCATGGATTGATGACCTCCTGGACCGTCTAAAGGGGGCAAAATATTTCAGCAAGTTCGATTTGAAGTCAGGATATCACTAGGTACCAATCGAACCCTCTGATGTGTGGAAGACTACCTTCAAAGACAAGGAGGACCTTTTTGAATGGTTGGTTATGCCTTTTGTATTGACTAATGCTCCTACAACCTTCATGAGGCTAATGGATGACATCTTGTGGCGATTCACGAACTCATTTGTAGTGGTACACTTGAACGACATCCTGATCTTTAGCCAGAGTTGGGAAGAGCACCTCCACCACATCCAACAGGTTCTCCAAACACTGCAGAAACAAAAGTTATGTGCCAATTTGGAGAAATTCACTTTTGGCATGACCCAGGTTCAGTATCTGGGATACATTATTAATGAACGGGGGGTTGCATGTGGATCTAGCCAAGATCCAAGTCATTCGAGATTGGCCATCTCCAACCACTCTGACAGAGCTCCACATCTTTCTAGGTCTTGCCAACTTCTACCACAGGTTCGTGTTGGGATTTCCTCATATCACATGGCCCTTGAGTCAAGTCACCAAGGGAGGAGCGAAAGAAAAATTCTTTTGGTCTGAATCTCAACAGAAGGCTTCACAGAGTTGAAAGATCGCCTCAACTCGGCACCAATGCTCGCATTACTAGACTGGCAACAACCATTCGAGGTCAAGACACATGCCTCTAACTATGCTATTGGGGCAGTCCTTACTCAATACGAGCATCCAGTGGCATGTCATAGTGAGACACTTTTAGACATAGTCTGGAATTATCCCACTTATGACAAAGAGATGTATTCCATTGTGTAGGCCTACCATCAATGGAAGCATTACATTTTGGGAAAGGAAATAGTCATCCACATAGACCACCAATCCCTGCGAGCATGCCAAGATGATATGGGAAGCACACTACAGTCGGGCTGCTGGGCATTTCGGGGTCGAGAAAATGGTGGTAGTACTATAGAAGTATTTCTATTGGTTGAATATTTGATAGGATGTCGAGATGTACATCAGATCATGCATTGCCTGCACCATTGCCAAACCAACAATCAAGAAGCAAGGCATCTATAACATGTTGCCTACCCCCAGTTGACCTTGAGAATCCATCTATATGGATTACATGTCAGGCCTTCCTTCTACTAAGCATGGAAATGACTATGTTTTTGTAATTGTCGATAGGTTCTCGAAGATGGCCATTATGGCTGTCTACAAGAAGAATATCACAGAAGAAGCCACTGCTAAGCTCTTCTTTGAATGAGTGTCGGTACACTTTGGGATCCCACCGACTATCATCTCAAATTGGGACAACAGGTTCCTCAGTACATTTTGGTCTAGTCTCTGGTAGATGATGGACACCAAACTCACTAAGTACACAGCCTTCCATCCTCAAGCTCATGGTGAGACAGAGGTTGTCAACATGATGATCGTACACATTATGTGCATGTACAACTCAAAGAATCCACGCACATGGGATGAGAGCCTCCCCTATGTTTAACACAGCTACAACTGGGTTGTCCACAGCTCAACTGACCACAACCCTTTTCAGGTGGGCTTGGGATTCTAGCCATTATTTCCCAATTATGTGGCCATGCCATTTGCAGGTACTCACGTAGATTCGGCTCATGTCCAGTCCAAAACAGATAAGGCAAATAGCTTCATTGATCATGTCCAACATATTCGTCAGCAGGTCCACAACATTCTGGAGAAATCAAATGCCAAGTACAAGCAGTGACATGATCCACATCGGGTGCCACACAATTTTCAGGTAGGCGACAAAGTTTGGTTTCATTTGCAAAAGGAATGCCTTACCGGAGCCTATCGGAAACTCAGAACACTCCGATATGTTCCTTACACCATTACCAATGTTGTGGGGGACAATGCATTTGAGCTCATCATTCCCCATTCCTTGACCTACACACAGTGTTCAATGTGGACCGCCTTTGGCCATACTTTCCACCATCACTAGACACATGCGACATTGCAAAATAGCTCACACCCACAGAGTTAAATCCAGATTGCATGGAACAAGTTGCAACTGATCGAATCATGGAAACACAGATCAAGCACACTTACAAGTAGAATATCCAACTGTATATAGTTGTTAAAGTAGGCCAACTCCTTCACCAAGGCAAGTGTCTCACCAGGGACCAAGTTCTGTAGAAGCTTCCTCATCTCATGTAGGAACTCAACGCAATTGGGATCATTGCTTCCTAAGGGAGGAGGAATGATCCAGGTGGATATTGGTGGCCACCCTCGAAGTCCACTTGGACCCCCACCATTGTTTCTTTCAGCTTTTCAGTTTCCTTAATTGTAGCAAAGTTTACTATTTTTAGCAGTTTTTCGGGTCTTGAACTTCTTGAGCCGTTTTGAGGCCCTAAACGATGTTTTTTGGGAAAAGTAGGAGCAACATGGGTCTATGTACCAATTCTCCTCTTCGCAAAGTTGTAGTTTTTGGATAGATCTTTCTAACTAGATATTGTGCGCATCAAACGGAGTTTGTATGAAAAAGTTATGAACCCAAGAACATGATGTACCAATTTACCCAAATGGGGCCCACAATGTGGCATTCCATCTTCTAGGGTTAGATTTTTAGATGTTTAGGATTCTCCATTATTTCTCAACAATAAATAGGCCTTCGAGCCTCATTATAACACATTTCAGAGGCATATAGCCGCCACATATCTTCTCAAAGATAAGCTACCATCGCCCTAGGTAGTCTATTTCCATTTCTGTTTGTAAGCATATTTCAGTATTTTACAGTAATTAAATGAAGTATTATTTATGTTGCATCTCTATATGTATGGTCATATATGTAATTTGTTGCATTCATGTTTAAATCTCGATCAACGAAGCCCTAACTAAAGGGAAAAAAAGGCAGTATATTTGTAAAAGACAAGAGAATCTCTTACACCTCTCTAAGGTAGCTCCTAAGTAATTTTGGAGGTAGATTCTAACAAGGAAAACTAAAGATAATAATAAAATTGCTTTACACCTATCTTAAAAAGCTTTATGAATCTCCAAACATCATGGATAAATTTGAAATCCTTCTCACAACGAAAGAATTTTTCTCATTAGAAGACATTGATTGTGGTGTTAAACGCTTGGAAAATGGGAAAGCTAAGGACATTGAAGGTTACCAAGAAGAAATCTTAAAAACTGGAGGTCCTGTCCTCATCCCCCACATCCACAATCTTTTCAATCAAGCGGTCAAGCAAGGGTTCCGTAAAGCATGGACTCAAAGCTTAATTATCCCTATTTTTAAAAGTGGGGATACAAATAACTCCTCTAATTATTGGAAAATTATGATCAACCCTCTCTTAGCCAAGTTATATGGTATTATATTGGGAAAGAAGTTGAGCATATGACTTGAAAGTGAAGGTAAGCGGGCTAAAGGCCAAGCGGGTTTTAGAAGGCATCACTCAGCAACGGACCACCTCATTATGCTTAGGATCATTGTGGAGGAATGTTGCAGTGATAAATCCAATCTCTTTTGTTGCTTTGTGGACCTTAGAAAGGCTTTTGACATGGTTCCTATAAACAACCTGTGGAATAGATCAGAAGAGTTACAGGTTCCTTTCGAGATGAGAGCTACCTCTATAAGGCTATACAAGAATGTAATTGCCCAGTTAAAAAGCAATGAGGGGTGGTCGAAAGATATTAAGTGTAATATCAGAGTTAAACAAGGTTGCACCCTCTCCCCTACCCTATTTAGCATTTACATTGACAAGCTAGAAGGTTGTTTAGAGGAATAAAGATGCGTTGTCACGATCTTAGCTGGGATAGTCATCATCCTTCTTCTCTATGTTGACGATATTTTTCTTCTCGCAAGGTGACCATCTAATCTTGATAAGAAACTTACACTTCTTAATGATTTCTTCTCTACCATGGGTATGATTGTTAACACTGACATAAAAGAAGTTATGATCATCAAATCCAAGAATGACACTTACACTAATTTTATGTATGATAATAGTAAGTTGGAGGAAGTGTCTTCTTACAAGTACCTAGGAATTGATATTCATCACAAGCTCAACTGGAACTATAACATTGAGAAAATGATTAATGGGCAATGGAAAGCTTATTTGGTCTTGAAAATAATTGCACAACAACAAACCTCGTAATGTGGGATAGAAAGAAGTTCCTCTCTGAAACTTTAGTCACTCTTGTTATCTTATACGGATGTGAGGTTTGGGGTTGCAGCATCTCTAGAGAATCCTGGAGAAAGATTGAACAAATCCAGAAGCATTTTATAACATATAACCTCAAAATTAAAAGCAATACACCCTATCCCAGTATCCTTGTAGAAGTGGGTCTTTTCCCTATCAGGAGACTATGCATCTGTTGTACAAGTGCAAACTCAATATCATAGGATACCATAGACTTGCTAAGCTAGCTTTAAATTCCAACCAAAACCACCTAAGGCTCAAACGAGGTTGGTATAAACAGACCAGGGCCTGGTTAAACCATTGGGAGATTGATGAGAATGTTGCATTACAAAACATTAATAACATTAAAAATATTGTTACTTCTAAGTTCAAATAAAAAATGTGGTGTGAGAAAGATTTAGCAACTAAAATAAAATTAAGATATTATAAGGAGGTCATCAACCCCACCCTAGAAGATCAAAATCATCTCTCTGTTTTAACTAGCTCAAAGAAGAAAATTAATATAGCCAAGATTAGAACGAACTCTCATGAGCTCCATACTGAAACGGGTCGTTGGGCAGTTCCTAAAACACCATGGATGGAAATGATCTGCCATCTCTGTGAGAATATGAACATCGAGGATGAAAATCACTTCCTCTTAGAGCGCCCTGCGTACAACCACATTACATCTCGGTTTCATAATCTTTGCTGCAATACTCACCTTCCTAGCCTTTTATGATGTCAAAATTATAGTGAGCTCAGAAGGTTTCTCTCCAAGCCTTTTGAGCATAGGAATAAAATCTTAAATCAAACTAAATAATTTGTTTCTTAGGTCCAATAGACCAAACTTTGGTCCCAATGGATGTTAAGCATCATCATCATCATCATTACAAGATTATAAAACTCAAGTTAAAACATCAAAATTATCTCAACATGGTTGACAATTTAACAAAAACAAGAAAATAAATAAATTTCAAAGATATGAATCAATTTTTAAATCTTTTCAATATGGAGAAATTTGCAAGTGAAGAAAACAATTTTTAAATTCTTTTAGGATAAATAAAATTTGAAAATAAAATTATTTTATTTTAAAATATCTAAATTAAAATTAACAATATTCATTTTTATAAATAAATTTTAAAAATAAAAATATTTTTTAAATAAATAAGAAAATAAGTTAATGCTTTAAAATTGAAGGGTATTTAGTAGAGTTAAAGTTTGTTCCTTATAAATTATTATGGGTAATTCTTAGTAGTGTAGTTTTTTTAATAATGTTGATGAATCAGCCTAAATTAGTGAATAAGTAGCAATGATAATTTTCTTCACTATTAATTTAACAACCAACCAAATTATGATATATAAATTTTTAATATTTAACAAAATGAAAAAATAAACTTAATAAACCATTCATCTAATTTATAGCATATTTTTAAATAAATAAATAAATTTATCCTCTTGAAAAGCTACTGAAACATTGAAATTATGTAGAGCTACTGAAACATTGAAATTATGTAGAAATTACCGATCAAACTTGTAACTCCAGAAACTCCAAAAACGGCAACTTAAACAAATTCATGCTTGATTACTCTAAAAAAACCTTAAAACATAAAAGGGAAAAAGTTACAAGCAAAACCATATCCAGACATCGAAGATTCCTTTTTTTTCGAGTCAAACTACAATGTGTGCAAAGGAATAAACTTCTCAGGACGGGCAGTAGAGGTTAACTTCTCAGATTAATTCCCAACAACAACAATGCTTTATAATGGAAAGAAACACCACAGCCAATGATTGGTAGTTGAGTCAACACCAATGATTGGTAGTTGAGTCAACACCACTGCTAGTTGAGTCAACACCACTCATTTTATTTGCAGAAGGCTGCAAGTACCCTTCTAGGTGGGGTTGAAGGCCTTCTGGCATGCTGTACAAAGCGATTGTCCAGCACCAGAACATCACCAACTTCCCAGCTGATGTCCACGCACTCTTCTTCAGCTATTTCGACGTACCGTTCAATTGCCTCTTCAGGAAAGAGGGAACCATCTGCAAGCATTGGGACTATCTTTCGAAGTGCTGAAGGGTTGAACCATGCTTTCCTCTTGTCTGCGTCTCCGTCAACAGTTCTTATGGAAACAATAGGTCCTATTTCAAATAACATTGTACCATCATCTGCCCAAGTTATTTTGGACACTGGAACACCTGATGTTGCAAGCCTGGAACACCACATAAACATCAATTTCGGTACCCCGTACTCTTTTTTTTTCAAAATAATTTGATTATTTAAAATGGTAAAGCTGAGATGAAGTAGGAGAGATCTGGATAGATCTTAAAATTAATACAAATTCAGTTTGACCTATATACAAATTATGCAGATTTAACCTAAAATAAAATTACACAGATTTATTTTAAGATGAAATGTAGATTTTTAGTTTATTATTTCTGTATGTAAATTGTGTATGAGCTAAAGCAGTGTGATTGCTTCGAATGGATAGTTGACCCACCTTGAAAGACATGAAAGACATGAAAGACAAAAGAAGCTCATAGACAATTTACATCAAGAAGCAATAAAACAGAATGACAAACTTTGAAAACCTGCTTCCACACAATCTAGAATTTTTCATACATACTGCTTCCACACAATCTAGAATTTATTCTTACTTCCTTTCTGCTTCCTGCTTGGTGGTGGTTTCGTAACGGGACTGCCAGCCCTTTAAAAAGGATTGAGGATCGTCTTCCTGAGGGAGGCTAACGGAATAGATCAACCCCCCATCCTCCAGTTTTTTAACAAGTTGTGGAAATTTCTGTTCCACTCGTTGGGTGATCTTAGTGCTTAAAACAATTGCTGTCTGCCCTCCCTCCGGAGGCGCAATCTCACAGAAGAAAATTAATTTGGTAGGAAAATTATCGAACTGAAAGGGGAACCCAAAAAAAAGCCAAGAATCAGTTTGAAGAGCAAGAAAACAGAAAAGGAAACTGTAGTGTGGAGTGCAAGGAGGATGGACTTACCATAGACATCTCGTGATGGAATTTGATGGGTTGCTCAGAAGGAGCTTCGTTTGCAGTGTAAACCCTTCCTTCAACCCTGGTTCTTGAAGCTAAGCCCAGATATGGATGCTCTTCCCATCCAAATGCTTCGACAACTGCATTGAAATCTGATGCGCTTCTCAGTGGAAATCCTCTGAAGAGAAGCGCCCCAACCCGTTTTAGATGATTGTCGATCCATTCCCTGTTGTGTTGGATTGTAGCAAAACCATAGGAAAGAGAGTGCCATCTTCAAGAATCTGCTGTTGGGCAATCCTCCCTTGTTCCATGAAGGCCAATTCCTCCATTGTTTTATCTCGTTGCTGTTCAGAATGCTCGCCTGAATGGACGGTACAACAGTTCCTTGCCTGTATTGAAGTTAGGCGTATATGCTAGATATTTGGTGCGTTGCCTCACATGTGGGAAACACCTAAGTCCTGAAGTAGTCAATTTAGGGAAGAAAATAGGAAGCAATGATCACAATTTATCTTCTCATAATCGGTTAAGTCTTTGCACATGCATGCATTTGCTTTTGTCTTATTAATTTTATTTTAATCGTAATGACGAAAGAATTGTATTTAAATGTTATGTATTTCTATTTATTTTAATCGTAAATGACGAAAGAATTGTATTTAAATGTTATATATTTGTATTTATTTTAATCGTAAATGACGAAAGAATTGTATTTAAATGTTATATATTTCGAAGATAGAGAAATATGTTTAACATGATGTAGACTTAGTGACACAGGAAACTAAAACTAATGTAGAATGGGCGATAAAGTAAGATTTGAATTTAATTTTTTATTTAATTTTTTAATTTATAAATTCTAGAATTATTTTAATTAGTGAAAGAAACAAAAATGTGTTAATTAATAAAAATATATTTATTTTTAATATATATTTTTTAGAAATAAATATAATAGGATCATTGTTATTAATTAAAAAAAACCGAGTGAATAAAATAGGTTGTAATATTATTGATTGAATCCAATATTGGACATTCCATGTTATTTGCTTCCTAATTATTAATCGATTTAAATTTATTTTAGATTTTTCTATCAAACATTATTTTATATATATATAGAGAGAGAGATATTTTAGAGTCAAATGTAGGGAGTTGTGTTGTTAAAGGTTAAATATTATTACTTGAAAAATAATTAAAAAACAGTTAACTATCTACTCTTTTACCAAATTTATTATCCCAGCTTATTAATATTTATTATTAATCTAGATAAAATTATAACATAGCGAATATAGATTTATAATATTGAAACAACATATCCATCATTAAAAATATGTTTTCTTATAAGAGGTTTATTTATATATATTTACAATTTATTTAAGTGAAATATCCATCCTCTATATAAATATCTACTAAGTAATTTTGATAAAACAATCATATATTCACTTGTACGAATCTAACATAAGCAGAGAAGGGTCAAATCAAATTTCTTCATCTGCAAGCTTTTCTGAGTGAAAGATACAATGTGTTATATTTCATTGTTTAAATTGTATTTTTGAATGTTAGATAGAGTATATATAGGACCAAATAAAAATTTAACCATAATTTTTTTTTTGTATATGTAGATATATATGAAGTTGATATTGACATGAATTAGTTAACTTACATCTTTATTCAATGAGTCAACATGGCATTGAAATATATTAGTGCACACATAACACAACAGATATAGGAAAGCAATATGCTCTTTGTATTAATAAATATCAAAGAGGCTTTACAACCATAAATAGAATTTTGACTTTATAGATGTCTCCCCAAATTGATTTTTCCTTCCTTGTCACAAAGCACACCTCAACACCATACCTAATGCATAAAAGTGATTAATTCTCTAGGCTCAAAGAAACAACATGAGGGCACAATCAATCTCCAAAATCCCACCTAGACCTTATGGGGGCCAGTGAATTTATAAGAGGTGGTAGTTTGGGAATTGTTATCGTTACCAATCTAGGCTTGAGTTCCACTTAAGAGGGGAGGCTCAAGGGATAATATATAATGTCTCCAAGATACGATTTGAGTTCTCTATGCATGGTAAATTCTGAAAACTAAGTTGGAAGCTTATGGAAGAGGAAGCTTCAGAAATATTTTTTATTTTTTCAAATTTCTAGAATCAACACTCTTGTAGAAAGGAGCAACTTGTACTGGTCAATGTTGGTGACCAGGCATGTAACCTACACTAAGCACATGTGGGCTAAAGGGTCAGGTGCGCTGGGGCTTATAACACTTATTTTGGATAGGAAGTCCTAGGAACTCACAATTATTTGGAGAAGTGACATTTAGAGCTTTGTGAATGGTTGACGACAAAATATATGTGGATGTTGAATGACCCAATTTGTAGGCCTATTAACCAGATGTGGCAAAATGGCCTATAACAATGAGATAATCCCAAAGGTGTTGGGAATAAATGTCATATTATAGTATTTGCTCTGCAGGTATGCAACCATGTTGATCATAGAGGTGGGTTACTCGATTCCATGTTGGTTACCATATCTGGCTAAAAAACTATCATTAGTGGAAATCAACTTCAATTAAGCCACTTGTACTCATTAAAATAGCGGAATTCATAAAAATCAACAAAAAATTAGCTTAAGTCTTTTTTAAGTTGATTTTTATCATCAATAGGGAGAAAAGGAGGGTGATGCTCAGATAAGAGTGGGGTTTATACTAAAAAAGGGTTGAATAACAGAAAAAGAAATGTCAATTGATAGCCCTAACATCTTCCCATGAATAATTATTTATGTGTTCACATGTAAATAATCATGCAACCCTTATTCTAATATATTTCTTGATCAAAATTGGGCACAACTAAGCAAAATTGGGGAAAATTTGGCCAAAACATGATTTGTAGTCTAATGATTGCCAATGGAGATATTCACATTGCCCCACTCCTTTCCCTTGCTACATGAAGCTTCTTTTCCAAAGCCATGTTTTTTTGTGTCTAGATTAATCAACAATGGGGTCGATGATATCAACTTATGCATGAATGAAATATAATACATATATAAACATAAACACAAATATGCAGCAGAAAGACATCTTCATTTCATTAATATCAAAGAACTGAAAGATGCTTACATATAGAATGGAAATAAACTAGCTTGGGGGATGTTAGCTTATCTATGAGAGGAGAAGTGGTAGCTACATGCCTCTAAACTATGTGACAATGAGACTCAAGGGAATTTTTATTATTGAACAATAAAGGGAAACCCTAAACAACCAAAAATGTAACCGTAGGAGATGGAACACTAAGAGTTTGTGGGCCCCATTGGGGTTAGTAGCGCAACCAACTTCCTAGGGTCGTAACTTGTTCATATGATCTCTATTTCGCATGTACAATACCTCATTAGAAAGGATCTCTATGTAATAAAATATTTTCAGCAAGCCCTTACCTACGTCTGCAAGCCTGTCGCAAAACTCAAAAAATGTCGTTTAAGGGGTCAAAGCAACTCCAGAAGTTCAAGACCTGAACATTTTCTAAAAATACTAAAGTGTGCTATAATCAAGGAAACTAACGGAAGTGACTAGAGGTCTTGGCTGAAAAGGAGGGTGGCCACCAATATCCACCTACATTATTCCTCCCCCTTTCGAAAATAATGGTCCCCATTCTGTGTAGAGCCTCCATGATGTGAGGATCTGTGGTGTATGTGGATGATCATTTCCTTCCCCAAAATGTAATGATTCCATTTTTAGCAGGCCTTCGAAATCGAATACATCTCTTTATCATTGGTGGGATACATTCAAGTGGTATATGAAAGTGTCTCACTGTGATATGCCACCAGATGCCCTTGCTGGGTAAGAACCCCACCAACAATATAGTCAGATGCATCTGTCTCAATTTTAGATGATTATTGTAGGTCTGGTAATGTGAGCACTGGTGCAGAGCAAACGTGATGCTTCAACCTGAAAAAAGCCTTCTGTTGGGATTTGGAGCTTTGTTGTACTGGCTGGGGCTGGAAAATCCCAAATAACTTCTTTCTTGGCTGGGTCCACATGCATAACACGCTCATAATTTATACACCCCACATATTGAACCTCGGTCATACCAAAAGTGCATTTCTCCAAATTGGCACATAATTTATATTGTTGTAGGGTTTTGAGGACCCGTCGAACATGGTGTATGTGCTCTTCCTAACATTGGTTGAACAACAGGATGCCATATAGATGTAATAACACAAATGAGTTGGTCAAGGTACACAATATTTAATCCATTGACCACATTAAGGTTGTAGTGGCATTCGTCAACTCAAAAGGCATGACCAACCATTCGAAAATGCCCCCCTTCGATTTGAAGGCAACCTTCCACACATCGAATGTTTTGATTGGTACCCGGTGATAACCAAATTTCAAGTCAATATTTTTGAAATATTTTTCCCCCTTGAGTTAGTCTAGAAGGTCATGAATCTATGGGATTGGATACCTGTTATGGACAATGATCTTATACCACACCGATATTCAATACAGAGCCTCCAAGTTCTATCCTTCTTCTGTATCGACATAATTGGGCTCCCTTATGGTGATGAACTTGGCCTGATGTTCCCTTTCTACAACATCTCATGAATCTACCTCTTAATTTCATCAATCTTCAGAACAGGGTGTTGGTAGATTAGTCCATTGGGTAGCGATGTGTCTGGGGTCAAATTGACGGAGTGCTTGACTTGACAGTGTAGGGGTGCACCTGTGGATGAGGTGAAGATGTCCTTGTATTCCTCCACAACCTTGTCTATCTACTTCTACTGTGCATAGGAGCCTTGTCTGGAGGCTGTGGATGTGGTCACAATGTTCCTCTTGTTTTGATGGAAAATCACAAGTAAGACAAATTTCTCGGTTTGGGAAATTATCTTACTACATTGTTTAGCAAAGATAAAATAAAACTCTATAGGTGATGCTACCTATGGTATCCTGTAAAATTTCTAACCCAAAGTAATAATAAATGAATGAGGTCAAGATTCATATATAGCATGATGCGTCTACAGGTATGGTTAATGTAATGAACCATCACATAATTCTAGAGAGGAAACATCACACAATAGATCAGCTAAAAAGTGGTTGATGCTATAAGGTAGGTGACATTGTTGGCTGACATGGATATCCCGCCCTTAGTGGAAGCACTCGATGGTGTATAGTTGTGGATGTTGATTTGTTGGCAGCTTCAATCTCTTAACGACATTGAATGAGATTAGGTTCTTCTAGCCCCTGCTCTTAATGATGAACTACACTGGTGAACCCTTTAACCACATTTGCAAGTGGAAGAGTTTCTCCCCCTCGTATGGATCCTCAAGTTCCACGTTTTGGAGCTTGGTGGTAGCGATAATTGTAGTGGGTTTGACGTTAATGATCTACTTTACGCTATCAGTTCCCTTGTCTGGTTCTTTCTCAGAATCAAAGAATGCATCTATCTTTGAGACTTTTAGCTTGGCCACAATGCCTACTTTGTAGGACATTCATTCATGTTGTGAGTTGGAGTTTTATGGAACTGTCAACACTGTGTCGGTGACTTTATTCACCTTCTTGTTACTCTTGGATTATGGCTTCAAGGTGTTGTTCTAGGGTGTCCTGACTCTTCCCTTTTCTCTATGGCTTGGGGATGCCTTTTCTCCATTTCGGGTTTGCAAATCCAATGCCTTTGCTTCTTCTACTTGAATTTATGCTTAGTCTTGGCAACATGTAAATATGTTGCACCAAGAAAGGAGATGTGTAGGAACTTCATCTCCTCTTGAAGGTATTTGTGAAAACAAATCTGGGACTTGATCACTAGATGTTTCTTAAAATATTTGAGACCCAAATTTGTGCGTAGGGTATGGAAAAGATTCATCATCTCATGTAGATCTTGGTCCATTTTCTATCACAACATACTCCATTGTATGTACTTATCCTCGTATCTCCCCAAGGGATGATATTGTTCCCTGATGGAATGTCGGAAAAAATTCCTAGTGGGTGAAGCTAAAAGAGTGAGGGTTCTCTCTTGCCCCTCTATTCATAGTAGGTTTCCCACTAGTCCTTGACATGGGGGGCGACTTTGAGGAGTGAAAAAGTAATATTTTCCCTATTGGAAAAATCATGAACAGAAAAATATCTTTCCAATATATTTAACCATCTATCTACGCATTTACAAATATCTGGCCTTCCAATATGGGAATGTCAAACTGGACTAGTACCTTGAAGGGAGTGGCACCTCCAGAGTGGCTTCCAGATGAATATGCATCATATGTGGGCATCCGCGAAAGGATCTGGAAAACGTTGTCCATCTTCGCATTCCTTTATCACTCTAGGGCTTCTTTGAGGAATATTTTGAAAGGATCTCCTTCTCCCTCATCTTTCTTTTCTTCTTCCATGGGAGGTCATCATAGTTTGCAAATATGGTCTTGCAAAGATTCAACTAGTTCAAGCCCTTACTCCTTATACCCTAACCTCATTGGGGACATGCAAAGAAAAATAGAAAAAGAGCAAATTGATTTGAGATCATTGATCTGAAGTTATGAAAGAACGAAATAGAATACATATATAAACATAACCACATATATGTAGCATAAATAAATCTCCATTTCATTAATATCAAAGAACTGAAAGATGCTTACATACAAAATGGAATAAACTATCTCGAGTGATGGTAGCTTATCTTTGAAAAAATATGTGGAGGCTATATGCCTCTAAAATGTGTTAAAATGAGGCTTAATGGCCTTTTTATTATTGAACAATAAAAGGAAACCCTAAACAACCAAAATCCTAACCCTAGGAGATGGGAAACCAATAATTTGTGCACCTATAATAACTCTTTAGAAAGGTATCTCTTAGTACTACAAGGTTTGTTGCAGGACCCTGCCTACTACTATGGCCTTTATATACACCTCAAGAAAAAGATGCCATTTAGGGGGTCAAAACAACTCTGGAAGTTTAGGACCCAAAAAACTATTAAAATAATAAATTTTGCTATAATCAAGGAAAATTATGAAACAAAATGGAGGCCAGGGTGGAATAGGTAGGTGGCCACCAATAATCACCTTGACTAGTCGAGCTCATACTCATATGACAGAAGATCGATTATGACCACCAACACTAAAAAATATAGGTGATCTCTTACATGCCCACACGTGCGCCCCACATGGTAGAACATGGGGAATCTAAACCTTGAACCTAAAACTTCATAAAAATTTCATATCATGACAATCAACAATAAAGAAACCCTCTTAGGGGATGTTCCAAAGCCCTATTACGTATTGGTAGATAGTGATTTTTTTTCAACCACATTTTGCCGAACCAAAAAGTATTTTTGTTTCTCACGTCAACCTATCAATTTTCTCTTGTAGATAGGAGTTTTTCCTCTTTATAATATATTTTTCCTTTTTAATATACCTATTCAATACTTTAAACTCTTCAACCTCGACCTTTTTTTTCTCATTATTTTTATTCTTATTATTGAGTTTGGAGGTCAAATGTGTGCTTAGAGTGACTAAATACATAATAGTTTTAATGGGCTCATAATCATCAGTGGTGTGCTCAAATTCATTTGGCATTGATGGCTGAGCCAAGTCATCAAAATGGAAATCAATGGTCTCAGTTCATAAGGACTTCTAGTTTTTCTAAACAAGTACATTATAATTCTTTTTGTATGACGTGGGCTACGTGTAGTGGGCATATGCTCAGATGCGGTACTTTTATAAGGTGCAAAGAATATAGAGGGAATCCTTTTAGAGGGTTGAGGAGGAGGAAATAGGGCATTTTCAAAGGATTGAAGAGGAGGAAATGGACACTTTTAAAATGACTAAGGAGGAGGTCATCGATATTTTCAATCTATTTTGAAGGTTGTCTCATAGCCATGCTTCTAGTGACCCTTCTTAATGTGACAACAGGTTATCCAACCTTTGTCTCAACTCTCTTAGAGCCTTTCCCACACAGAATACGATCCTAAACTTCATGAATATTATCATCCCCAGTGTGACCTTTGTTTCCATGCTCAAATTCCTCTTTATCACCAACTTCTTTGGGTGTTTCTTTGACATACCTTTTTGGTGTTTCCCATAGTGGATTTGAAAACCCTCAGGGGTAAATTTGTTTCTTCCTGAGAAGGCATACCAATTGGTACACTATTTTTGTAGTTATTATGAAATTAAAATATTTATCGAGCCATGTTGGTATACACTATGAAAAATGTTATTAGGGTTTTGTTGAACTTGCGTTTCATGTGGCACAACCTCTTACAAAGATAAAATGGAAAATTGAAATGCTCATCAACCTCAAAATAGAGAATCAATCAAATATGTTAGAGAGTGGTGATGGCATACTTGCTTTCACACATTATTTATTTTTGCAAGATGAACAAAAAGTTTCTCCACTTTTCCATGATCCATGATCGAGGCATTCCATTTCCCTAGTCTTGAATTAGTTCACTAGAACACATGAATCTCATCCATATCCCCTTCTCCAGTCTCTTTTTTTTGAACCAATTCCTTTTTTGTGGGAGTATCATGGTGCCACAAACTCCTCTATCACTTGCATTAGAAAATCACCTGGTTGGGTAACCTGAGTATGAGAACTGTAATAGCCCCAAGTTAAATTTCCATGTAAATAAATAATGTATGCACATTTCAAAAAGAAAAAAAAACTAAGATCATGGGACATGTATTCCAAACTGAATGAGGCAAAAACATTACATTGGCATCCACTTGTGATATATTATTTATTGGTTATGGAAATTTTCATTGGAAAGAGGCAAAAGGAAATAAATGGCAATTATTTATTACAGGATAGCAAGTACATCAGGAAAAATGAAAAAGGGAATAAAATAAAATGAAAGAAATCATAATTCAGATGGTGGGGAAGAGGAAGAGTTAAGAAAAGGACAAAAATAGTAAAATAGTATGCATGCAAGGAAAAAAGAAGAAAAAGAAAAGAAACAAAAATTGGAGAGAACATTCTAGAATTCTCCTTTAGAAAAGAAAGGAAAAAATAAAGGGAGAGAACTTAGAGAAAAACAAACAAACAAGGAACCAACAAGAACAAGCAAGGAAGGCGAGCAGTGGAAGAAGAATCTGTGTGGTAGCCAGGAGAAGATTTGCACAACAACAAGGGAAAAAAATAGTTGAGCATTTGCAAGTAATAATGTGAATATTTGATTATATTGCCAGGATTTGAATGCATGGTTCATGCATTGTCTATTTGTCCATTTTTTGCTATCATTGGCGTGGGATTAACCTGGATTGGAAGTCATGTATAATATTTCCTTATGTCATTTCCTCGACAACCATGATGTAGTGGGTTACCTATTTGGTTGAGTTTTGGATTTCTAATACATTTGGGATATTGGTTGAGGTAGTCTTAGGAAAATCCCAATGGTTGAGAGTGGAGAGGGTTTTCTTTAGGTAAGCTCTTGATTTCCTATGAGTGTGTTATCGGGAAATCTAGTGTCCACTCGGAGCTGCTAGTCCCACTAAGACTAGTAGCTACCTTAGAAACAAACAAACTAAAACTACTTTCATTTTCCTTTATGAGAAGTAGATAAGAGGGGAACAAAGGGCACCAACCTCAGTCTTGCGCTTGGTTCCTCTCCCTTCTGACAAATCCTTGCCGCTTTTCCTTTGTCTACCTAGCTTCAAAGAGCACCTGTGGGATCAAAGTAGCACAATACTATCGAAGAACAGAGATCTACAATCATAAACAGTATAAGACCAGATATATATTGACCACACAAATGCATATATCATCAAACATACAAGAATGTGGAGGAAAACTTGAATAACTTTATTAATATCAAGAATAGCAAAGAGGATTACAACCAATTGTTCTGACCCAGCGTCATCCTCCCAGCATGAAAGCCCTTATTCACCTCATGAAAAGATTAGATCACCCAACACTATGATATTCCACCAAGAAACCAACAGCACTTCCTTACAAAATACAAAATTCCAGCCTCTAGATCTCTTGGATGAGGGATCCATATATAGATGTTTCCAGGTGGGTGAGTCAGCTGCTAGGTTTTTGATTAGTGTCCTCTCTCTGATAGTTCTTGGTTCCACTTGGAGATTTCATGATCTCTTACTCATCCCTGGGTGAATTCAGAGAGACAAGTGTCCTGGGGAAGTTTCTGGAAGATTCCAAGATCATCCACTTAGCAAACTACCTCCGCCATTTGTCTACTCTCGTCCATCGCACCCTATAGAAGGACTTTTCAGTATGCATCACACCCCTCGTGTGTAATAGGTGAGATGAATCTCACCCTCAGCACTAAGCAGTCTGTATGGTCCAGTTTTGACCAGTTCTGAGCAGTTTTCCATGGAGAACTTCTGGGAGATGATGTAATCAGCTGACCTTGCTCCTTTAGGGTGTGAAGCAAAACTTTTAGGGACATAGAAGCCCTTGGTTTATGGACATATATGATTAGGGTTGCAGTGCCCAAAAATGTCTATAATAGTTGCCCCCTAAAGCATGAGGTCGTTAATCTTTTGTTGTCTGGTGAAATGCTTTATCATGAGGATCCGAGGTTTTTCGAAATGGAAGGTGACCTGTAATAAGATACAATACAATACATTATCTTCATAATATTTTCATGATCTAGCTGAGGCGGGCATTCCCATGCTCAGTTTTATAAATTCATTTTCATGTACATAGGACAGACAACCGTCTGTGTGGCAGATTGATGACTCTGATAGAGCCACCATCCTTTGATTCGGATGATCATATGTGCATCAATGATGTACATTTGATGTCTTTATTTTCCTGAATATATCGTAGCCCAGATGGATGAAACTAGATCCGGGGTCTTCAAACTCATCCAATTTTCACCCGAAGTACAAGTCAATCCATGTGAAAAATGTTCTAGAGTCAAACATGGAAAGACATTACCTGATTACCAGCCGATGATGTAAGCTACTAACAGGCGCAAGAGGAATCACCAATAATGATGATGACCCTCAAGGTACGATAGTACAATTCACGTGGTGTGAAAATGGGACTTGTCGTCGAACACCACGCAAAATCTCTCGGTCGAAGGCCATTGATGTAAACCTGTCACCGAAAGTGAGAAACTTGCCATTGAGGCACGCAAGCTTCAAAGTACTGAAAGGGTTTTTCCTAGGCCAACTTCTTGGATAATGATCTGACGTCGACAAGAAGTGACCCATCGTAGGAGGGCCTTAATGAATCCCTCATCTATGACATAGAATGAATCAAATGACTTTTGGAGGTGAAAACGATCTGATGATATAGGGTTCAGGCTGACAGTCATGAAAGAATGAAGAGTAAAGGTATTGCAGTGGATGAGACACAAGATGGGTTGGTGAATTCTCTGATCGACTTCTCTTCAACATATCGGCAACACTTGAAATGGATTGGTAGCATTAACCCCAAAGATGGATGGTGCGATGGACCAATGGTGATATGACCAGTGAACGGAATAATCCAACCCGACTCAGACATGGAGTGAAAGTGTCATGTTCGAGAGCGACTTTGCTACCAATAAAGTTTCTTCAAGTTTTCTTCCCAATTTTTACCCAGTCATTGATGACCAGTACCTCTTTATTTTTATCAAGCTTGAGGAGGATAACATATGCTTGTTCTATAATTTTCCCTTTGGGCAAACCCGTCGCTATGTTTTAACGAGCCTAGCGACAGTGAAACTCGTTCTTGTCTATATGGACAAGTTTGTAGCTATTGGTTTTAACGAGTTTAATGACAAAGATAACTCGGTCCTTTCCAATTTTAGAGAGTCTGAAAGGGACGTAAAGGAAACTCCAATAATCCTTTTTCGTCATATAATCCCTTAAGTCTGAAAAAGTATAAACTAATAAGAAAGGGATGAATTTTCGATAATTTTAACGAGCCGTACAAAACAAGCGCTTGATCTTTTTGTGTAATAATCCCTCAAGTCCAAAAAGATTAAAATCTAGAGGAGGGATAACACTCCCGATAGCTTTAATGAGCTGGAGAGGCCAACTGCTCGGCAATCTTTTCATATTTTACGAGTGAGACGAAAAGAGCTAAAAGGAGACTTGCTTTTTGATGAACAAGTGATAATTTCAGTAGCAGCTGATTCTAGGTAAGGTTTGGAATTTTCCAATCACGGCAGTGTCACAAGGATGGCTAATAGAATCACTCTTCGCAGTTGTGCCTCAAAAGGGGTATACAATCAAATGGAGGCGAATGATCGGCTAAAACAAAGTGGAGGTGATGATGAGAACACGACCAAGGCTCAAAAGCTAATGATAATGCATTCACAATGGTTATTTACCAGAGATTGGTTCATTTTTTAATGAGCTTAAACTCTGGGGGAAACATTTGCTCATTTCTTAGGTTTAATTTTTAATGAGCTTGAACTTTGCATAAAAACTGCCCGTGGTGGGTTTATTTTTTAACGAGCTTGAACCCTGCGGTAACACTGCTCATAATAAGTTTGCATGTCCCCAACATAATAATGCCAATCGAGCTGCATGCCCCCCAAGATTCATTGCATTCATTGCGGTGGTTGGAATGAAGGTTTACCTTCGAGATCTTTGAAATACTCGACTTGGATTTTACGAGATCGTAATCAAAGACTCGATTTGGAAAGGGAGTTGTTTCATTTTTTAATGAGGTTGACACAAGATAGGAACTGTCCTCAGAATCCACCATATTTACAGTATTTGATAGAAAATCAATAACTGAAGGATGATTAAGGTTGCCGGAATAATATTCGTGATAATTCGGAAGATGGGAACAATGGTGGTAATCTTCCCATGGTGCCTCTCCTATCATCTTTGACTGAATGATTCCTTTGTTTGTAGAATGTACATGCGACCAAGGAACTGAAGAGGTGCCATATTCCTTAGACCTATCTATGCAAACACTTGATGAGCATTGATTTGGGTTTGCTCCCCAAGCCAAGAAAATTGATTGCTACAATATTTCTAAAATGGCGATGATCCATGCTGTCAAAATGTTCAGGAATCTTATAAATCTAGAAGATATCATATTGCAGGTTCCCACCGTGGCCACTTCTTCCAGATTGTTTGGAGGCAGTAGGGAAAAAGTACCCATCAATGTAGGGTCTTTTAGTAGGCCTACTCCGATATTTTGAAGCGCTTGAGAGCTTTCGTGGAACATCAGAATGCTTACCGTAACTTGTGAACTATTGGGGAGAAATGTTTGTTGGTTGACGATTGTAATTGCTCCTTGGAAGGGAAATGCAATCTTCCTAAAGTAGGTCGACACAATGGCAGCCATAACATATATCCAGGGCCTTCACAGTAGGATGTTGTAATCGAGGGTTCTGTCAATAACTTCAACATCAATTTCTACTGTTTTTCCCCAGTTATGTTCGTCCATCAAATGCTTTTAACGTCATTGACGATCACGACAAGGGTGGAGAGCCTAAACTTTTCCAGCAACTCATTGACATAATACATGTAGATGACCCATCATCGATAATTGTTCGATGAATAGTTTTGTTGAGGGCTTTCACTTGAATAAGGAAAGCTAGTTGAGCTGGTAGCTGAGGGCCATATCCTTTGTGATTAAAGGCCACAAGATTGGAATTCGTTGGGTCAATCCCACCTATCAATTATAATTTGGGAGGGGCAATTTTGTAGTACCTAGGGTGTCAACATAGCGAACGACGATTGGGCCAGATCTTCCGCTACATTATAATGCTGTGCTACTCTGGCACAAGGATTAAATGTCGATTTGTGTACTACTCCCTTCAGAGGTTTTATCATTAGCTCAGGGATGATGGGTGGCACAACTTCGGTCAAAGTTGTTTTCGAACTACTAGGTTGATCAATAGCCTTGTTGTTCGACAGCTGTGGATTCCTGTAATCTTTATTCCTTATCGATATCACAGCATCATTTTGGTGCTTCGAAATGGACAGCATAAATACTTGGGATCGGGAAGAATTGTCAATAGCAACCAGATTGGTTCCTGGGTTTGGAAACGGATCAGTCAATACCGCTGAAGTTTTTGAATTCTTAAAGAATTTCTTAATCTTAGCTTTAGGTGGACAATCTCTTGTCTGATGATCCTCATCGCATATCTAACACCTCGAAGGGGGTTTCCTTTGCCCAGAAGTGTTTGGAGAAGATTTCTTAGGAGATGGCTCCTCCTATTTTTTCTTCTTCCCTTTCCTTTTCTTCTTGCCCCCTGGTTGTTTTGGTTCTTTGCCTTTGTCAGTCGACACGACATTTACCTCTCAGGTGAGAGGCTCCTCATTTGCATTTTGACTTGAAAACGTACGAGCCTTCTTTGATGTAGCTTTTACAGTTTTTTTGCTAGTGGCACCTATCACACCATTGCCGGCATGAGAGTCTTTGCTTGATTTAGGAGGGGGAGGAATAGAGAATTATGGTCTAGGAGCATCAGGGATTTTATCGTAGAGTGTGCCAGACTGAGTATATATCAAGTCTAGATATTGCGCACGAGCAATGACTTGCTCTTCATTGACGACTCCTCCCTTTGCCACATCTTCTCTAATAGAAGGTAATAATGACTTAAAAAACCATTCAGCTAGCAGCTGATCAGGATCATATGGTTTTACCATTCTACGACGACGTCGCCACTCATGAATATGATCAGATATGTGAGTGGTCATTGTCTGTTTGAAATTGGTAAGAAGCTCTGTTCCTCTTTTGTACCTTATGGGTAACTGAAAATGGGTTAAAAGGTTGTGGCTAGGGTGCTGAAGTTATCAAATGAAGCTCTAGGCAATTCGATTTACCATTTTCCTGCTGGACCAGTTAACATTCCCTAAAAAAGGTGGAGCCTGATCAAATCATCGTTGAGAGTGTTGGAGGAACACCATAGATGAAAGGTCATCACATGATTCGATGGGTCTTCACCTAGATTTCCATTAAATTTAGGAATATCTAACGAAAGTTTATGCAGAATCGCTGGCCACCAAGGGGCGTAAGCAATTGGATCATTCGTTAGCTGGTTTAGATCTGGTAATTCTAGAGTTTCTACAAAGGGAAACTCTTGATTCAAGTTAGGCGAAGCATACCCAGGATAAGATGGAATCGCCTGAGCAGTGGGTCTTTGCATACCAGCATAATGTATTTGATGTTGGTAACTTTGATAAGGTTGATGGGCATAACCATTATAGTATGGTTGTTGATAACCACTTTGTAAATGCGATTTCCCATTACTTACAAAGACTTGCTACTCAGGTCCTTGATATGATTGCTAGAATTGTGGTTGTTGAGATTGAACCAGCCATGGTTGTTGGACCATTTGCTATTGTCCAATAATGGATGATTGACCAAGATGAGGAGTCATAGTACTTGTTTGAGCCTGAGTCGCTCCAGATAAGGAGGCACTAACCTGAGGTTGTGATTGAACCGCTGAGACGAGAGGCTGTTGTATTGCAACCTGAGAAACTTGGAGTTGACATACAACAGGTAGCGCTTGTCCTTGCAATGTAGTCACCGTAGCAGGTATAGTGGGAATATTTGACACAGGATGGACTGGTTGCATTGAATATACAACCCTTGGTTGCTGAGGCAGTATTGGTACCCAACCGCTGGATGTCATTCCAGTTTGACCTGAACTTTGTTGTAAACTCCCATATGGTTGTTCTCCGAGAGGGAACAATGAAAAGGCATACTGTCCCTCATATGGTGGCAATCTAGTACTTAAAGGGTAGATTGGCCTTTGAAGACACATTGCATCAATTTGTTGAATTTCAACATAAGAAATACCAGATGAGAATCCAGATGAAGAAATAGGAACTAACCATGTCGTCGAAAGAGTCCCTGATTGGACTCCAGCTTGTTGTTGATAACTTGCCGGGATAGATGGTATATCGGCGAACATCGTTGGAGTAGCAGCAGGAGGATCTGCTTCTGCTACGTCGGATGACATAGTCCTGGATGTCGATAATTGTTCAGACATATCTAGTCTATCGAAAAGATTTTCTAGCGATTTCGATTGACTTTCCTCCATGATTGCGGATTACTCGATCAACTCAAAATAAAGGGGAAAATGATTCCGAATTAAATAAATTTTAGACACTTTGACACAACTTGCTTTTTCAATTTTTAAGAGTCGAGAAAAAACAAAAGATGACTCTAGTCGCCTCTACTTTTAATGAGCCTAAAGTGACAAGTGCTCAGATGGACCTTTTCCTTTAAGGAGTCTGAAAAGGAACGAAAGAGACTACTCTGGAAATCTAGATAGAGGGATTACCAAACCAATCACAAAACTGCAGAGTACTTTTTACGGTATGGCAGTTAATCTTCCCGAATGTTTTGTTCAGTGCATTGCAATTGATAGGGCGACAGACATGGCTTCCTAAGGATAAAGGATATAGCCTACTATGGTCTCCCAATATATACTCGACGGTATGTGGGAGCACAAGTCCATACTGGCACTTGTCGTCTCAAAGTGGAGGAATCACCCAACCAACAATGAAAGCAACAGTTACCAGGCTTTACGACGCTGAATACGTCTCTAGCCTAGACTTCTAAATGTTCTGCATTAAGTTCCAAAGCATTTTTATGTTCATTGAATTTATTTTACAGTTGATCTTGCTTAAGAAATTTTCCTTTCAGGTTCACTGCGTGATGTAGATATACAATTCCTAAAATGCAATCTAAGATGATAAACAATCGTTTAATCTTTTTTTTACAATGAAAATCCTAGCTACTAAAGAAAGAGAGATGATATTCTTTCAACATAGAGCAGAGAGCACACTCTAGATGCACTGTCCTAAATCAAACCAACAAGTAGTCTAAAGGAAAATTCACATGCATGTATTTGTTTTTCACTTTCTTAATGTGTGAATGATGAAATGAATGCTGAGCACAAATCTGAATTATCTTTTCAAAGCAACAGTACTAACAAATTTCTCTTCAAAAACGAAAGGAAGATAATGACGACACTTTGTGATTTTGAATTGAAACTACTTTTGACACTTGAAAAACTACTAATCCAAATCAAATACAAGAGTAACAGTATAATCGACTATCAAGAACAATAGGATTCTTTTCTTGGACTGAAAACGACACTTGCGACACTTTCAAATAAAGAAATGACAGTTTGATTATGCTACTTCTTTGTAAAATAGAACTGTAAATGGCGCACAATACATAAAAACATTCACAATTATTTTTACGATGGAGGTGAAATAATGGAAAGGAAGGGGGTTTCCACAGTGGTATACTGATCAAAGATAGCAAAACTCCTTAATAGAGCTGAAGAGAGTGAAGAAAAACAAAGTCTGAAGGAAAAATTAGCCTTTTCTGATCATCGCACCTGTTACACAGGGAATCCAGTATGCATCCAACCTACTGCACACAGGAGGTGCGATGCATACTCATTTCCTTGAAGAGAGGGTGCGATGGTACCAGGACGAAACTTTGCTTGGATTTTGATCACAGTTTGCAGCTCGGTTCAGGGATTTAGGCCGAGCAAGTGATAATAAGTAAATACGAATCACAGGGGTTGACCTAATGAGGTTACTAGAGCCACCACCAGGGAAATTAGGATGTTTGCAAGTCAATTGTTTAGTTTATAAACAAAACCTAGAGATAGACTGAAGCAACATTGATCTACTTTGCACTTGCATAGTAAATGCAATTCGAAGGCTAGATGGCTTGACTTCAGGCTCCGTCTGTAAGTTTATAAAACAAACAAATATAGACAAGAAAACAAGCTATTCACTCCCCAGCGGAGTCACCATTTTGTTATCGGGAAATCTAGTGTCCACTCGGCGCTGCTAGTCCCACTAAGACTGGTAGCTATCTTAGAAACAAAAAAACTAAAACTACTTTTGTTTTCCTTTATGAGAAGTAGATAAGAGGGGAACAAAGGGCACCAACCTCAGTCTTGCGCATGGTTCCTTGCTTGTTTCCTCTCCCTTATGACAGATCCTTGCTGTTTTTCCTTTGTCTACCCAGCTTTAAAGAGCACCTGTGGGATCAAAGTAGCATAATACTATCGAAGAAGAAATATCTACAATCATAAACAATATAGGACCAGATATATAGCGACCACACAAATGCATATATCATCAAACATACAAGAATGTGGAGGAAAACTTGAATAGCTTTATGAATATCAAGAATAGCAAAGAGGATTACAACCAATTGTTATAACCCAGCATCATCCTCCCAGCATGAAAGCCCTTCTTCACCTCATTAAAATCTTAGATCACCCAACACTATGATGTTCCACCAAGAAACCAACAACACTTCCTTACAAAATACAAAATTCCATCCTCTAGATCTCTTGGATGAGGGATCCATATATAGATGTTTGCAGGTGGGTGAGTTAGCTGTTGGGTTTTTTATTAGTGTCCTCTCTCTGATAGTTCTTGGTTCCACTTGGAGATTTCATGATCTCTTACTCATTCCTGGGCGAATTCAGAGAGACAAGTGTCCTAGGGAAGTTTCTGGAAGATTCCAAGATCATCCACTTAGCAAACTGCCTCCGCCATTTGTCTACTCTCATCCATCGCACCCTATAGAAGGACTTTTCAATATGCATCGCACCCCCCGTGTGTAATAGGTGAGATGCATCTCACCCTCAGCACTGAGCAGTTTGTATGGTCCATTTTTGACCAGTTCTGAGCAGTTTTCCATGGAGAACTTCTGGGAGATGATAAAATCAGCTGACCTTGCTCCTTTAGGGTGTGAAGCAACACTTTTAGGGACTTAGAAGCCCTTGGTTTATGGACATATATGATTGGGGTTGCAGTGCCCAAAAATGTCTATAACAGAGTGTGGTGAAAATATTTTGGGGCATCCAATCTTGTATTGGTTTTGGTGATTTTGGGACTCAGTGTTGGGGGGAATCATCGTGGCTTGAGGATGGAGGTGGTTTCCCCTGGACTCCCTATTTGGTTATGTTTTGGTTTATCCCATGTAACCCTAAATTCATGCTTTGATTATGGCACATGGGTGGATGAGCTAGAAGAAATAAGTGGTTCAACCCTAATCTATGGTCGAGTGGTAAATGGAAATACCTGACATGCTTGGATTTACGCATATGTTAATATGTGTCATTCTTTAATGAGATCAATGAACACATGTATTGGTTTATTGTGTTGATTATATAACTAGTTTTTCATCGGTTCATTATGGTTAAATGATTATTACATGCATGGTATATCTCTTGTTATTTGATGTGATCTTGTCATTGATCGGTTTCATGATTTGATAGGCTCTAGGATAAATTATATGAGTGCAAGAACTAAGATGTGTTTAGTGCTACTAGTATGAGAGGGAAACAAGCCCTCTTGTTGAACATATGATGAAACTTATGAAATGGTGAATAATTATGCATTCACGACCTATATGTACATTACTCGTAAAGTAATTTTCTAAATGATTAGTATGTGTTTGGCAAGTTTGAACAATAATAGAGCGCGAAACATAGCATATGGACACATAAACATTGTTTATGGAGTTTTTGTGAATTCTAGGTAGTTGGCCTATGGCTAGCTCTATAATTCCAGAAAAATGTTTGTGGCCGTACTACTTGAACAAGGAAATTTCAGCTATGGCCACACTAAGGATGGTTTGTGCATGCGGATGGAGGCTTGTGGCCACACTGAGGATGGGTTATGCATGTGGTTGGAGGCCTTTCGCTGCACTGGAAAGCCTGCATGCATGTGGCTAGCATGTAAACTAGTTCAAGGGGTATTATGGTCTTAGGAAAAATGATTACTAGTGAAAATGGATTGATAGTAGTGTGACTATGTGCCATGTGCGTTGTAGTAATTTTTGAATAGGTCTACCCAATTTCCATAACCAAAATCTTGGACTTTGGGTCATGTATAGTAACTCTCAGCTCATGTTTACCTTCGTAAGTTTGTAAGAGTGGTTAAATGTGGGGTGGGGTGTTATAGACTGGTATCGAAGAAGGTACACAACACTAGACCTTGGGGTAAATGAAAATTACTATATGGCTCACATGTATGCAGGTCAGTTTTCTTTACTTTTTGTCATGTCATTATTTTATTATTATTGATATTATATCCATGTACCAGATGTTGTTATAGTTTTGTGTTATTATCCTGATTCATGCATTTAATGATATGTTGTTGATATTATTATGTATCGTGCTAATCTAGATTGACTTGTGTATATGGAATAGACTCACGAGAAGTAAATTGAGGTAATGCTTTTGATTTTACCTTTTATTTGATTTATATAATAGTTCTATGTTGCAGGAAAATAGAAGGCGAAGAGATAAAGAGAAATTGTTTGAGTATAATTCATATGACTCCCTGCATAGGCCAAAAGAGAAATCAATGGGGTGGGAGAAACCATTTGGGAAACAGGAAGAGGGATACTCTCTTGATATGGTGAAGCTTGGGACAAGCTTGTAAAAAAGGAACATTGTGGATGATGATGATACAATAAAGAGTGGGAGAATCTTGGGTACACTTGAGCAGAGGTCTAGAACACATGGATTTTATTCTATCTCCACTTCTAGGATACAACATCACCATAACCACTACCATCATCATTAGAAGAGTGAGAAGTAGTATTTTCTATAGGAATTCAAGAAAGCCAAGCCCCTCACTTTTGATTGTTAGATGACCAAATCAAAAGATGACAAAACCTATGCAAGAACGCAACAAAGTACAAATGTACACATAAACACAGAGTCTGAGCAAAAATAAAACTTTATTTCATTAATATCAAAGAATTGAAATACGCTTACATACATAAATGGAAATGATATTTAATCTCTGAGAAGAGATGGGGCAGCTACATGATTTTGAACTGTGTTACAATGAGGCTCAAAGGCCTATTTATTATTGAGAAGCAATTGAAAACCCTAAACATCCAAAAACCTAACTCTAGGAGATGAAGCACCAAAATTGTGGGCCCTGTTTGGGTAAATTGGTACATCAAACTCCTGGGGTCGTAACTTTGGAATACACTCTCCTTTTGACTATTATAATACCTCATTTGGAATTTTTTGAAGAGGAGGCTAAAAAAAACTAGCCACCCGATTTGGGATTGTTTTAGTCTCTCCATTTTCCCTAAAAATGTCTTTTAGTCCCCTAAAATGGCTCCAGAAGTTTAGGACCCAAAAAAATGCCAAAAATAGTAAGTTGTGCTACAATTAAAGAAACTAAAAAGAAACAATTGTGTGGTTCCAAGTGGAATATGTGGGTGGCCACCAATATGAACTTGCACCATTCCTCCCCCCTTAGGAAGCAATGGTCCCCATTGTGTTTAGTGCCTCCATGAGATGGCCAAACTTATGTAGAACTTGGTCCCTGGTGAGCCATTTTCCTTAGTGCAGGAGTTGGCCAACTTTGACAACCTGGTATAGTTGGATCTTCTGATGGCGAGTGTTCCTGATATATTTGTCTATTATCTGATCAGTTGTGGCATTTTCCATGCAATCTGGGTTTAACTTTGTTGGTGTGAGCTATTGCGCAATCTATGGTGCATCTGGTGATGGTGGAAAGTATGATCGAAGGCAGTCGAAATTGAACAATGGCTGTAGGCCAAGGAATGGTGTAATTCTTACCTCAAAATAATTCTCCCCTGCATCCTTAGTGATGGTGTAAGTCCCATATCAGTGTAGGGGAATATTGCGGTGGGACCTATTGAGGCACTCCTTCTGCAAATGTAACAAAACTTTGTCGCCCAACTGGAACTTGTGTGGCACCCAATGTTATCATTACACTGCTTGTATTTAGCATTATCTTTGTCCAGTATGTCATGGACCTACTGGCGAATGTGCTGAATGTGTTCAATGAAGTTGTTAGCCTTATCATCTTTGGACTAAACATGAGCCAAAATTATTTGAGTAGCTTCAAATGGGATGGTCACATCAATGGGACATAGTGGCTGAAATCCCAACTCCACTTGAAAGGGGTTATGTCCAGTTGAGCTATGGAGAAATTTTTTGTAGCTAAGCTAGACATAGAGGAGGTTTTCATAACACGTGCATGGATGCTTTGAATTGTACATATGAAGAATGCATACAATCATCTTGTTGATGACCTTCATTTGGCCATCAGTTTGGGGGTGGAAAGTTGTGGACTTAGTGAGCTTGGTTTCCAACATTGACCAGAGACTTGACCAAAATGTACTTAGGAAATTGTTGTCGCAATCTTAGATAATGGACGGTGGGATCCTAAAATGTACCCATGCGTGATTAAAGAAGAGCCTAATAGTGGCTTCTATTGTGATATTCTTCTTGGAGGCCACTAGAATGGCCATCTTAGAGAATTTTTCGATGACCACGAAAACACAGAGGGGTATATAGGCCTTGCTTCTTGATGTACGGTTTGGCAATGGCACGGGCATTGCAAGATCTTATGTACTTCCCAACATCCTCTCAAAGGTTCGGCCAATAAAAATACTTCTATATCAATGCCACTATTTACTCTACCCCGAAATGTCTAGCGACCTGAATATTATGCACCTTCCAAATCATCTTGGCATGCTCGCTTGAAGGAACACATAAGTGTCATAAGCGGAATAACAATGCATCCTGGAGGTGAAAATTCGAAACTTTCTTTGCTTCCAAGAGCATCTGGTGTGTTTTTTTAAATTACGGATTTCTCTTGTAAATATGGGGCCACCCTGCAGTCTTGTGCCCACAAGAGTCAAGCACAATGATTAGCGCCATGACCGTGGTCGGTTGAGGTAGTCTGCAACATTGTTGGCGGAACCATTCTTGTACTTAATGTTCATCTGGAATTGTTGTAGGTATGTGGACCATTTCTAATGGTGATCATTCTACAACTCTCCTTGTGTCTGTATCAACTTCATGGGTTGGTGGTCTATGGGGATGACCATTTCCTTCCCCAAAATGTAATGCTTCCATTGTCGATAGGCCTACAAAATGGAATACATCTCTTTGTTGTAGGTGGGATACTTTTAGACTATGTCTTAAAGTGTCTCACTGTGATATGCCACTGGATTCCCATGTTGGGTAAGAATTGCACTAATAGAATAGTCATAGGAAACTGTCTTGATCTCAAATGCTTTCTATAGGTCTGGTAATGTGAGAACTAGTGTAGAGAAAAGGTGATCCTTCAACTCAGAAAATGCCTTCTGTTTGGATTTATACCAAAACAACTTTTCTTCCACTCCTTCCTTGGTGACTTTACTCAAAGGCCAAGTTATATGACAAAACCCCAACACAAACCTACAGTAGAAGTTTGAAAGACCCAGAAAGTTGTGGAGCTCTATTAGAGTGGTTGGTGCTAACCAATCCTGAATGACTTGTATATTGGATGGGTCCACATGCACACCCTGCGCATCAATGATGTACCCCAAATATTGAACTTGTGTCATACCAAAAGTTCATTTCTCCAAATTGGAACACAAATTGTGTTGGCACACGGTTTGGAGGACCTACTGAATATGGTGGAGGTGTTCTTCCCAAATCTAGCTCAATATCATAATGTCATCCAAATACACCACCTCGAATGAGTTGCTGAAGCGTAGCAATATGTCGTCCATCAGCCTCATGAAGGTTGTGTCAGAAATTTTCAACCTGGCAGACATGACCAGCCATTTGAAAAGGCCTGCCTTGGATTTAAAGGTAGTCTTCCACTCATCATAGGGTTCGTTTGGTACCTGGTGATAACCCGACTTCAAGTCAGGCTTGCTAAAATATTTGGCCCCCTTGATCTAGTTGAGAAGTTCATCAATCCATGTGATTGGATACCTATTCAGACAGTGACCTTGTTCAACACCCGATAGTCAATACAGAGTCTTTAGGTCTTGTCCTTCTTGTTTACCAAAACAATCAAGCTCCCACATGATGATGAACTTGGCCTGATGTGCCCTTTCTATAATAGCTCATAAACAGAGTGTTGATAGATCATTCCATTGGGTAGCGGCACACCTGAGGTCATATCAATGGAGTGCCTCACCTGACACTCTAGAGGTATCCCTGTAGGTGAGGTGAAGATGTCCCTGTACTCCTCTACAACCTTGTTCATCAGTTACTATCATGTGGATGAGCCCTGTTTCACAATATTCTTCTTTCCCTTTGGATGAATAATAAGGAAAAAAACTTTCATGGTCCAGGAAATGATATTGTTGCATTGCTTCACAGTGATCAAAGAAACTACGGTAGGAGGTGCTACCTCCAGTATCTTTCACAACCTATTGCCGAAAGTAATAATAACAGTGTGAGCCTAGACTCATACACAACATGTTTCATCCACAAGTATGGTTGGCCTCATAAAACATCACAAACTTCAATAGGGGAAACATCACACAATACCTCAACTGTTAAGGGCTTCATGCTATAGGAATGGTGGCACTGTTGGATGACATGGAGATCTCACCCTTGGTGGAGCCACTTAATGCTCTATATTTGTGGACATGGTGTGGTCCGTTGGCCCAACCATTTCATGATGTTTTTTCAAATCAGATTCTTTTGGCTCCCGATGTTGACAATGAAATACAGTGGAGAACCCTTCATCCACATTACTTGAAGAGTCGCTCCCCCTCCTCTGGATATTTAGGCTCATCCTTCTTCATCTTAATCGTAGAAAAGGTTGCATTAGGCTCCACATTGATAATCTATTTCCCTTTATAATTCCCCTTGTTATTTTCTAACTTTGAGTCAAAACATGCATCTTATTCGAAAGCATTCAACTTTTCCACCAGTGACTTCCTGGCTTGACACTCACTTGTGTTGTGAGTGGGGCTCTTACGGAACTCACACCATTTCCCTGTGTCATTATTTTTCTTCATGTTGTTATTATTTTATTATAGCCTCGGTGGGTTGTCCTGGGTCGCCCTGCCTCAGGATTTTCCTTTGTTGTGTGGTTTGTGGGTTTGTTTCCCTTTCTTTGGAATCACAGATCCAAAGTATTTCTTCTTCTATTTAGATTTTTGTTTGATCTTGACAATGTATCTATAGGTGGAGCCAAGTGAGGAGATGCCTAGAAACTCCATCTCATCTTCGATTTACTTGTGTAGATAGCTATGATACTTGAGTACCAAATGCGGATAAAAATCCTTAATACCCTACTTCGTGTAAAACATATGGAAAACATTTGTGAACTCCGACACATCTTGCTCGCTTCCCTACCACAGCATGGTCCACTTTGTGTATTTATCTTCATAGCTCGTGAGAGGGTAATATTGTTCCTTGGTGGCATGTCACAAATAATTCCAAGTTGGTGTAGTTGAAAACAATGAGGATTCCCTCTTGTCCTTTTGTTCATATTAGGTTTCCCACCAACCCTGGACATGTGGGGCAACTTTAGGGAATGAAAAAGTAATATTTTCTCAATTAGAAAAGTCATGAACCGAAAAATAACCTTCCAACATATTTAACCATCTATCTATGACGTCTCCATCTATCTGTCCTTCAAATATGGGAATCTCAAAGCTAACTTGTACCTTAAAAGGAGTGGTGCCTCTAGAGTGGTTGCTGGCTGAAGATGCCTTGCCTGTGGGTAATCGATGAACAATCTAGGAAAGGTTATCAATCATCGCATTCCTTTAAAGCTCGAGGGATTACTTGAGAAATATTTTGAAAGGATCTCCTGCCCTTCATATTTATTTTCTTCCGCCATGGGAGGCCATCGAGGTTTGCAAGGCTGGTCTTGCAAAGGTTCAACCAGATATGATGAACTCATTGGGGACATACAAAGAAAAAAGAGAAAGAGAATATTTCTCTGATACCACTGATCCAGACTTATGCTGGAATGCAACAAAGTACAAATGTACACATAAACACAAAGATGCAGTAGAAATAAATCTTCATTTCATTAATATCAAATAACTGAAATATGTGTATATACAGAAATCGAAATAAACTAGCTTGGGCGATGGTAGCTTATCTTTGAGAAGAAATGTGGCAAGTACATTTCTCTGAACTATGTTACAATAAGGTTCAAAGACCTATTTATTATTGTGAAATAATGGAAAACCCTAAACATCCAAAACCTAAACCTAGGAGATGAAGCATCAAAACTGTGGGTCCCTTTTGGGTAAATTGGTACACAAACTTCCCGAGGTCGTAACTTTGGCATATGATCTCCATTTGGCTATCATAATACCTTGTTTACAATATCCCAAAGAGACACCAAAATTAGATGAATAACTGATTTAAGACTTTTCTAGTTTATCTGTTTTGCTTAAAAACATCTTTTAGTCCCTCAAAACAGCTACGGAAGTTTAGGACCTAAAAAAATACCAAGAATAGTAAGTTGTGCTACAGTTAAGGAAACTGAAAAAAAAATGCTAGGGGTCCAAGTGGAATAGGTCGGTGGCCACCAATATCCACCTAGATCATAAGATGAAGAAGCATGTCTACTTGGAATGAGAAAAAATTTCAAACTTCATGATCACTTAGAGAATGTGAAGGCCAAGATAGCTATGTTCAGTCTCAAAGTAAAAGCAGATATCTAGTGGGAAGATTTAAAGCATGTCAGGGACATTAGGCAAGAGAAACCAACTTGGGAAGAATTTGAGAGACTCTTCAAAAAGAGTCCAATGTAGCTATCATAAGGAGTTCAATGCAGCTGAGAAAGGATGCACGTCTCAACCTGTGGAGAAGTAGAATAAAGGAAGTGGAAAAGAACCATTGAATTGTTGGACTTATGCTGAAGACCATCACAAGAAATATTTTACATCGTATCAATGTTTCAGATCCCATATTTATAGTCCTCCTGAGGTGCAGATTGTTGGGGACATAGGTTATAGCATTCCTTGGATTTATGTTGCAATTAATAATAGGTAGGTAGACCAACACACATCTATCATCGAGATCGAAGGTAACCTTTGTGAAGAATTTGTTTCTATTTTGATTGATCGATGATCAAATTAAAACTATATTACCCCTAAACTGGTGGATCAGTGTCACTTTGAAAGGGAAATGCATGCAGAATGTTTGTTGGTGCATTTAAGTACAGGGACCAAGAGAAGAGTTCACCGTTGGGTGAAATCTTGTTCATTTGAGCTTAATGGCATTGCTACATCAGAAATCCTACATTTTCTTCCTTTTGCTGCATATAATATTCTTTAAGGCATCGACTGTTTATTTATTCATAGGTCCAAGGTAGATTTCTATGAGAAGGCCATTGAGTGGCTAGATGATGGTGGAGAAAAGAGAGTCTTGTATGGAAATAAAAAGCCCACATCAGTGACAATGGTTATTTCTATAGAAAATATGCACAACCACTAGAAAGGATGCTTATTGTTTTTATTTCCACTATCCAGGGACAAAGGTTTCGATAATGAGGATGTTGAATTCCTGAGGAGGTATCCTAACTTACAAAAACTTTAGGATGTGTTTCATGTAGAGATTCTAGAGTTGGATCCTTATAGGGAGGTGGACTTCTCCATTGAGTTGATGCCTAAAGCAACATTAGCATCTAAGGCACCATATAGGATGAGCACTCTTGAGTTGGTGGAATTTAAGTTGTAGCTTAAAGAGATGCTTGATAGGTGATACATAAGGCCAAGTCTATCTCCTTGGGGAGAAGTAGTTTTTTTTGTAAAGAAGAAGGATGGGACTCTAAGATTGTGCATTGATTACAAGCAACTAAATAAGGTGACAATTAAGAATAGGCATCCATTGCCTCATATTGACGATTTGTTTGATTATTTAAAGGAAACTGCAGTATTTTGAAATATTGAACTGAGATAAGGATATCATGAAATGCACATCAAAGAAGAAGAAATTTGTAAAACTACATTTCGTATAAGGTATGTGCACTATGAGTTTGTGGTGGTTCCTTTAGGTCTTACCAATGATCCAACCACCTTCATGTGTATGTTGAACAATGTGTTAGTCATTACCTGAATAAGTTTGTGATAGTATTTGTTGATGACATATTGGTTTATTTGAAGAATGGGGAAGATCATGTTTATAACCTAGTAGTAGTGTTGAGATTGTTGAGAGAACATAAGTTTTATGCTGTTGGGATTGGGATCCCCCAAGGGCAGTTTTAGTGGTAAAAGCCCATGTTTAAGTCAAATTTTTGTAATATTATTGTAAAGACTCCACATTTTGTGGTTGTGGAACACAAAGGTGTTATGTGTCACAAAGGGTAGTCTGCCCTTAGTTTTGTAAAGTAAAGTCGGTTGTAAGAGATCCACCCATGGTCCGCAGACCATGGATTGTATAAAAAGAGCTAACCTCTAAGTAGTTAGAGAGAGAAGATGTAAGAGAGTCATAGATTTAGAGCAAGAAGTCTATGTCTTGTGTTGTAGTGTAGGTAGAGGCTCTGTAGCTGAGTTCCCAGAGGCCTAGGGTAGAAGTCCATAGCTGAGTGTGCAGACCCCTGTAGCTATGTGTGTAGGGTGGAAAGAGTTTGTAAACGCTGGGAAGATATTAATAAAAGGAGTTATTCTACAATTTCTGTGTCTTTGTTCTGTCAATGCGTTTGGATGTTTTGTGTATGATTTTCCTGTATTATGCTTATACGATGCGTGAACGAATGTCACTACATTAAATAATTGAATGCAATAATGAATATTTTCTTGCGTGGTGATAACTTTAAGTAGTTAACAAGATAAACAAGTCACTTAGGGTAATTGAGGAATTTGCACGGCGTGCTGCCATAACAGCGTGAAAGTACCTGAGCCCCATGTTAGGGCTGCACGAAGGTCGATCGTATACTTTCGCGAACGTATTGAAAGCTGGAATAGGGACTTTGTCTTACAAGCCCTAGAACAGGAGCACCTGCGCGAAGTAGGGATAGAAGAAATGAAACGACATCACAACCATCTCAGGGTGTGGAAACTTGGTTCCAGCATCCACCCATACTACTTCGGGTGAGAGTTCGGTCCGCACTTCGCAGGCTGATGCCGAAAGGGCCAGTAATATAGGAATTTGTTTGGCTAATTAATGTTGAACCTAGGTCAAGCCCCCCCAAGCCAACAAATGGTTCCATTTTCGGGACCATAATATTCATAAGAGATATGTGATGTCATATCACTGGAATCCAACTAAGAAGGAGATTAGAGATTGGTTGGATAGAAAAGTCCACGAATTCGCAGCACAAGAGAACAGAAACCCACACTGAAAAGAGAACAGTGGTTAGACAGATACATATATACATAGATCCATGAGATCTTTTTCTGTTCCTTCCCTATTGAGCTATACGAGTGGATCACGAAGCTAGGAGATAGCTAAGGAAGGTGGAAACTTGACGGTCCTATTGTGTGGACCCCGGAGCTAGTGCGAAGGTTGGAAGCATCAGAGGATAAGATCACCCACGCTATCAAACATTGGCTCGATTGCATCATAGGGGCACTGGTGACTGAATTCATGGTTGACACCTCAGTCAGCTATAGCGAGGCAGAGCGATGGTTTTTCAAAGGACCACAAGCTAAGTACGTAAAATATTTGAATAGTTGTATTAAAATGTTGTTGCGTGAAAAATGGATTATGCAGCTACCTTGATGTTTGGGACTACGCAAAGTGGAAAAACTTATAGTAACAAAGGAAAAAAGGGTCCGAAGTATAGCCCTTTGATTTCACCTCCGCGAAGTGACAAAGAAGGGATAGTGAAGGTTTCTCCATGAAGTGCTATTCAGTTAATAAGAAAAGGATTCTTGTGAATACCACCTTCGCCCACACCCCCTCCAACTTCACCACCCTCACCTCCAAATTTGCCCGTACCACCTCCACCTCCACTGCGGTTCAATATGGAAAATAGAGTAAAGTTTCCTTTGTTCAAAGGCTTGGGAAATGAGGACCTCGACCAATTCTGGTTCGTTGTGAGAGATTTATGGGAAGCTCAAGGTGTTACAAATGATTATATAAGAAAGGCAACACTGGTTAGTGCTTTGCAAGAGGACGCGCTAACCTGGTATATTAAGTACTCTTACAATAACCTGAATGCTGGAGTAGCAGACATCTAGGCAGCATTAAATAGGGAATTTAGTAGGCCTAAATATGAGGTGCAGTTGATTTGGGGATTCAAAGAGATCGTGATGTAACTAGGCGAGATGCTTTGGGAACTAGAACAGAGGCTGAAATGTACAATCTGTGAAGCCAACACAAATTTGACAGATGGACGACATCGTGAGTGGTTTGTGGCTTCGCTACTACTACACTTAAGGAGTGTGTTTTCACAGCAGAAGACAACAAATTAGGCAGAGGCCTTGCAGATTGCCCTGAGACTACATGGGACTCTAATGCAAGATCCTAATCTAGGAGTTCAGCAGATCCATGCACAGCTAAAAAATATGTGCCTCGAGATGCAAAGTCTCAAGTAGGGCAAAAGAGTTTGACTGGAGGTATGCGAGGAGGTATGGTGCTTAAAATGCAAGAACCTGGGTCATGACAAAGACCGTTGCCCTGTCTTTGAAAATTGCATTACAGGAGGAGAACCAATGCCTTTAAGGCCAGAAGCTCAAACAGGACCTAGTGTCGCACAAGCATTATGGTGTGCTATCTTTCAGGTAGTCGGAAAAGATGCCATAGATAACTTCCACTTGCTACAGAAGTACGCACAAGCACCCTAACAGTTGTTCTGAAACTTTTGTAGGCTGGTAGGGCATGATGAGAATACTTGCAGGAGCTATGAAATGATGATGGATATAACTCCCACCTATACAGTTCAGGCCGAAACACAGCCCCTTGACCAGAACATGGGAATAGCACAGACAAGATTTTAGTGGCGCAGAGGAGGCCGAGGCAGAGGAGGACCTGGTAGAGGTCGAGGACAGTTGGTTTACTACAATTGCCGAGTACCACTACACTATGCCCACGATTGCACTAATCCAATTCATCCCTCGTGCAAGTCTTACACACTATTTGATCATGAAAGGGAATACTGTCGTACGTTGATAGCTAGGATATGTGATAAAGGGGCGCTACCAGCTCTATCAACCTAGAACCTGTAGATGATGAGGTCTGAGCTGCGTGAGGAATATTCAAATGTAAATATAGTGCTTAGAAGTGGAATCACGATAGGAGATTACACGGGGAAACAACCAGAAGGAAATACATGGGTTCACAAAGCCCCAACAAAGGAGGTTGAGTTCAATTTTGAGTGCACTCGTGAAGCCTTCATGGAAACTAAGAAGAGCTTTGCTGAGGTCTCCACCTCAGGAAGCAAGGTTAAGCTTGAGCCAAAGATGGACCCCTCCATGCTCACAACTTTCCTAGAAACCTATATGAAGTTACTGCGTGATAGTAAGGTTGTAAAAGGGTTACAAGAAATCATCAATAGATGCACTAGAACAGTGCTAGGTGAGCCATGTATAGTACGAAAGATTGTTAAGCATAAAACAAGGACGGGACAGGAAAGGAGACTTACCGTGCAAATAGGAGAATATGAAATGAATTAGGTCATTTTGGACATAGGGTCAGATGTGAATGTCCTACCAAAACAGACTTGGGAGCAAATGGGGAGACCTGCACTGCAATGGTCTGCGATTCGGCTAAGAATGGTGAATCATAAGAAAATCATGCCCATGGGGTGGCTACAGGGGGTGGCCATGGATATTGAGGGAGCAAGCACACTGGCTGACTTTGAAGTAATAGAGATAGTGGATGACAACAGTCCCTATCCTATGCTCCTCAGAATTGACCAGACTACTGCTATGAACGGGGTAATCAATATGAGGAAGCGAAAGATGGTCTTTGAGAAGAAATTGTTGCGCGTAAGAGTACCCATCGATCCTACTAAAGAAGCACGCTATACTGAACCTGTCCACGATTATGAGAGTGATGAAGACCAGGATTGTATCTATAAGATAACACCGTGAGAAAAAGATTGGGTGAATCCTAGCATAGATGGACAGATTACCTAGGATCATGAGAGTTCCTGCACTTCAGACTCCAAGGAAGAAATAGAACACTGGAAGAATCGGTTACATGAAGTAACTATGCTGAATTGCAACATGATGACCCAGTCATTGCGCTGTGTGTCATCAAAGGCAAGACATCTGCCTACTTATGATGGTTTGAATGAGGTAGATATCCTTTTGGATGCATTTGAAAGGGAGGTACCAAAAAACAGCTCTTCTAGGCCTTTGACTAGGCACTGTGTGCGACACCCGCAAGAAGGTGGGGTATGCACAAGGGAAGAATTGATGATTCACGTGAATGTAGGAGGATCATGAGAACAGTATTTGGGAAGCCTAAGATGTGACTAATAGACAAATACGATGGGCAAAATGATCCACATGCGCATCTATCCAAATGGATGCAAGCTTATGGAGAAAAGCCCCAACCTTAGTGGGTGCACCTGTTCTATCATACCCTGGATGTTATCCCAATGAATTGGTATATAGAAATAGATCTCCACCATGGGACAGGTGAATGGGATATCCTACGTGAAGGATTCATAATGACATTTAGTTTTGAGGATAGGTTTGACAGTATTGATGAAGCGCTACATGAGGTAAAAGCAGCAATCTTTAGGATACCACAGGATCCTTTAGACCTGATTCAGCCTGAATGGGCTACTCAGCTGAGTTGCACGCTAGAATTTTATAATGTAACTATAGAAGAAGAGGATGAGGATCCGTGAAAGATTAACATTGCAAAAACAGAAGGCCATCGCGTAGTTCAAGGACCACAGATTGAGAACCCTAACATAACCACACCGTTGAAAGTGAAACAAGTGAACATTGGTACGGAGGTAGAACCCAAATTTGCGAACATTGGAGACTATTGGGATGAAACGACTGTAGATAAGGTCACTGAATTGCTCCGCGAATATCATGACTTATTCCCTACCAAGTTTACAGATCCAAAAGGAATAATCAGGGACCTAGGAATGATGAAGATCATGTTAAAGCCTGACACGAATCCAGTTAATCAAAGGCCTTACTGCCTCAATTCGAAATACAAGGAGAAGGCCCGCTTAGAACTAGACAAGATGCTAGCTACAAGCATCATTGAGCCTATGGAAGAATCTGAATGGGTAAGCCTAATGGTGGTGCAAGAGAAGAAGTAGAAGGATGAGATAAGGATATGCGTGGATCTCAGAAAACTGAATGACACTTGTCTGCATGATCCTTTCCCGACTCCATTCATGGATGAAGTGTTAGACAATGTAGGCGTCCCAGAAGTATATTACTTCACTGATGGGTTCTTTGGGTACCACCAAATCAAAATCACGCTGGAGGATAGGAGGAAGACAACCTTCGCGACTGAGTGGGGTTGTTTTCAATACAATGTAATGTCGTTTGGATTGAAGAATGCACTTGCAATCTTTTTTCATTTGGTTGTTGCAGCATTTAAGGAATTTATTCATAAGTTCCTAGAGGTATATCTTGATGACTGGACTATATTTGGGCTGGTTAAGTGCCATGTATCAATCTTGCGCCTGATGTTGGATACCTGTCGAAGATACTAGATCGCACTCAATCTCAAGAAGTGTATGTTTTATGTTCCATTTGGGAACCTATTGGGGCATGTGGTTTGTGGACAAGGACTAATGGTAGACCCCGCAAAGATCGTGGTGATACTGAACTTGGAAGCGCCGAGGAGTGTGAAACAACTGCACACTACTCTAGGACATACGGGATATTACAAAAATATTATCAAAAGTTATGCCCAGATCATCGCGCCTATGGAAAAAATTTTGTTGTCACGTTCTGTTGGAACGATGACAGTAAGAAGAGCTTGGATATATTGAAAGAAAATATGGTTACCATACCAATTCTAGTCCTCCTAAACTGGAAGAAAGAGTTCCATGTACATGTCGACAAGTCATGTATAGCGTTGGGAGAAGTACTAACATAGCCTGCTGGAGAAGGCTTGGACCACCCTATCGTGTTTGCAAGCTGCAAATTATCCAAAGAAGGAAAGAATTATTCTACCACTGAATGCGAGGGTCTAGCTATGGTATATGCGCTCCAAAAGTACCGACACTACTTGCTAGGAGGCCATTTTAAGATGTATACAGAACACTCTGCGCTGAAGTACCTCGTCAATATGCCTATGTTGGAGGGACGATTCTACCGATGGCTCTTATTGTTCCAAGAGTATGATTTTGAAGTTGTTGTGAAGCCAGGACAATTGAACGTGGGACCTGTAGGAATTTACAGGGTAAGTTCCTCAGAAAGAATACCAAAAGGACACCGCTCACAACCAGATCTCAAATCAATACACCAGTATTTTTGACGTGGTTAAAACCCTCAGAGTGCAAGGAGGGAAACAGTCCACGGCCTGTCCCAACGTGGGTACAGACAATTTATTAATCAAAGAATGAAAATTTACATAAGCTTCTCTCATGCACGGATTACCCGAACAATGACCCTCCATGCGCTTTAAATAGAACTCATGGACCAATCGGGTGTCAAGCCACGGATCAAGTGTCGGTAATACCGAGGTGAGAGTGAACCGTCGGATCACTACATATCGTGACCGTCGGATTGTAAGTTACAAAATGTACAACGGTAAAGAAACACACTTTACCTAACTCTAACCTAACTCTATACTAGACCAAGTTGAACTTAACTATATCCTATGTGTCGGAATATCCTAACATCCCCCCTTAAGAACAACTTGGGATAGGATTGAAGGATTTACAAATATGACACAATAGGAGAAGGAAGGAGGCACTAGAGCCTATCCCCCCTTAGTGACAACTTCCTGAACTCTAAGCATATATCGAAGTTTAGTGAACTTCGCCTCTGTGAGAGCCTTTGTGAAGATGTCTGCAATCTGATCATCTGTTGGACAATATTGTACTTCAAGAGCATGGTCATGAATGAGTTTTCTGATGAAGTGCATGTGTAGTTCGATGTGTTTGCTGCGCTGATGCTGGACTGGATCTTTGCATAGCTGAATGGCACTTTGATTATCACACCAAAGGAGGTTGGATGCTGCTGCTCAAAGCCAAACTCTGATAGGATCTGACGAAGCCACAAGGCTTCCTTACTAGCTTCCACGGCACCACGATACTCTGCTTCTGCTGACGAAAGAGAAATGGCAGCCTGTTTCTTACAAGCCCATGTAATAGGTCCTGAACCAAGAGTGAAGACATAACCGGCAGTAGACTTCCGATCATCAGGGTCACCAGGCCAATCAGAATCAGTGAAACCAACTAACAGAGGAGCTGTTTTGGCACTGTAATGAATCCCAAACTGTACTGTACCTCGAACATAACGAAGTATTCTTTTGGCTGCTTTCCAGTGACTTTCACGGGGGTTTTGCATAAAACGAGCAACAAGGCCAACAACAAAGGAAAGATCAGGACGAGTATGGGTTAAGTACAAGAGTTTTCCTACAAGTTGACGGTATAAGGTAGCATCAACTTCAGGAGAAGAACAAGAGACTGAAAGTTTGACTCCAGACTGAAAGGGAGAAGGGGCTGGCTGGAGAAGGGAGAAGAATATCACAAGCATACTTGGACTGGGAAAGGGAAATACCCTCCTTGGATTGCAAGACTTGAAGACCGAGAAAATAGTGTAAGTGTCCTAAGTCTGTCATTTCAAATTTCTTTTTAAGGCTAGACTTCACATGGTTTATAAGGTTGGGATCACTACCAGTAAGATAAGATCATCAACATAAAGAACAAGGATGATAAGAGAGTCACCCACTTTCTTGGTGTAGACAGTATTGTCAGAATGACACCTAGAAAAGCCAGATTCTAAAAGAAAGCTATCCATTTTGGCATACCAAGCCCGAGGAGCCTGCTTGAGACCATAAAGGGATTTCTTAAGTCGACAAACAAGGCTTGAGTCTGTTTGTATGAAGCCAATGGGTTGTTCCATATAGATTTCTTCCTGCAAGTCCCCATGCAAGAAGGCAGATTTAACATCCATTTGATGGACTTCCCATTTTAAAGAGGCAGCAAGGGAAAGAACAAGGCGGATAGAGTTCATTTTGGCAACTGGAGAGAAGGTTTCAGTGTAGTCAATGCCTTCAACCTGTGAAAAGCCCTTAGCAACTAGACGAGCTTTATGTTTATCAACTTTCCCATCTGGTCCATACTTGGTTCTGTAAACCCATTTGCATCTAACAAGTTTGCGTCCCTTTGGTAGAGGAACAAGATCCCATGTATCATTTGTCATCAATGAATGATATTCTTCATTCATAGCTGCTTCCCAATGTGGATGGCCTGAAGCTTCTGCAAAAGTGTCAGGATCATGATTTACTGGAGCTTGAGCCAGTAAAGAAGAGGCTCTTTCAAACTGAGAACGTGTACGTCGCTGATCTGTAGGATCACCGGCAAGATCACCTGCTGCATCCCGAGTAGCACGGACCCATCTTGGAAGTTGAGGATCCTGAGAAGGTGGGGGAGGATTATCATCCTCGCTTTCATCATCAGAAGAAGAAATGTTTTCAAAGATAGAAGAGATAGGAAGAGGTGGCACATCCGCCGGACTAGGCTCGCAGGCCGATTTATTTTCATCAAATTTTACATCTCTTCTAATGATAACATTTTTGGACTTAAATGGAATAAGTCTATAACCTTTTACATCTTCAGAATATCCAACAAAAGTACATTTCTCACTCTTAGGTTCTAAAGCTTTATGCTTTTCATCTGGAATATGGGCCCATGCTTCACTTCCAAACACACGAAAGTGACTTACATCTGGTTTAATGGAACTCCAAGCTTCTTCTGGAGTGATATTCTCTAGAACCTTAGTAGGAGTGCGATTGATTATATAATTTGCACAATTAATTGCTTCGGCCCAAAAACTAAGACTGAGTCCTTTAGATTGCAGCATACAATTAGCCATTTCCTTTAAGGTGCGATTTTTCCTTTCAGCTACACCATTTTGTTGTGGAGTGTATGGAACAGTATGTTGCATTTGAATTCCATTTTCGGTGCAAAAGTTGATGAATGCGTTTTTAACATATTCTCCACCATTATCAGTTCTTAGCTTAAGAATTTGATGTCCAGATTGTTTTTCAACAAATGCTTTGAAGGCCAAAAAAGTGCTAAATACTTCGCTCTTGAGTTTTAAGAAGTATACCCAAGTGCGTCTAGAGAAATCATCAATGAAAGTTAAGAAGTACTTGCAGCCAGAGAATGAAGCAACAGGAAGAGGACCACATAAATCACTGTGCACAAGCTGTAAAGGGGCTGAGGCGTGCCAAGAGGCACGTTTGTCAAAACTGTCCCGATGATGTTTTCCGAGTACACATCCGGAACAAACACCATCTTGCAAGATACCATAGGAAGACCTGTCACCATATTTTCTTTACATAGATGCTGAAGGGAGCGATAGTTTAAGTGACCAAATCGCTCATGCCAAAGTTTGCTCACTTCATCATTATGAGCAACAAATACTGAGGGAAGATTTGATGACCCAAAGTTGTGAAACTTATACAACCTTGTGGAATCATCAGCAAGACCAGTAGCTAGAATCTGTTTAGGATCTTTTAGATCCTTGATTACAACATCATGAGGTGAAAATTCAACAATTTTACCTTCACCTGAATGAGTTATCTGATAGACAGATAGAAGGTTGCAGGATAAGGTTGGAACACATAATACATCATTAAACTGACCATTGTCTAGATGAACAGTTCCAGTCCCTACAACATTAAGAGATCTATCATCACCAACATATATATTTTTGGTGTTACAATCATTTAAAGAAGAAAACATGGCTTGGTTTTTGGCCATGTGATAAGAGGCTCCAGAATCAATGAGCCACTCATGAGAATGAGAAGAAGAAGAAGATACATTTAATGCATAACCAGACTGAGATGATTGACAACGACATGCAGAAAGTGCCATTCCGGAAGTTGAAGTTGAAGTAGGCTCCACATGGATGTTATGTTTCTTCATTGCGGCTTCCAAGGCTTCCATCTTCTTAAAGCATTTAGATTCTAAGTGGCCATCTCGATTACAAAAGTTACAATGTCTGTCAGTCCTCTTCCATTTGTTTTTATTGGTCTTATCATTTTGCTGAAATGATCTTTCATCTTGAGGCTGAGTTGGTTTAGGACCATTCCTTTGAGGATAAGACTTCTTAGGATTCTTTGAATTTGGTTGCTGCTGGGCGGCTAACGCTTTCGTGGAAGAGTTTCCAAGATTAAGAAGACCAAGGTGTAAGAGTTTTTCTTGTTCTCTTATTAAGGAATCACAAAAGGAGTCAAAGGAAGGGGGTTTGTAGTCTTTACCTTGACAAATGAAAGCTTCCCTTGTAGAATGGAAAGTGGAAACAAATACAGAGTAGGCTGGTCCCAACTTAGTAAGGATGGAATAAATAAGGTTACCATCTTCTTTCTTAACTTTAACACCTTCCAAGAGATATCTAAGGGTCTTGAATTTGGACAAGAAATCTTCAATGCAAGAAAAATTATTAGGATCCAAAGTAAGCAACTCATTTTCAAGTTGATGGGCTCTAATTTCATTTTTAATCCCAAAAACTTTAGCAAGTTTTTCTAATGCTTCATGAGGAGTTTCAATTTCTGCAATGTGGAATCTAAGATCAGGAGAAACAGACATTCCTATCAAACCACGTGCTTGATCTTGTCTATTTTCCCATTTTCGGCCTTGTCTTCATCTTTGGTTTCTTCTCTTGGTCTGTGGCTATTCTGAAGAGACCTTTACTTCTAAGTAAATCTCCCATGTAGGCTACCCATTGGAAGTAGTTAGTGCTGTCAAGAATGACTTGGCATGGACTTTCCATTTTTTGAAAAAAAACTGAAGCTGAAGATGCTGAAAGTAAGTGGTCCAATGGATAGATCTCGAAAAAATAGGCGGTTTTAAAAAAAAACGGCTCTGAAAAAGGCTTCCGGATGAAGAAGTTATGGCTTTTTAAAAAAAATTGTTGACGTTGCCGGCAAAGTGCGCGAATGTGCGGGAATGAAAAAATCCGCCCCCACAAAATGGAGACTTGAACCCAAGACCTCTACTCTCTTAAAAAGTCTTTGAACCAATTGATCTATACAAAATATTTGAGAGAGAGAGAGAGAGAGAGAGAGAGAGAGAGAGAGAGAGAGAGGGGGGGGGGGGGGCTCGATTTGCGTGCTTGCCTTGGAAAGCTCTTTTCCCTACAAAACACAAAACACAAAACCCAACACGAATATGCAAAGAAAAACGAACCTTACGGCTCGAAGTTAGCTTTAGCCAAAAAACTAGAATTTAAAAAAAAAATCTCAAAGTTAGCTTTAGCCGAAAAACTAAATATTTTTCTCAATGTTTCTGATTTTCCAAGATCACACTAAGGTGCAGGGAAAAGAGCATACGCATGAGAAAAATCCTTTCTTTCTGTTTCTGATTTGCCCAGATCGCACAGAGTCGCAGGGCAAAGAGCATACGCAGAAATGAAAGGTATAGATCCGGGAAAAAAAAAGGCTAAATAAACCGAAACCGAAATAAGCAGAGAGAAAATGACAGTAAACTGCAAAAAAAAACACTGTATACCTCCCGATCTGAAAAATGACGCAGCTAGGGCTACCGGAAACCTTTTCGCGTGAAACGAAAGGGGTTCCTCACTGAAACAGATGCTCCGAACGCAACAGAGCAGTCCTCTCGGCCCGAAAGCAGTCAAAAACAGCAGATCTAGGAAACGACAGCCGCATGCAGTTCTACCGGCTTCAGATTTGGATCACCAACGGACGCGGCCCTCAAATAGCTCCGATACCATGTAGGAATTTACAGGGTAAGTTCCTCAGAAAGAATACCAAAAGGACACCGCTCACAACCAGATCTCAAATCAATACACCAGTATTTTTGACGTGGTTAAAACCCTCAGAGTGCAAGGAGGGAAACAGTCCACGGCCTGTCCCAACGTGGGTACAGACAATTTATTAATCAAAGAATGAAAATTTACATAAGCTTCTCTCATGCACGGATTACCCGAACAATGACCCTCCATGCGCTTTAAATAGAACTCATGGACCAATCGGGTGTCAAGCCACGGATCAAGTGTCGGTAATACCGAGGTGAGAGTGAACCGTCGGATCACTACATATCGTGACCGTCGGATTGTAAGTTACAAAATGTACAACGGTAAAGAAACACACTTTACCTAACTCTAACCTAACTCTATACTAGACCAAGTTGAACTTAACTATATCCTATGTGTCGGAATATCCTAACAGGACCAGACCACATGTCACGCATCGAAACATGGGAAGAACCTACTAACTTGGAATAAGGATTACCTGACGCGCAGCTATTTGCAGTGTGTGTCACAGATGGTCATTTGGAGGATATAATACACTTCCTAACTACAGGAACAAAACTGGAGGGATACACTGTCTAGAAAAAGAAGGAATTAGTGGTGCGCGTGGTAGATTTCTTTGTCATTGCTGGGGATCTGTACAAAATGGGTACTGGTGAGATTTTACGACGATATGTACATAAGTTTGAGAGAATCCGCATCCTCACGGATGCTCATGGGGGTGTCGCGGGAGGAAATTATGCAAGGAGAGAAACCGCTTAGAAGATTATATGTGTAGGATTGTGGTGGACAACCCTTCATCAGGATTCAAAAGTATATTGCAAGGCATGTGATGTATGTCAAAGAATGGGAAGGCCATCGTGCAGGGATGAAATTCCTTTGAATCCACAAGTGATGTTGCAACCATTTCAGAAGTGGGCAATAGATTTTGTAGGACCCATTTTGCCACAAGGGAAAACAGGAGCAAGGTACATTATCACTACAATGGAGTATTTGACTTGTTGGGTAGAAGCGCAACCGATGAAGGATTGCACAGGCGCGACAGACACAAAGTTCCTATTTGAGCATTTATTGATGCAATTTGGATGTCCAAGGATATTGATGAGTGGTCATGGTATGCACTTCCCAAATGAGATGATCAACGTACTAACGGAGGAATTTCAGGTATATCACCAGAAGAGCACACCTTATCACCCATAGGCCAATAGGACAGTGGAGGCATTCAACAAAGTGCTTGAAAATGCATTGATAAATCTTTGCAATGCTCAATGAAGTGATTGGGACCTACGCATACCTGCAGTATTGTGGGCTTATTGAACAACATGCAAGAAGTTGACGGGGCAAACCATTTTCAGGCTTGTCTATGTTGTGGAAGCCGTAATGCCTATGGAATACATTATGCTTAGTCTGCGCATAGCAGCACTCATAGGTATGATGGATCACAGAGCCATGGAAGAAATGCTTGCACAACTGGATGAGCTCGAAGAAGAAAGATTTTTGGTTGGATTTCCCCACCAGGTCCAAAAGCAGTGTGAAAAGTCAAGGCATGATCGACACATCAAGCTACACACATTTAAGGTAAATGATCTGGTTTTGTTGTATGATAATAATTTTGATAAATTTCTCGGAAAATTCAGGATGCACTAGTTAGCACATTAAGTTATTAAGGAAATTACTGATGGAGGAGCAGTACAGCTAGTTAAGCTAAATGGATAACCCTTCCCAGTAAAGGTGGATGATAGACACTTGAAGCCATACACCGGCAGTCCAGCAATGTGACTAAATTAAAGTGGCACAGTCTTAGTGCTCCAGGCAGCTGAAAGGAGGTATATGACTATAAACTACACTGCCTGGGTGGGGGAGCTGCGCAATGGGAAGATGGTGCAAAGCAAGGACGTGTCACTAGGTCCGTTGCAGCACGGAGGGTGTTGTGCTACCCAACAAGAAATCACACAGGTAAGCCAAAAAGTGACCATTAAAGTCACTGTTCATGAAAATACGGTAGAAGTGAGGCCAAATGGAGCGGGCAACTAGCATTTAAGACGAAATTTATGGCCTAGATCCTTGAAAATTTCTCGCAGATCCAACATTAATGAACCGATTATGGGGGGAACGGTCAGATTTGAATTCAAATTTCCCTATAAATTACAAGTGGCTTCCCAGCAAAAAACACTTGGCATTTTGAGTATTCAGCGGTTCAACTCTCAAGCCCCTATGAATCGTGAGCAATACGAGCTTCTGATTATTTCTGGGGTATTTGCGACTTTGCCAGTGGAGACATAGGAATTCTTGCAGAAGATCATGTCTGTGCCCCCAAAAGATATCAATTCAAAACAAGTAGTAGAGGAGCCAACACAGGGAATGGAGAGAGAGGTCAAAGTAGTTGCCCCGAAAGTAGCCAAAGTATTGGTGGAGGTCCCTAAATCTCCGAGAACGCCGAGACCGAAGCGAACCCCAACCAAGGAGACCATGAAAGACAAGAAGGGTAAGCAACCTTCCATACCATTGTGTGCGTCACCAAGACGAAAGCCACCAAAGCCCATTGCGCAAGAGAAAGGCAAGGCTATAAAACTAGAAGCAGAAGAGGAGGATATCGAAGACATCCCCATGGATGATGAGGATGTGGGAATGGAAATAAAGCATGTTGAAGCCCAGGGTATAGACCCTATTACACGGTTTCCAGAGTATGTCCCTCCGCCCAAGCCTAAGTCCAAGGTCCCAAAGGACATTGATGAAAGTAAGACTCCCCTATAAACCCCTTTGTTACCAGATGAAATCACTTTTGACTGTCCACATTTGGCATGGGTGCTGATTTTGAAGCTCGAAGACTATTACTTGACAGACCATCAGAAGTTCCCGCATCTGGCGACCAAACAGTTGATGTGCCACATCATAGACATGAATACGGGGATGAGTTCACTAGAGCCGCAGAAGTGCCTTAGAGGAGTAAAAAAGGTAAGGTTACTCAATATGCTCTAGGTGTCGCACTATCACCGCACCCATGTGATAGTTTTGGTTATCAAGCAGCTGTTGTGCTTGGTACATGATGGGTGTCTGTGGCTAGAGGAGCCAATACCCATCACCGATATGTTGATTCATCGCATAACGCACCTGCCGTATATAGGCGAAAACCAAACTATGATCTTTGGCAGCAAGGGTGCTGAGCTGATGCTCAGAGAATCAATGAAAGAGAAGTTCAAACTAGTGAAGAAGCCATGTGGGTATGCTATCTCCAACATCTACAACCCTGCTGTGAAGGTGGTGACACAGATCCTTGCAGGGAAGGTGATGCGGAAGTGTCACACTGATGAGGTACCGACGCCTTTCGTTGCGCTCACACAGCAGTGCGCGGAAGGAGTCCAGTTTAACTGGTCAAACTACCTTCCCGGAGAGTGGTGAGAACCAGGATTGTAGCAATAATGCTGCAACTCCTAGGCTTCCTACTTTACTTTTATCAACCTGATAGTTCGTAACAAATTTGGAAGCGACGGTGTTGTATTTACAAGTACTAGTTCTTAGTGCAGGTTGTCACTTGGTCAGCTGGCAAAAGATCACTAGGAACTCAAGCCAACTTCTATGGATTCCAGAAGAAGCTCTATATGTGATGAAAGAAGGGAAAGCTTACTCTACAGAGGCTACTCTACTTGCAGAAAGGAAAAGAAGGCTGAAATGTAAAGTAAACCTAGCAAACCCTAATTAGCCAACTAATCCTACTTTTGCAAAAAGAGAGATGAAAAACCATGAAATGAATGCCATTACTTAATCTAGGAAGTAAACAATATCTACTCAAGCTATTTCTACAAGGAAATGAGAAAAAAATATTTTTGGATTTTTATGTGAAATTGTTATGCATGTAATTTATTTGTTTGTGAATGTGGCAGTGATTTGGTGGCGATGGAGGATGCCTTTTGGATTTGCAAAGGTGTAGGAGGATGTCGATGGGTCCTAGGATGGCTCAGGTGGCCTCCTGGAGGCTTTTCCAGCAATCGGACTTCAAAAGGAAGCCTAGAGGAAAATCTATAGGAGGTTGCAAGGGATCTACAGGAGGTCTACAGGAGGTCTATAAGAGGATGCTGAGAGCCGTTTTGGAGGTTTTGAAGGTAGGAAAGTGGGTGGAAAGGGTAGCTGAAGGCTAGGATGATGTGTTAAGGTGTCTAGTGTCCATCAAGAATGTTTAGGAGAGAGAAAGATGGTCAGATTTGTACAATGAAAGAGAGGAAAGTCTATGGAAATGTGCAGAACCAACGCAGATTTGAGATGAACGATGGGTGACCTATGGGGCATAGATCAAGAAGGGATTGTGATGGCTAGTAGGTTGACTTGCTGTGAGAAGATATTTACTACAAAAGGACCTGAAAATCAAACAAGGAGATTAAGCAAGCAAGAAAACTAAGTACATCAAAAAGCAGAATTTTGCATCAAGCCAATCTAGATCATGAGCTATGGAAAGAAATGTTGAAGAACGCTGTGATGAGAGAAAGAATGGAAGGAAACTTATTGCAAGATAGAAATGAGCATGGTGAAAGTGATCTAAACTAAAGTATTAACCTTCTAACAAACTGCAACACTAGAAATCCTATGGAAAAGGAAAATCTGTGTTTTTTGTGGCAACAAGAGGGTCTTGGCCTCAGTTCATGGTCCTAAAGGGAGGAAAGGAGGCCAAGGTTTTGTTGATGGCCTTTTTGTATCTTGTTTCTATCACTGTTCAACCTGCTATAGAAAACTTAAATGGAAACCACCTTCTAAATTACAAAAAGCAACCTATTCTTAACTAAGAAAGGAATCTAACTAACATCAACTAATTCATAAACTGAAACAAAACATATAAATACAAACAAGAGGACCTTGGCTACTTGGATTGGGCCCTAACCCAAGAGCTTCAGAGCTCCGAGGTAACTCAGTGCTAGCTCAAAAAGGACTTCACCTTTATTGTCAAAATAATAAGATGATTGTTAGATTTTAAGCTTCTGTGGTAGTTTTTTGCAGTGGTATGATCCAGATTATCCACAGTTTCATGTTCATTCCGTCGACGTTTCAAACCCCAAAGGGGGTCCATCATCAGGACTAAATCAGAAATAATATGAATGAAAACTTATTGAGAGAAGAGCTATAACGACCTGGGTATAAATAAACCTAGATCCCTAATTTTTAAGAAGCTGACACTTATGTAAATAATTTTTTCATTTATTTTTATTTATTTATATTATTATTATTTCCAAATTAATTATTCCTATTAATTTACCTAGAACCTAAAATATTTTAATTGATATATCTGATTCATGAATAAGTTTAATTTTTCATTTCCTTCCAACTGTTTTTATTAATTTAACAAATTTTAATTTTATTTGATTAATTAATTTAATTCTTACTTATTGTTTTTATTTTCATTTAGTTAATTAATTTGAATTTAATTGATTAATTAATTTAATTTATTGTTATTTACCATTCTAATTAATTAGTTAATTAATTACTTTAATTAATTAGATTAATTTATAATCTTAATTTTACTTATTTATTTATTAATCCAATGTTAATCCTAGGTTATTATTAATTCTTTTAATTAATTGACTAATTTTATTTAATTTTTATTTTAATTAGAATAGAATAACTAAATTAATTAATTTTGATTTAATTGATCTACTTAAATTAATTAAATAATTGATTTATAATCCTTCCTATTATTTTGATTAATTAATTAAATTATATTTATTAATTAATTAATCTTATTGATTAATTAATTTTATTTTTATTTAGTTAATTAATTAAATTAAATTTATTGATTAATTAATCTTACTGATTAATTAATTTTATTTTTATTCAATTAATTTATTAAATTAAATTTATTGATTAATTAATTTTTAATTAATTATTGATATTTACCATTTTAACCTATTAAGCCTTAATTGCCTAATTAATTAATTAATTAATTTTATTTTTCTTTTATTTTATTATTATTAATTATTTGAGAAATTCTATTTAAATCTTATTTAGAATTAATTACAATTTTTTATTTAATTAATATAATTAATTAAATAATAAAATTTAATTTAATTAATTAATTTTGATTTAATTAATCTAATTAAATTCTAATTAAATTTATCTAATTAAATTTAATTAAGAGACCCTGATACTATGCTTCCAAAGCCCTGGAGGGGTTTATTTGTCTGATCAGGGGAAGCCAATTTCCACTAATTTCACTCCCATTGTCCCTGTTGAGGTTTTGAGGAAATTTCATAATTTCGATGGCCTCTCTGATTTTTATTTTGTGATAATTATCCTCTCTTGCAATCACTTTAGCGCCCTCCACACACACATGATGTTTGGGTTTGGACGAGTGTTCCACAAGGGCCGATGTACGGGATCTCTCATTCTTTATATCAGCCACGTGCTCCTTTAGTCTTATTTTCAGAGATCGACTTGTTTCCCCAATATATCTCTTGCCACAAGAGCAATCAATCAACAAAAGTAAGCTCGAAGTTGAGCAGAGCAAAGCTGCAACAAAAATTCGAAAATTTGATTAACTTCCTAATGAGGCCCTAGGCCTCTCTACTTATACAACTGAAACTTGCAACAGCTTCCTTAAAATCAGGGAGGCTTGGCTCCCAAAATTTGAGATAAACAGAAGTTATCCTTCACTTGCTTGGCTGCCTCCTAGTGCATTGATGTGGTTGTTTGTGTTCCGAGCTGCATGATGGAGAATTCAAAGTGGGGAGTCATAAATGAGGGGGATACCTTCCTATAAATCCTCTCCCTTGTCTACTTCGAATTATTGCTACCTATTGTCCAATAAGTCTTTGACTTTATCTCCAAAATTGAACAAAAATCTGCATTAAACACGTATTAGACTCCATGGCATAATGACCAACCCAACTCACTCCATAAGCATAAACATAATAAAAAAACATGCAATAAGCTAATATAATGGTTGATTAAACTATGTTAAGAGGCAAAATGAGCCCATATAATTACCCATTTATGGGGCTCATCATCACCCCCCTACTAAAGGTGTTGCTCATCCTTTGAGCAACTCAATCCATCTCCTCATCTTTGATGGCCCTGATGGCCTCCCTGACATCCCATGCTTCTGATGTGAGGTCCTCTTCTTTGTCATGGAATCCTGCCTTTCTGTCCACCTCTTCCCACTACTGTTGTTCTTATTCCTCTTTTATGCCTTCTAACATGCCTAGCAGCAGTGGGGGACTCAATTTGAGGCCAATCCAATTGACCTTCAAATTCTGCATAGAGCACTTGTACAGTGGCACTCTCTTTAATGCTTCTTTCATCCTTGTTGGGGAGTGATACTCCCTGATCTGTAGACTGTGTGGTAGGGTGTTCCACCTCCTCATACAAGCATGAATACAGTCATCCCCAAGTAACTGTTCCATGTCCTCAAATTGTGCAATAGCCTGAGCCTGATCATTGATATACTTAGGGACAATTTGGCGATTATTTGTAAGTAGCAGGTGTGTGCTGATGAGAGCCATGGGGTCTGATGGCTCAACTCTGACCATCAAGGGCTCATTCTGCTCCTTTATCATCAACTTCCTTACCTCTGTTTCCCTTAATTCCTCATAATTCATCCATGATGCCATGGTCATTAGTTTCAAGTCCCCTAGCCTAGAATTGGGGTCCCACACGTTCATATCATTAAAGGCCATGTTATGCAAATAGAACTCTACTATTTTTGCCTTGTCTTCTGCTGAACTCTAGTCACATAGGTCCATAAACTATCTATAATCTTTGAAAGGCATTGTGCTTCTCTGTGCCAAAGTCTTGATCTAAAACTGCAGCCACTAGTCATTGAGGTATAATCCATATGATTTTGCTGGTGTTCTGCACTGTAGTGCCTGCATAGTCTAGCTGGCCATGCATGCTATTTGTGTCTCCCTCTCTTGCAGCTGTCCTCTAAGTAATGCATTTTCTGTTTCCAAGTGTGTTCTTGTGATTGCCTCTCTATGTCTTACAACACTTAACTCCCTGCCCATTTCTCTAAGCTTGTTCTCCATGTGGCCAATATCCTCTACTCCCTTGGATTTGGAAATTTGCATCCACCTATAGCTCCTTATTCTCTCTTTTTCCAACTAAAAGAAAAGTGGGATTGCAAATTTCTAAGGAATGATTTTCCCCCCTCAAGAAGATTATAGTAAGAGCCCAAACTAGGTTGGGGATCAGGATCTTGAGTCTCTGTTACTTCCTCCTTGCCCTGTGAATGTCCTTCTAGCCTTTTTTCAAGTTTTTTGGTCTCCTGTAGTCTCGACAAGGTCTCCTGTAGAACAGTCTGTGCCTCTTGTAGAACTGTTTTTAAGTCCTGTAGTTGCACTCTTTCCTTCCAGGTGGAAGATCTGGGCGATCCTCTTTCATATATGATAGGGGTTTTAGAGGGACATTCTTCCCCTTTGACAGTGGGTGAATCTTCAATTACAATGGGCACTTTAGAATAAGGTTGGGGCTTCCCTTGTTTGATCCTTGTGCTCTTCTGAGCCCTAAAATACATTGAGGTCTGCCTCTTCCTCTTTTGTTTGGGTTTAACTGCGGTGCTGAGGGTAGCGAGAGCAGCTGCTGTCTCCCTTTCTAGGGTCTCAGGAGACGCTTTTGTCTTTTCTACCCATTTTTCCTCTCCTTTTGTCTTCTCTGTCTCTACTGGTTTTGTTTCCTCTTGCTCTATTTTGGTTTCTTCCTCCTCTGGTTTAGTTTCCTCCTTCTCTGTTTTGGTGTCTTCCTCCTCTATTTTTTCTTTAGTTTCCTCCCCTTCTCCCCCTTGCTACTCTTTCCCCTCACTATTAGAAGGATTGAGGTCATATGTGAGGGCCTTTACATTATCTTTTGCTGTCATGTTTTGGAAGATTTCCCATGATATGTGGATTGTGAAGGTATGGAGGGATTCTTCCACTATCAGTTTAGTTAACCCATGGTGATTCAACTGATCTGGACCTCCTGCCTTCAACTTAATGTTGGAGTCTATAAGGGAATGCAGGAGAAAATAGGGGATGCTGAGTTTCTGGGGTGTTAGAGTGTCCATGCCATATCTCAGCTCATGGAGAAGTCTGAAATGGTAGCCATAAACTATACTATACTTCCCTTCACAGGAAATATATTTGATAATCTAGTAACTCACCTCATCACAAGGGTAAGGTATGCTTGTCCTCCTAATGCCATTTTTGTCTTCTACAGGATGTTCATTGCTTTGGAAGAAGGATTTCTTGGGAGACTGTTCAATTAGCTTTTCATCTTTACTCCAAGGTAATCCAAGAGGAAGGGTGGTCACCCTACTGATAAATTCTGGGGTGATTTCCATGGAGAGACCTCTCAAAGTAACCGTGGCATGGGCCCTCAAGTGAGGGACTAAATAAAGGGCAAACTCCGGAGCCACTTCTTCATCAAACCCTCAGAATTTTTCAAAAAATGACATCTAATTTTCTCTGGTGAAAATGGCTACTACTTCGGGATGTTCATGGAGCCTGGCTAAATTTGTGAGCTCTTCCTCATGAATCCCCCTATCATTGTGCTTATACCCCTTTTTAACACCCAAGGTAGAGATGGAGACAAAAATTTTGAAGAAACAGGAAAATAGAGGAAAAACTGTGTTTTTTAAGAAAACAGGCAGAAAATTATTCTGTAATTTCTCTCCTTCTATGGACTCAATTTGTCCTTAAAATTATATCATTCCTTGCACGTATTGATAATTAAGGTGGGTATGCACAGAACCTACCTCCTCAAGCCAGAAATCGAGCAAAAGCCCTGTGTTTTCTCCTTAAAAACTACGTACTTCGCCTCCTGGAGAACTGCCTGTAGGTGCTCCTATAGAACCTATAAGTGCTCCTGTAGAACACTGATAGTAGGAGGATGGATGAAAGTGATGGAGAATGATGGTTTCAAGGCTATGGGGGTGGAATAGAGTTTGCTGTAGCTAAGTGAATGAGGATGAAATGGAATAAAAGGTGGTGAATGAGTTTCGAGGAGGAGTACTTATGTCTTCTTTTAGATATTTCTAGTGATGGGGTGAGCTGGCAAAAAGGTACGTTGCCATATTTGGACCATTGGTCCCCACTGCCCTGTCATCATGGCTATTTCCTGCAATCACTTCCCATCATTGCATCGGAGTTTGCAGGACCTCCACTACTTTTCCTTTAGATTTTTCTCTGAGTTGACTAGGCACACGTGTGGTGGCATCTCCGGATGAGCGCAGTCAACTGGATGATGGTGGCGAGTTAATTGGCCACCTTTTCTCGTTCAACCCTAACCATCTCATTCACTTATGCATATTTTCCAATTACATAGATGCAACAGAGGAGAGATTTAGTCACTTACCTGCGAGTCGAATGTACGTGCTGCGAGGCATTTTGGTTAATTTTGTTGTTGCATGTTCGTATTTCAGTTGTTGCATGCCTGTATCTCCTTTGCTGTATGCTTTCTACTCCCTGATGTGTGGCTTTTTTTCTTTGTGCAAGTATCCTCTGGCTAGATCTAGCTTCAGATGTCACCTTTTAATCCCACGGTTGCACTTCTTTTGCTGTTGTGGCTTGATTTTAATGGGATGAGCTACTACAGCAATTCCTACAAGAGCTCATGTAGCTACCTCTCCCTTTAAAATTTTTAGCTGATTTTTGTGCTGGCAGCTATGATGATGATGCTGAGGATGATGATGCAGATGGAGAGTTACTTCGTAAGCTTTAGGCGATATTTGGAGTTGCTACTCCCTTTATTTTTATTTTTTTCTCTAAAAACTAGTTTCTGTGTTTTTTTTTTTACAGAAAGGGATAAAAATGATGATGATGAGGTGGTGCAGGCATGGAATGGATGGAAAGGAGGGTGGATAGCTATAGGAAGGCCTACATGCTCTTCATGGAATATCCTAGCCCCTCAAATTTCTTTTTGGAACCATTTCTCGCTACCTATGATTTCTATAGGAGCCTCCTGTAGAACACACAGGGCCTCCTGTAGAATGCACAGTTTCTAGAAAAAAACACACTGGGGTGGATGAAAGGTCATAAATGATGGAGAAGAGTGTGGGGGAGATGAAATAGGCTCGATGGAACCTTCTCTTGCTCCCTGTGGTCCACCTGTAACCTGCAATGCACATTAAAATTCAATTCTCTTTCCCTTCTTTTCTTTGTTTTTTCTCTTGTTTTTTCTTTTTTTTTGAAAACAACTAGGGCGCCTTAAGGAGGTTTTCAACCTATTTTCCTACCCTAGGCACCTCCAAGGGAGGTTTTCACCCATGGATCTTATTCTCTCTATTTTTTTGTTTTTGTTATCATTGCGTTGCCTCAAAAGAGGTTTTCAACCCAATGATGGGACTCAAGCACCTCATGGAGGTTTTCACTTGAGTCCTTATCATTTTTCTTTTTTTTACTTCTTCAGTGAGTGAGTGAAGTGGAGGCTAAAACCTGCTCCACTACCATCACAGTCTTATTCATATCTTCAATGAACTGTCGCTTGGAGAGGGGCTTCCTGTAAATTTTCAACCTATTTCCATTGACAAGCATGTGGATGGCCTCCTCATCAATGGTTCTAGTTAGAACTGAATCATTGTCATTGAATTTTTCCATAGTGTAGGGTCCCAGCCATATTGTCCTCAGCTTGCCTTTGAAGTCTTTGAACCTTGATTCATAGAGTAATGCCAAATATCCCTCTTAGAATTGCTTCTCCTTGATATTTTTGTCATGCCATATCTTCCTCTGAAGCTGAACTACCTCTGTGTGGAGAAGGGCCTGCAATATTTATTCATCCAATCCATTGAGCTGGAGTAGTCTTTCCCTTTGTGCATGGCTGAGGTCTAGGTCCAGCTAAGCTGCCATTCTCAATGTATTGTACTCAAATTCTATTGACAAGAAAGCCTTCTTCCAATAGACCAGTTCATAGGGTGTGAACCTTGTGGTGGTCTTCCATGTTGTGTTGTAGGCCCAGGTGGCCTCAACTAGTCTATCCGCCCAATATTTTATGCTGTTGCGCACTACCTTGGCCAGAATTCCTTCCAAAGCTCTGTTAGTGACTTCCCCTGTTAGTGATTTTATGATGTGTGAGCAGGTCTTCAATCAACATCGAAGTGAACTAACTGCCTTGGTCTATGACCATTTCTCTTGGATACCCGAACTTATAGAATATGTTTTCTCTCAAAAACTCAGCTACCTTTTCCTCTGTTGCTGCTTTGATTACTTTTGTTTCTGCCCATTTTGTCAGTTAATCAATGCACACAATGATGTATTGCTTTTGTTTTGAAGGAAGGTTGATAGGACCCACAAATTCCATGCCCCACTTCTCAAATGGCTCAAAGGTCACTTGAGGTTGCATGGGCATCTCATCCTTTGCAGTAGGTTTCCCCATCCTTTGACACTGATCACATTGGCTGGTATACCTCCTTACATCTTGATGAAGAGAGGGCCAATAGTAGCCTGCTTGCAATATTTTGAAAGCAGTCCTCTTTGCTGCAAAATGGCCTCCACAAGGCCCGTCATGACAGGTCAGGAGAATGTCAAAACCTTCTTCCTCCTTGACACATGTTCTCAAGATCTGATCTGGGCCAAGTTTGAAGAGACTGCCCCCAATCCAGGTGAAAGAGGCGCCTTTCCTCACGATCTTGCTCTTCTCCTTTGAGGACAGGTGTGGTGGGAACTGTGATGAAACTAAGTAGTTTTCTATATCAGAAATCATGGAGAGACTAATGAGATAGAAAAAAGGTGTTAATCTAGAATTTGATCATCCACCATTCCTTCTTCACCTGCGGGAAAATTTACTCTAGACAAAAAGTCAACAACAATATTTTCCTTACCAGGCTTATCAACAATGGTCAAATCAAACTGCTACAGTAAAAACAACCATCTAATAATGTGAGCATCTACATCTAGTTTGTTAATTAAATATCTAATTATAGCATGATAAATGTGTACAAAGGTTTGATAGCCTGTGATGTAATGTCTGAATTTGTTTAAGGAATGCACTACAACTAGGAGTTCCTTCTCGGTTACCGTGTAGTTTAACTCTATCCTTCACAAATTTTTCTTATAAAGTATATGGCATAAGGTAATTTTTCATCAATTTGTCCTAAGGCTGCTCCTATTGCTTTGTACGAGGCATCTGTGTGAATGTGGAAAGGCAGGGCCCAGTTTGGGCCTCTCAAAATTGGGGTAGTCACAAGTTTCCTTTTCAAGGTATCTAGGGCTTCTTGAAAATTTTCAATCCATATGAACTCAACATCCTTTCCTAAAAGACCAAACAGCGGAGAGGCTAACTTACTGAAATCTTTAATGAATCTTTTATAATATCCAGCTACGCCTAGGAAACTTCGAACATCTCTCACCTTTTTACGAGGTGGGACCCTTTGGATGATGGAAATTTTGTTGGGGTCCACCTGCAATCCTTGTTGAGATATTGCATGACCTAGCACGGTCCCTTCAGTCATAAAAAATTCACATTTTTCCTGACTGAGGGATAGGTTCAATTCAATACACTTGTCCAAAACTTTTTCTACATTAGATAAAGCTTCCTGAAAGTTAGAACCATAAGGAGTAAAATCATCCATATATATTTCCACTGCATCATGAACCAAGTGAGAAAATATACTCAATACTGCTCTTTGAAAAGTGACTGCAGTATTACACAAACCAAAAGGAAGGACCCGATATGTAAAGGTACCCCAAGGACAAGTGAAAGTGGTCTTATCTTGGTCCTTCGGGCTGATTTGAATCTAATTGTACCCGCTAAACCCATCTACGAAGGAGAAAAAAAATTCCCTGCTAGACCATCTAACACTTGGTCTATGAAAGGCAAAGGAAAATGGTCCTTTTTAGAGGTTTTGTTCAGTTCCCGATAATCAACATGGATTCTCCACTTACCATTTTTTTTTGACACTAGCACTAAAGGAGAGACCCTTTCACTGTCAGAGATGGGGTAGATGAATGCTGCATCTAGTAATTTTTGCAATTCTTCCTTAACAATGACTTTGAGGGTAGGATTCATCCTCCTTTGAGGCTGCCTGACTGATTTGAAATCGTCCTTAATGTATATATGATGAGTACATACTAAAGGGTGCACTCCCTTCATCTCCTTATAACTCCAAGTGAAGGCATCTAAATGTTTTCTCAATAAGCTACACAGCTCCTTCTCCTGGGAAGTGGATAGGGATGCATTGATTTTGAAGGTTCTTTCTGGGCCGAACTCTATATTCTTAACACACAGAGAGGTCGGGTCAACCACACAGAGATTATTTAAGGGATTTCTTTCGGTTTCTTTCATTATATCTTCTAATGGCAAGGTATTGGGGGGTGGACACTGAATTAAATTTTCAATGATATCATCCCCATTTTGTGGTTTCCCCCGCATGACAGTTTCTAATGCAAAAAGTGGTGCAGAATAAAATTCATCCTCATCCTCCTCCAACTAGAGAGATATATCATGTTGTAGCAAGGGTTGGGCTCGAAGGTATAGGATTAACTGCTTGGACATATTCCCACTCTTGATGGTCATGTTCCCAGCTCGACAGCTGATATAGGCATCAGTAGTAGCCAACCAGGGTCTCCCCACTATGAGAGGATACCAAGTAAGATTTTCCTTCGGCTGGAGAACTAGGAAATTAGCAAGTTACTCCCAAGAATCAATGGAGACCATCACATCTTCCACAATCCCTTTAGGGGTCATAGTCCAGAGTGGTTTGCTAGATGTAATACTGTCATGGTCTTCGTCAAGGAGCCCTAGAGGTTAAGTTTGAGCATGGTGTCCTTTATCATCACATTAATGGCAGCTCCCAAATCAATCAAGGTGTGTAGGATCATGGTGCCATTGATGTGGACATCCACTATTGGGCTTCCAGGGTCCAGATATTTCGGATAGATTACCTGCCCCAACATCAGGTCAGACAGTTGTCCTATGACATTGATGATTGGGGCATCTCTCTTACACCTACCTGGATGCCTAAAGCACTTCTCTTTGATCATCCTATTGTATATAGGCACATCTTTTATGGCTTGGAGAAGTGGTATCTTTACACATAACTGTTTCAATTCTCCCAGAAGTTCATTTTCGTCTGGGTGGGTTGTGTTGTCCCGAATAGTCTCTCAGGAAAGGGTGGAATTGCTTTAGGTTCACTTTCCTCTTTATCTTCCACAACCTCCTTATGGGGAGGTTAGCTATTTTGGAGGACCTTCCTAGATCGTAGGTTAATCTCCTGAATCTCCACAACATAGGTTGGGTATGATGGTTCCCCACTATATACTTGTTGAGCCTATCTATTGTTCGGGTTCGAGTTCGGTTGGGCAGGCAATTAGGGTTGCCTTGGTGGAGCAAGAGGCAATGGTTATGGTTGAGCAAGTGGTGGAGGCAAAAGAGCAGGAGGAGAGTTGTATTGGGGCCTCCACACCTGATCAGTTGCATTCCACTGAGGTTGTGGCTGAGCATAGGATTGAAATGAATGAGCGGCTAGTTGTGCATGATACTGAGATGGATAGGACCAAGGAAGGGGCGCGGACTAGGAAGGATGAGTAGGAGGGCCCCAAGAAGGTATGGGAGTGACTTGGTTGGGGTTGTAGTATGCTTGGGATGTCCCTTGTATCCCCTGCTAGTATGATTTAGGTCCATGTGGTCTCCTCTAGTTCATGAAATAGAGTGTTTTAGTGTCTCCTTCGGCCCCCTGGTACACAGCTTTAAGCCCGTGCAAGGAAGGGCACTTGTTTGTAGAATGATCTTCTTCACAGACTGAACAAATCTCTATAGAGTTCAATGGGCATTTGTTCCTAGGATGGCTCCTGGTGCACCTAGGAAAAAAAATGGCCAAAGCTCTCTTTGCTTCCTCTTATTTCATTTTGATATGCAAGGTATCCATTTGCATGGCAAGAGTCTGCATCATTTCACGCTTAAAGTCTTCCAGCATGTTTCCAAGTTCACTTTTGATGGATGAATTGGATGAGGAGGTACTGGCTATGGGTTGACTCCCCCTACCTCTCTTTATTGCTACTCTATAATGATTTCTAAAGACAGTATTTATGTCCTCATAAGGTAGTTGGTAGATGTCTCCCCCAGCCAGTAAATGGAGGGTGTCTAGAAGGTCTTCCAGAATTTCCCTGAGTAAGACCAACTTCAAAGATTCAAGGTCAAGTGTGGACCTGACCCTTTTGTAACTGAGCTAGAACCTCTCTTCATAATCTTCTAAGGATTCATCACTCCCCATGGTCATTAAGAAGATTTCTTCCTCGATATCTTTTGATCTACAGTAGTCTCAGTATTTTTTGTTAAAGGCCTGCTGCATCTGAGCCCAAGTTGTGATGTTATTGCTGGGTAACCCCATGAACCAGCATAAGGTTGCATCCTTGAGAGTAGAAGGAAATAGTTTCAACTTCTACTCATCTTCTACATAGTCATAGGTTCGACAGATGATAGCAAACTCAAACAAGAAGGTGTCATGATCTTCTGTGGTCAAACCATGGAAGTGAGGTAGGGTTGAAGGGCTTATTTTCTTCATTTGGTGTCCCCATTGGTCTCCTGAATGGGAAAGGTACCCTCTACTCTTTCTTCATTCCCCCTAGCATTTCTATTTTCATCCATTGTCTCAGGAGCGATGTCTTCTTCTTCTTCTTCCCCTATAGGTTCTTCAAATATCTCAGGTTGTTCACCTAAAGGTTCTTCTTGATCACTACCACCGAAGAAGAGAGAAGGGTGGCTATGTGATGTGGTGGGGGTGTTGGGCAATAATTTTCCTGAATTATCTCTATTCCTACGAGGCATCGAAGGAAATCTTTTTGGTTGGTTTTTTTGTTTTTTTTCACTGCTTGTACCTGCAAAACTGAAATTGATTGAACAAGCAAATTGCAATTAACTGAAATGAACTTGCTGAAATGAAATTGCAGAACTAAAAAGGAAAGCAAATGAAATATAGAACTGAAAGCAAGGAAATGACTAATCTACTTTTGCTGAAATGAAGTTGCTGAAATGAAATTTGCAGAATTGAAAATGAAAGTAAACTGAAAGCAAGAAAATGACTAGTCTACTTTTACTGAAATGGAAATTGCAGAATTTGAAAATGAAATCAAGGAAATGCAAAAACTAAAAGAAGAAACTACTCTACTTTTGCTAAAATAAACTACTTAGAAAAACGTTTCAATAGAAAAATAGAAGAAAGCAGTAATAAAAAAATACTCTACTGCTTCTCCAGCAATGACGCCAAAAATATGGTGAGCACTAGTATTGCAGCAATAATGCTACAACTCCTGGGCTTCTTACTTTACTTTTGTCAACACAGTAGTTCGTAACAAACTTGGAAGCGACGGTGTTGTATGCACAAGTACTAGTTCTTACTGCAGTTTTTCACTTGGTCAGCTGGCACAAGATCACTAGGAGCTCAAGCCAAATTCTATGGATTCCATATGAAGTTCTATATGTGATGAAAGAAAGGAAAGCTTACTCTACATAGGCTACTCTACTTGCAGAAAGGAAAAGTAGACTAAAATGTAAAGTAAACCTAGCAAACCGTAATTAACCAAATAATCCTACTTTTGCAGAAAGAGAGATGAAAAACCATGAAATGAATGTCATTACTTAATCTACAAAGTAGACAACATCTACTCAAGCTATTCCTAAAAGGAAATGAGAGAAAAACATCTTTTTGGATTTTTATGTACATTTATGTGAAATTGTCATCCATGTGTCTAGTCAAATTAGTGTCATAAATTTCTCTACATAAATTATCAATCAGGGTATCATAAACTGATGAAGTGTGGTGCACTATATGTGTTTAGTTAACCTTTCTCTTACTTCGTTGTTTTATAGTTTATGTTGCTTTTGGGGGTTTTGTTTCTCATCCTTAAGGAAATTAATCTAAGAAAGAAAAGTTATGCTTCTAAATGAAATCTCTAAATGTTAATGGAAAACTAAATCTAATGACTTTTAATGTTAGAATATAATTTCTAAAGAAGGGAGAAAAGGAAATGAACAACTCAAAACTTTGAATAGTTAGATTAATATAAGCCGAAAAAATGTCTATAAAATGAAAATAAAAATGATAATAGCTAAATGAAGTGTTTTATCACTTTGCTATACAATTTTGGGAGAACTACCCCCTTGTGATAGCATTTTGAGAGACTCCATAGTTCATTGTTCTAAAACTGAAAATGAAATTTAAATGAAAAGTTAAGACTGAAAGTGAAATTGCAGCTAATCTACTATAACAGCTAAATGAAGTGTTTTATCACTCCACTATACAATTTTGGGAGAACTACCTCCTTGTGATAGCATTTGGAGGGATTCAATACTTCATTGTTCTAAAATTGAAAATGAAATTGCAACAAAATTAAATACAAAACATGTAAAGGAAAGCTAATCTACTGTGTGGTCTAATGCTCCAAGCACCATTTGGAAAATACTTTCTTGGACTATTTTGCTAAGCATAGATTACACAGTCAGATAAATCTACAATCAACTGGTTGAACACACTTGCATGAATTAAACTTGCATGAATGGAAAATCTAAACTATTAAACTTGAAAAAAATCCTAAAAATAAAATGACATACTTGAATGAAATCAAAGCAAAACTACAAAATAAAATCTATTCTACCTTACATTCTAATATGCTCCATGACATCTACTTCACATCTCCTTCCATGCTGGGAACATCAAAGCTTTATTCAAATTCTTCAAAATGAAAAAGTACAACAAGTTGAGCTAACAAAATCTTTCCAAAGCTATAAAAGCTACCAAATGAAGGAGAGAGATCTCCTATTTATACAAAAAGATGAGAAGTCATGTCATTAATGAGAGTCCATGAATCTCTCCCTATACCTCTAGAGTTCTAATCAAAATAGGAAATGATAAGACATGTCTTCTTAGAGTTTCAATACAAATAGGAAATGTGACATATATCCTAATGATCCCATGATCTTCTCCACTAAAATTCAAATTTTGTCTTAGGATGCAACATAAAGGTCTTCTAGAAGCTTCCTTTTTACTTACACATTTCAACAATCTCATCTCATTTGTTAGGTATAAGCATATGCATATTGTTTTCTAATTTTTAACCACAAATTCACTTAAAAAGACTAAGAATTAATAAAGTTTGGAAAAACATAAATGTGACCCAATGATAATGAAAGTGAGATGAATGTAGTGACATGGTAGTGAAATGAAGGTGAAATGGAGGTGATAAATGGACATGATAGTGAAAGTGTAATGGAAGTGAATGACAATTTCAAGACCCAACATACCCCCCAACTAAAGCTATTGCATGTCCTCATGCAATATGTATTACATTAATTCTTTTGATGCTCGAGCTTTGGCTTAACTTTGCATGATATCATTTGATAACTTCATACTTCTGCAAAGTGTTTTACTTGAATTGCAACATGGTAGGTTCTTGTGTTACAAACATATTTTGTTGTTACATTCTATTTTGATCTTTGAACTTTGCATAATGATAATTTATTTATTGTTGCAAAGTATATTTTTATTGCATTGCATGATCGTCGATTCTTGTGTGACAACCATGATTGTATTTGTATCCAATTATCCTTTAAGCACTTTTGAAAAGCCATTGTATGTTCATAATAATAATGTAATCATTAATATATTTTGGAAGTATGTGGGCTTTTGAATATGATGTGAACATGGCAAGGTATGAATATGAATGTATTCCCCCCCAACAAATGGTTTGACAATTTTATGAAATGAGGAAGAGAAATGTTTTCCCAACAATTATCATTCTAGCTTTTTATGGAATTATATGGTAAAAAGTCATAAAATGACGTACCTTAACTTACCCTTTGGAAATTGATGAGTTGTATGTGTGGTGGCTACAAAATTCTGATCATAATATTCTTCAAGTGGCTGGACAAGAAGAGTCATGGATAACAAGATGCCTTTTTATTGCTTCTACTAAAACTTGTTGAATCTGCTCCAAAATGCTGAAAATAATAGTCTTCATTTCTTCAAAACTCATTGGCACAATTCCCACTATGTGAATAGATGTTTTGATGTCAAACATAGCAGGAAATTGTTGACTTAGTTGCTATTAATGGATGCCACTAGATAACACAAGAACTCTCACCATTGATGACAATGAGAGTTAGGATGCCCAAACACATCTTGATAGGTACAAATAAATTTGCCGATGTCGAGTCACCTAGAAGATCTGATAAACAAGGGACATCAATGTATTCCCATTGTTCGTCGGCATAAGGACTTGCCATTAAGCCATGCAAGCCTCAAGGTGTTTTTGCAAGGAATTTAGACTCAAAGGACTATGGACTCAATAATTTGCATTGAAGCAGGGTTTATTTGCGAAATGAAAGTGATAGGAAAGGTAAAATGAAAACGGAAGATGACAATGGAAAGTAGTAATGGCAATGGGCAATAAGCATATAACTGAGCCTCTTGCTTTTATTTGTGAGTTAGGAGTGGACAAAAAGTAATGGAAAGTGTATGTGAATGTAAATGGAAAATATGAAGGGAAATGAGGTGAATGGTTTATTATGAAGTATGGATGTAATGGAGACAATAGTATCTGAAAGTTTTGCAAGTGTTTGGATCTGATTTTGCATTAGCATGTTTCTTCTTTGTTGCTGATCATCCTCTTATGAAACAAATTGGTCTCTTAGAGAGACATTATTCGCTTGTAGTCATATGTCCTTTCTCCTAGAACCTGCAAAAACACTAATACTTCTTCTGCAATGGAATGTAAGACTATCAAAAGAGAGAGGTGATCAATCTCTCTAGTTATGATATTTACACACAAAACTAAGAATTTGTATTAATGAAACAAGTTCACAAAGGAAAACCAAAAGAATTTATAGTTGCTTCGGAATTAGTGCACACAGTCGCCTTCAACTGAAACCAAAAAGGAGGACACAGAGAAGCATGACGTGGACCCTCAGGAGATGTCCGGCTAGATTAAGCGCCTGAGAGAGCTAGAGAACGGAGGGTCCAGAAAGAAATCCAAGGCAACCAAGACCTCATTGGACCCCATCACATTGACGGAGGGTGACTTATATGACATAGGTGACAGAGTTATGGATGTCACCACGAAAGCCCTCAAGCAATTTGAGAGGTAGCAACAGGATGTCCTAGGGGCCATCCAGACCAGGCTGCAAGAGTTGCAAATCCACACGTCACAAGCTGGTACATTGTCCACCATCTTGGCTATTGGCACATCAATGACTATTGATATGCTGCACATAAAGGCTTCCAGTGCGCTAGTGCTGCCAGATAGAGCACTGACAACAAAAAATGAGGCTGACAGGCCCACTATCAGTGCCTTGGAGGGAGTGGGATTGAATCTGGCAGTGCTCCCACGTGAAGTGCTCCACCTCTTTCAGGATGGAGTCATTGCAGAGCTAAGGCCCTGTGAGCACCGCGCCCTCGAGGTGATCAGTGAACAAAAGATAAATAACGAGTAGATGGCCCTGCAAAGGAATGCTTCCATTGTTGCCAAGGCAGAGGCGACCAACTAGAACAAGAAGATTATACAGGTCGTGGAGGAGACCTGTATAATTGTCCCAGAATTGGCCATTCTGGAGGAGCCAGTCGAGGTCCGCATATGCAAATTTCCCATATGGGTGCACGACACTCGGATGGAGATGGTGCAGGTTTAGTTGGAGCTGGACCTGTAGATTACAGAGATCCAGTTGAGGGCTCAACCTTCAATGTTGCTAGAGGTAAAGGAACAGTGGGTGGCCGCTGTCACAGAAGCACTTGCAACAGTGGGGAGGGTAGTAGCAGACTACACACATTTGTTCAAACAATCGTTTGAGGTCCTGACCGACTTGCAGGAGGACCTAAACATTCAGAGGCTAGAAACGGAAGCACGCAAACTCCAATGGCGCTGTGACGAATTTAAGGGCACAACGCGATCCGTCGCACTGACACAGAGCTTAGAAAAGTTGGAGGAAGCTAAGTAACTGAAGGAATAGATGGATGCAGTGCTGCATAAGTAAGCAATGCTTAAGGCACGAATAAAGCCCTGGCTGGAGGAAGCTTATAGAGTCACAAGAAAAATTGAAGGCAAGCTTGTGATTCTGCAAGCGACGCAACAACGGCTTCAGGCTAACAGCACAGGGGCAGTGACCGAGAAGACAGTCGAAGATGCAGAGCAAGCAGCAGCTCACATCACAGTTGAAGTTGCGGTCATCAAGGTTGAGCTGGATGGGCTTCACGCAAAGATCTTCACACCTACCGAGCAACTCGAGGGTGAGTCACGATGTTTATGTTGGGTGTCTATTGGGAGCGGGATCCCCCAAGGGCACTTTTGGGGCTAAAAGCCCATGTTTAAGTAAATTTTTTGTAATACTATTGTAAAGACTCTGCAATTTGTGGTCGCAGAGCACGAAGGTGTTATGTGTCACAAAGGGTTGTCCACTCTTAGTTTTGTAAAGTAAATTCAGCTGTAAGAGATCTACCCATGGTCCACAAACCATGGGATTGTATAAAAAGAGCTAAGCTCTAAGTACTTAGAGAGAGAAGATGTAAGAGAGTCATAGCTTTACAACAAGAAGTCTAAGTCTTGGGTTGTAGAATAAGTAGATGCTCTATAGCTCAGTGTGTAGAGGACTAGGGTAGAAGTCCACAGCTGAGTGCATGGACCCCCGCAGCTGTGTGAGCACGGTGAACAGAGCCTGTAAACAGTGGGAAGATATTAATAAAAGGAGTTATTCTATAATTTCTGTGTCTTTGTTATGTTGATGTATTTGGATATTTTATGTATTATTTTCCGGTATTATGCTTATATGATGCGTGAATGAATGCCTTTACATTGAATAATTGAATGCAATTATGAATATCTGCTTGCACAAAGATGACTTTAAGTAGTTGGCAAGATAAGCAAGTCACTTAGGGTAATTGAGGAATCTACATGATGCACTACCATGACAGCATGAAAGCACCTAAGCCCCAGGTTAGGACTATGTGAAGGTCGATCGTATACTTTCACGAAGGTATTGAAAGCCAGAGTAGAGAGTTTGTCTTACAAGCCCTAGAACGGGACCACCTGCGTGAAGGCAGGAATAGAAGAAATCAAACGACATCACAACCATCTCAGGGTGCAGAAACTTGGTTCCAGCATCCCCCATACTGCTTTGGGTGAGACTTCGATCCGCACTCCATGGGCTGATGCCAAAAGGGCCGGTAGTGTAGGGATTTGTTTGGGTAATTAACACTTAACCTAGGTCAGGGGCCCTCAAGCCAACATATGCCAAGCTCAACAAGTCTAGATTATTTTAAACTTAGATTCATTACTTGGGACATGTTGTTTCCAAGGAGGGCATAGCAATGGATCGAGAAAATATCAAGGCTATCTTGGAGTGGCCAACTTCGAAGAATGTGAATGATGTTAGATCATTTATGGGACTAGTAGGTTATTACAAGAGATTTATTAGGAATTTGTCAAAGATTGGCTATCCTATTGTATCTTTACAGAGAAAATGAAGGAAGTTTGAATGGACTATTGAGTGTGCAACTAGCTTTGATTTGTTGAAGAAATTGCTTACCAATGCTCAAGTTTTGAGGATTGTAGATCCTGATAAGGACTTTGTGGTTTGTACGTATGCCTACAAAGGGTGACTTCGCAGAGTCCTTAACTAGGAAGGATATGTGGTTTTCTATGAATCATGGAAGGTGAATAAGCATGAGCATAATTATGTTACTCATGATCTTGATTTGGGAGCTATTATTCATGCATTGAATATGTGGAGACATTATCTCCTTGGCAATAAGTTCATTTCATGAGTGGTCATAGTATAATGAGGTACTTTTATGACCAACCCAATTCAAATGCAATGCAAGCTAGATGGTTGGCTACTCTCAGTGAGCTTGACTTTGAAATTAGGTATATCAAACGAATGAAGAACCAAGTTGTGGATGTGTTATACACATATTTGGGCTCTGCAACCCCAATCTCATATGTCCATAAACCAAGGGTTTATAAGCCCCTAAAAGTGTTGTTTCATACCCTAAAGGAACAAGGTTAGCTAATTACATTATCTCCCAGAAGTTCCCCCTGAAAAACTACTCAGAACTTGTCAAAAGTGGACCATACAGACTACTCAGTGCTAAGGGTACGATGCATCTCACCTACTACATGCAGAAAGTGTGATGCATACTAAAAATCCCTTCTATAGGGTGCAATGAGTGAGAGCAGACAAATGGTAGAAGCAGTTTGCTAGGTGGAAACCCAAAGAATCTTCTAGAAACTGTTCATTTGACACTTGCCTCTCTAAACTCACCCAGGAATGAGTAAGAGATCATGAAATCTCCAAGTGGAACCAAGAACTATCAGAGAGATGACACTAATCAAAATCATAGAATCTGACTCACCCACCTACAAATATCTATATATGGATCCCTCATCCTAGAGATCCAAAGGCTTGAATTTTGTATTTTGTAAGGAAGTGTTGTTGGTTTCTCTGTGAAACATCATAGTGTTGGGTGATCTAGCTTTTCATGAGGTGAAGAGGGCTTTCATGCTAGGAGGATGGCACTGGGTCAGACCAATGGGTTGTAATCATCTCTTCTACTACTTCTATCAATAAATCTATTTGAGTTTTCCTCCATATTCTTGTATATCTCTGAATCTTGTGCTGGTATATGGATTTGTATGGTTAATATACATCTAATCCTATATTGTTTATGGTTATAGATCTCTATGCTTTGATGGTATTATGCTGCTTTGACCCTACAGGTGTTCTTTGAAGTGGGACAAGTAAGGAAAGAGTGGCGAAGCTTTGTCAAAGGAGGGAGGAAACAAGAAAGGAGCCAAGCGAAAGACTGAGGTTGGCACTATCTTCTTCTCTCTCATCTATCTCTCATAAAGGAAAACAAAAGTAGCTTTAGTTTGTTTGCTTCTAAGATAGCTACCCATCTTAGTGGGACTAGTAGCTCTAAATGGACACTAGTTTTCTCGACAACAAAATGGTGACTCCACTGGGGAGCAAATAGCTTGTTTGCTTGTTTCTATTTGTTTTCTTTATAAACTACAGACAGAGCCTGAAGTTAAGCCAGCTAGCCTTTGAACTGCTTTTGCTATGCAACTACAAAGTAGATCAATGCTGCTTCAGTCCATCTCTGGGTTCATTTATGAACTAAAAACTGACTTGCAAACATCATAGGTTCCTTGGTGCTAGCTCAAATAAACTCATTAGATCAGCCCCTATGCTTTGTGTTTACTGCCTATCATAAGCTCAGCCTAAATCCCTGAACTAAGATGCAAACTGTGAGCAAAAAACCAATCTCAGTCTCGTTCCTGGACCATCACACTGTCTCTCATTGAGAGTCTGGATGCATCGTACCTCCCATGTGATGTAGGTGAGATGCATCCCTATTCCCCTGTGTTACAGGTGTGACGATCAGGTGAAACTATTTCTACCTCCAGATTTTGGTTTTCTCTTCATTGTCTTCAGCTTTATTTAGTAGTTTTGTTGTCTGTGATGAGTATATCACTGTTGAAACTCCCTTCCTTTGCATTATTTAGCCTCCAATGATAAAGAATTATGAATGTTTTTATGTATTTTTCATCATTTACCGTTCTCGTTCGCAAACAGTAGCTTAATCGAACTGTCGTCTTTTGATTTGAAAGTGTCGCAAGTATTGTTTTCAGTCAAAGAAAAGAGTCTTCCTCTTTTTGATAGTCGATTACACTTTTTCCATTATATTTGATTTGAATTAATAGTATTTCAAGTGTCGAAAGCAATTATTTTTAATTCGAAATCACAGTGTCGTCTTAATCTTCCTTTCGTTTTTGAAAAGAAAATTGTTAGTACTCTCGCTTTGAAAGAAAAATAGTTCAAATCTGTACTTAGCATTCTTTTTGTCATTCACACATTAAGAAAGCAGAAAACAAATACATGCATGTGCATTTACATTTAGATTTTGTGTGGAAATTGATTTAGAACAGTGCATCTTAGTGTGTGCTCTCTGCTCTATTTTGAAAGAATTTCACTTCTCTTTCCTTAGTAGCTAGGATTTTCATTGCAAAAAGAAAGTAAACGACTGTTTATCATCTTAGATTGCATATTTAGGAATTGTATATCTACATCACATGGTGAACCTTAAAGGCAAACTTCTTAAGAAAGATCAACTGTAAAATAAATTTCAATGAACATAAAAACGCTTTAGAACCTAATGCACAACATCTAGAAGTCTAGGCTAGAGACATATTCTGGCATCGTAAAACCCAGTAACTATCATTTTCATAGTAGGTTGGATGATTCCTCCTCTTTGATACAACAAGTGCCAGTACGGACTTGTGCTCCCACGTACCGTCGAGTATATATTGGGAGACCACAATAGGCTATATCATTTATCCTTAGGAAGCTATGTCTGCCACCCTATCAATTGCAATGCATTGAACACAGCATTCAGGAAGAATGATTGCCATACCATAAAAGGTGTTCTGCATTTTTGCGATTGGTTTGGTAATCCCTCTATCTAGATTTCCAGAGAAGTCACTTTTGTTCCTTTTCAGACTCCTTAAAAGAAAAGGTCCATCTGAGCACTTGTCACTTCATTGAAAATCAAAGGCAACTAGAGTCATCTTTAGCTTTTTCTCGACTCTTAAAAATTGAAAAAGAAAGTTGTGTCAAAGCGTCATAAAATTTATTTTAATCGAAATAACGTCATTGTTCCCTCATTGGTCTTAAGTTGAGAAAATGGAGTCTACCAATCAAGGATTTCCCCTTGGGGGAAATCCTAGTCCCTTCTCCTCTTGGGGAGATGTTGGTTCACCTCATATGGACACATTATCCCTTCCAGGACTTACAATTGGCCTACCAATATGGCTTTTCCTTTACCTCTATCATTCAAAGCACCATGATTCCTCATCAATCAAATCAACAACTAGATGATATTGAAGTCGCTTCCCCACCTTCTACTTCATTTGTTTCTCCCTCTCCTTCTTCCTCTTCGCTTGGTGAAGCCAGTAACGCTAAAAACCAAGTAACTGAGAAGAAGAAGAAAGGGAAGGAGAAGAAGAAAAAGAATCCAATGGCAAAAGGGGGCAACCATGCATCGTCTGGCGAAAATCCACACACTGCACCATCCAAACCTAAATCTCCATGTGTCATTTGAAAAGGAGACCACTATCATCAAGATTGTCCTTGCATCCCACGGATCTTAAGGGACTGGTCTCGCCGCTTGCACAATCTGGTGTCCTCAACCTCTGATGATCATGTTGAAAGTACACCGTCAACTAGTGAAAATGAAGTCAACGGACAGAAAGGAAGATCTAAATTTCCTTGTAGACTGTGTGAAGGCGATCATGCCCTCCACCATTGTCCCTTCTTGGATGAAGCTAAAAGAGTCTTAGATAACCATCCTGCTTCATTGAAGCGACTTCCTCCTGGATACAAGAAACTCTTGTCGAGTCCATCACTGGTTGAAAATCTAACTGACACACCTTTTTTGTTAGTCAAAGCACTTATCATTAAATATAAATCCTCTGAGTCCACCCCAAAACAAAGTCAACAAGTTGAGATAGCAGTCGACCTAGTCTTGTATTCAAAAGGTCCACCTTCAGTTGATACTGTCACCAAAGAGGATGAGCACAACACCATTCAAATTCTTTTCATTAACACAGAATCCAATGAACATGGGGGCAATCTACCCATTCCTTTACTGCAGGAAGGAATTTCCTCAGAGATTTACCCAGCCATTTATTCGGTCCCTCCTTCAATCAATCCAGTCGTTTCCTTCGATTGGAATCTACTAGGCAGACCCTGCCTACCATCTAACGTACCATTCTGAATCATAGTACAAGCTTACAGAATGATCATGGTTGGTACTATCATAGACGAAGGGGATTCTGTGAGTATCCTTTCCTCAACTACTTGGAAAGCGCTTGGTTTGTCATCGCTTCTGCCTAAGATTCAAAATCTGATAGGCTTCAACAAAGGAACCAGTCGACTGTTAGGGATGCTTCCAAATTTGCCTATAACTTTGAGAAGGAAAACCATTCATATAAACGTGATTGTAGTCCAAGGACCTCTAGATTACAATCTACTCCTTGGACGTGACTATATTTATAGCATGGGAGCCATTGTTTCCTCACTCTTTCGAGTGATGTGTTTTCTGCATGAAGGCCAAGTGGTCCACCTAGTTGACCAACTTTCATTCCCTGGTTCAAACACAGCTACTAGTCAAATTCCATCCCTAACTGGTCTTTTACGCAAGGAATGTCTCATCAATCTCCAGTCCATCCACCTGATGATCATGAGTGATTCAGTGATTGTGACTAAAACCCAAGAGGCATGCGTCGTGGTCTGCTTCGGCAGAAAAACACCAGATATAATGTAGGTTTCCACGTAGGAGTATGACTAGTCTGAATATCGTGTCCATTTAGGAAAATGGATTAGATTCGAAAAGGATTCTCCTGTCAAAGGTTATGTGATTGGCAATGACAGCAGTCACCTTTGCCCATTTCGATGGACATCGCCAAAGAAGTGTTTTGTCTACTACCTGGATGGAACAATCTTGTTAATGCAAGAACTTCCGTATGGTAACTGGAAACTCTACTTCCTTATACCTAGGGGCATGCAAACCTTTTTGCATGCAAGTGAAAAGCGACCATTTATTTTCTTAGTTTGTAGGCTCTCAACCCTTTAGACTCATAGGTTTTTCGTTCCTAGCTTTCATAACAAAAGGCTTTGGAGAAAAATTTCGAATGGGGCAAGCTCCCTAAAAAATGAACATATCGATGAGACATCCTTATTATACGGCTTGCACGAGCAAGTTTACGCGAAGTTCAAGCTCATTAAAAATAAACCTAGCGATGAGTATATATTTCCCCAAAGTTCAAGCTCATTAAAAAATGAACCCACCTCCAGTAAATAACCATTGTGATCGCATAATTATCAGCTTTTGAACCTTGGTTGTGTTCTTACCATCACCTCCACCGTTTTTAGCTGATCATACACCTCCATTTGATTGTTTACCCCTTTTGAGGAATAACAGTGATGAGTGATTCTATTAGCCACCTTCTCTACACTACCATGATTGAAAAGTTCCAAACCTTACCTGGAACCAGTTGCTATCCAAAAACATCACTCGTTCCTCAAAAAATGAGTCTCCCTTAAGCTCTTTTCATCTGACTCGTAAAATATGAAAAGATTGCCGAGAAATTGGCCTCTCCAGCTCGTTAAAGGCATTGGAAGTGCCATCCCTCCTCTATATTTTAATGTTTTTGGACCTGAGGGATCATTACACAAAAAGATCGAGTGTTTGTCTTGTTCGACTCGTTAAAACTATCGAAAAGTCATCCCTTTCATATTATTTTATACTTTTTCAGACTTAAGGGATTATATTACGAAAAAGAACTACTGGAGTTGCCTTTCTGTCTCTTTTTAGACTCTCTAAAATTGAAAAGGAAGGAGTTATATTTGTCGTTAAACTCATTAAAACAATAGCGACAAACTTATCCATGCAGACAAGAGCGAGTTTCACTGTCACTAGCTCGTTAAAACATAGCGACAGGTTCGCCTGAAGGGAAAATTATAGAATAAGAATATGTTATCATCCTCAAGCTTGACAAAAATAAACAGGTACTGGTCAACAATGACTGGGGAAAAATTGAGAAGAAAACTTGAAGAAACTTTATTGATAGTAGGTCGCTCTTGAGCATGACACTTTCACTCCATCACCATGATTGAGTCGGGTTGCGTTATTCCGTTCACTAGTCATATCACCATTGGTCCTCCGTACCACCCATTTTTGGGGTTAACACTACCAATCCATTTCAGTGTCACCGATATGTTCAAGCGAAGTCACTCAGAGAATTCACCAACCCAGATTACATCTTATCTGCTGCAATACCTTCACGCTTCATTCTTTCATGACCACCTCCCTAAACCTTGTATCATGAGACCGTTTTCACCTCCACAAAATCATTTGATCCATTCCGTGTCATAGATGAGGGATTCATTAAGGCCCTCCTATGACGGGTCACTTCTTGTCGACATCAGCTCATTATCCAACAAGTTGACTTAGGAACAACCCTTTCAGTACTTTGAAGCTTGCATGCCTCAATGGCAAGTTTCTCACTTCTCGCAACAGGTTTACATCAATGGCCTTTTACTGAAAGGTTTTGTGTGGTGTTCGACATCGACTCATGTATTCGCACTACGTGAATCATACTACAGTACCTTGAGGGTCATTATCATTATTGGTGATTCCTCTCATGCCTGTTAATAGCTTACATCATTGGCTAGTAATCAGGTGATGTCTTTCCATGTTTGACTTCATAACATCTTTTCACATGGATCAACTTGTACTTCGGGCGAAGATTGAACGAGTTTGAAGACCCTGGATCTAGTTTCATCCATCCAGACTATGATATATTAAAGAAAATAAAGACATCAAATGTACATCATAGCTGCACAGATAATCATCCAAGCTAAGGGATGATGGCTCTACCAGAATCATCAGCCTGCCACACAGATAGTTGTCTATCATCTGTACATGAAAATGAATTTATAAAGCTGAGCATGGGAATGCCCACCTCAGCTAGATCATGAAAATATTATAAGATAATGTATCGTATTGTATCTTATTACAGGTCGCCTTCCAGTTCAAAAAACCTCAGATCCTCATGATAAAGCATTTCACTAGACGTCAGAAGATTTATGACCTCATGCTTTAGGGGGAAATTGTTATAGACATATTTGGGCACTGCAACTGCAATCCAATATTTCCATAAAGCAAGGGCTTATAAGCCCCTAAAAGTGTTGTTTCATACCCTAAAGGAACAAGGTCAGCTGATTACATCATCTCCCAGAAGTTCCCCCTGAAAAACTACTCAGAACTGGTCAAAAATGGACCATACAGACTGCTCAGTGCTAAGGGTGCGATGCATCTCACCTACTACATGCAGAAAGTGTGATGCATACTGAAAATCCCTTCTGTAGGGTGCAATGAGCAAGAGCAGACAAATGGTAGAAGCAGTTTTCTAGGTGGAAACCCAAAGAATCTTCTAAAAATTGCTCGTTTGACACTTGCCTCTCTGAATTCGCCCAGGGATGAGTAAGAGATCATGAAATCTCCAAGTGGAACCAAGAACTATCAGAGGGATGACACTAATCAAAATCCCAGAAGCTAACTCACCCACCTGAAACTATCTATATATGGATCCCTCATCCTAGAGATCCAGAGGCTAGAATTTTATATTTTGTAAGGAAGTGTTGTTGGTTTCTCTGTGAAACGTCATAGTGTTGGGTGATCTAGCTTTTCATGAGGTGAAGAGGGCTTTCATGCTGGGAGGATGGCACTGGGTCAGACCAATGGGTTGTAATCCTCTCCTCTACTACTTCTATTAATAAAGATATTGAGTTTTCCTCCATATTCTTGTATATCTCTGAATCTTGTATTGGTATATGCATTTGTATGGTTAGTATACATCTGATCCTATATTTTTTATGGTTATATATCTCTATGCTTTGATGGTATTATGATTCTTTGACCCTATAGGTGTTCTTTGAAGTGGGACAAGTAAGGAAGGAGTGGAGAAGCTCTGTCAAAGGAGGGAGGAAACAAGCAAGGAGCCAAGTGAAAGACTGAGGTTGGTACTCTCTGCTTCTCTCTCATCTATCTCTCATAAAGGAAAACACAAGTAACTTTAGTTTGTTTTTTTCTAAGATAGCTACCCATCTTAGTGGGAACTCTGAATGGACACTAGAGAGTATAGGTGATTTTTATTTCAGTTGTGAGATCCTATGGGATAGATTTGAAGGAGAAAATATTGCATCCAGGGAGACATGATGAGAAGTACCAAAAACTGAAGCAGAGATTACAAAAACAAGGTTAGGGTGATAAAGATGAGGAATTTCACCTCGTGATAGATGGCTTGGATAGATTCAGGAGCAATATATATGTGCATTATAGTAGCGAATTGAAGAAGCCTTTTTCAAGAATGTTTCATGCCAATCCATATTCAAGCCATCGAAGGTACCAAACGAATTTCAAAACTATTAAGAAGTTCTACTATTGGCCTAATTTTAAGAAAAAGGTGGCCAAAATTTGTTGCCAAGAGCTTAGACTATCAACATGTTAAAGTTGAATGCAATCATTCATATGGTTTCCCGCAACCTATTCTAACTTCGGAATGGAAATGAGAGGTTATTTTCATAGATTTCATTACAGGATTTCCAAGGACATTAAGACAAAATGACTGCGTCATGGTGTTGGCTAATAGGTTGAGCAAGGTATCTCACTTAATTGTAGTGAAGTCTACTAATTTAGCTAGTGAAGTGGCTCAAATCTTCATCAAGGAGATAGTGAGGTTGCACAGAGTTCCCAATAGGATTATATCATATAAAAATGCTAAGTTCACTTCCAAATATTGGAAGAAGTTTTTTGCAGGCTTGGGGAGAAAGCTATCCTTCAATACAACTTATCATTTGTAGATAGATGGGAATACAAAGAGAATCAATAGGATCCTTGAGGGTATGTTGAGGATGTATTTCATGCATTAGCGGAGGAACTGGAAGGAGTATCTTCCAGTAGTGGAGTTTGCTTATAATAATGGGTATCATGAATCCTTGAAGATGAGTCCATTTGAGGCTCTCTATGGGAGGAGTTGTAATACTCTTATAAATTCGAGTGATCCAGTGAGTAGGGTATTGATTGGACCTGATATGTTGAATGATACGGAGAATACATGGAAGTTGTCAAAAATAATTTGAAGGCAAAACAAGATAGGGAGAATAGGTATGTCTATAAACGTCGAATATTCAAGGAGCTTTCGGTTGGAGAGGATGTGTACTTTCCTATAAAGCCCAAGAAGTGTTACTTGAATATTGGATCATGTGCCAAGTTGGCATCTTAGTATTATGGGCCTTTTTAGATCCTTGATAGGATTGGACTAGTAGAATATAGACTTGCTTTGCCTTCATTAGTAAAAATCTGTGATGTTTTTCATGTTTCTCTACTTAAAATATATGTACGAGATGTTGATCATGTGACTGATTGGTCTGTATTGCAAGTGGAACTAGAAGGAGAGTTCCAACTAGATCCTCAGTGCATCCTACAATGGAAGAAGTTTGTGCTTAAGAACTAAGCAATAGAGCAAGTTAAAGTGCATTGGAGACACTCTAGGCTTGATGCAACTAAATCAGAGATGGATGATCAGATGCGACCATTATATCCTTCTTTATTTGTTGTTTGAATGAAATGTAATTCTTAAATATATATATATATATATATATATATATATATATATATTGTATCCAGTTGTGTTTATAAAGCTCCAATAATAAATACGTCTGTCATGTTTTTAGTGGTTTTGTCTTGTCATAAGAGTCATAGAACAATGAGGATAGTGTTTCCCCAATGGGGAGGGGTTTATAACAATCCCAGTTTAAATTTCCATATAAATAAATAATATATGGACATTTTGAAAGCGAAAATAAAATGAAGTTCACGGGATACGTATTCGAAGCTGAATGAAGGGAAAAACATTACATTGGGATCCACTTGTGCTTAATTATTTATCGGCTATGGAAATTAGAATTGGAAAGAGGAAAAAGGAAATAAATTGAAATTATGTTTTACATTGTAGCAGGGACATAAGAAAAAATGCAAAAAGGAATAAAGGAAAATGAAAGAATGTCCAGTTCAGCAGGTGGGGAAGACGAGGAGTCAGGATAAGGATAAAAATGGTAAAATAATATGCATGCAAGGAAAAATGAAGATACACTAATGGATCTCTTATAAGTGGCTTAGTAAATATGTCTAAAAGTTGTTCTTTAGTGGCCACATATTCAAGTAAAACAACACTAACAACAACTTGTTCTCATAACAAATGAAACTTGGTAGGAATGTGTTATGAAACCAACTCAAGAAAAGATAGGAAAGATAGATCAACGCCTTAGAATTCAGCCTCTTCGAGGGGGAAACCTCCTTTACATTACATAAATGAACAATTCTTGGATGATACAAATGAAAAGACCTCCTTTCTATATATAGGAGTCTAAGGGGTCATAACATAATCAGAGCCGACATAATGATAATAATGTAAGGGCACAATAATAACAATAGTGGGCTTCTATGGGGCACAATAGTAACAATATGGGCACTACATGGGTACATCAATATAATAAGTGGGTTGTACTAATAACAATAAGGGGTTACACTAGTAGGATAGCGGCCTAACATGCCCTTCTCCTTCAAAAAGCGTTTTCCTCAATGCTTGAGTAGTTCTTGATGCTTCTGTATAAAATTCTTGTCCTCCCATGTGGAATCTTTAGTGGGTAAGTTCTTCCACTTGATGAGATACTCTGAAATTGATCGATTTCGTAGCTGTCGGGTTCTTGTTTTTGTGACTACTCCAGGTTCCAATATGATTTTTCCTTCCTCTTCAATTTCTGGCAATATTGTTTGAATTGGGATCTTTTGCAACTTTTGAATAAGTGGCCATACTTCTTCGTCCTTCTTCCATTCATCCCTTGCTTCGTTTATCCAATCTAGTTGGATAATAGAAATAGCACAAAACAATGCTTTCACATCCTCATCCTTGAAGAGTCTTCCCACTCGGTAAGGTCGCCATTTTTTAAGTGCATGTAGTATTGCCAACATTTCCTTCTCATAAATAGCTTGCTTGAGATGTAGCAGTAAAGATACCCAATCACCTACATCAAAACACTTTTCACTACAATGTCGATCTACCTGTTGTTTCGTTTGATTTTGCACCGAAGTGGCATTATCCTTTAAAAGTTGGAGAACTTGTTGTTGATGCTCGATGTGATCTTTCACTGCTTGAACCTTTTTCTTCTTGATATGTCCTTCTATCTCTAGAGTTTGAGGAATGGTAATTTCTTCCAATCCTTTACAAGATATGGTCGGATTCATTTCTTGATGCTCGATGTGATCTTTCACTTCTTGAACATTTTTCTTCTTGATATGTCCTCCTATCTTGATAGTTTGAGGAGTGGTAATTTCGACTAATGAATTACAAGATATGGGTGAATTCATTTCTTCTTTCTCGATGTGATCTTTCATTTCTTGCACCTTTTTCTTCTTGATATGTCCTTCTATCTTGAGAGTTTGAGCAGTGGTAATTCTTGCCAATGCTTTACAAGATATTCTCTGATTCATTTCTTCTTTCTCTAAGGTGGGGTCCTGGCATATATCTTCTTCTTTTGATGTTTCTTGATCCTTTTATTCCTCCTCTTCATATTCTATGTAAAATAATTTCTTCTCAGCACACTTATGACCTTTAGTGCATTTGCTATCACAATTGTAACAAAGCCCTTTTTCTCTTTTTTCTTCCAATTTTTGTGGTGTAACCCTTGTAGGTTGTGGAAGGCTAGGAGAAAAAACACTTCTGTCTTTATAGTTGTGAGGGGTATGCTTCCTGGTTTCCATAATTTTGCTTTCCATTATGTCACAAATCCCTTTCACTATTTCCAATTGTTGGGGTGTTGCTCTAAAGAAGGTGTTTCTCTTTGTATCCTCATAATGTGCTATCATTTCCTCCGTGAAAATTGACCACGTAACAAGTTGTTTACGAGAACAAATCCCTTCATACCATAAAAATTGATCCGGTTCTAAATATGAAGATGCAATACATACCTTTTGTAATAGTGGCACACCATGTATATCAAAATATTGCTCCATCTGAAGTATCCAATTTACCGGATACTTGCCATCAAACTTCCTCATCTTGCTTTTTCTTGATTTCAGGAGCTCGATCTTGAAATGACTGTAACTTTGTACTTTCGGATCTTTAAGTTCTGAAATTATGATATGTAGTAGCACTCTGTGTCCTCTTTTCAATGCCACCAGTCTGATCCAAATTGGATTCTCCAAGAAAGAGTTATGTGAAATCTTCCACAGTGACTTGATTATAGACTAGTTCAGTAGAGCTAACTTGTATGACGTACCACGAGTCACTATTTTGACCTTTGGATCTGAAAAATGCATACACGAAACTACACTCCGTCCTCTTTCTGTACCTTCTTCCGAAATTCCAATCCAATCCCCAGAGGGAAACTTATGACGATTTTCCCTAGGTCACCTGTTTGGAATGTAATTCAAGAGTCTACAAAAAGACCAGCTTCCTCAGATCATATCTCCGCAATTATAGTGTAAAAAGCTCTAAAATTCGGACCCAAGGTTCAACATGATTTCTTCTCAAATGGGTTTTTCTTTCAACTTCTGGAACATCGTAGAAAAAACATTATAGTGAAAATGTCATGATGACCTGTTTGGAACAGTGAAACCCTAGAATCCAAAGCTCTGATACCAAATGTTATGAAACCAGCTCAAGAAAAGATAGAAAAGATAGATGAACGCCTTAGAATTCAACCTCTTCGAGGGTGCAACCTCCTTTACATTACATAAATGAACAATTCTTGGATTATACAAATGAAAAGACATCATTTCTATATATAGGTGTCTAAGGGGTCATAACATAATCAGAGCCGACATAACAATAATAATGTAAGGGCACAATAATAACAATAGTGGGCTTCTATGGGGCACAATAGTAGAAATATGGGCACTACATGGGTACATCAATATAATAAGTGGGTTGTACTAATAACAATAAGGGGTTACACTAGTAGTATAGGGGCCTAACATAATGTGCTAGGTATTTTAGTGCATGATAGGATTCTTAGAGATGTTGATATCACTAGTGTTGCCACACATTATTGGATTTGGATCCATAAACTCTACCTTGATTTCCTTCAAGGTCTGCTTCATCCTGAGATTTTGTCGGTAGTAACTTGCAGTTGCAATATACTCTACTTTAGCAGTTGATAGAGAAATGGAGTCTTGTTTTTCACTGACCCATGACACTAATAAATGTCCTAAAAAGGATCTTACAGCGTAGGTGGTCTACCTATCATCAATGCTTCCTACCCAGTTAACATCATTAGAGGCCTTTAATTTAAACTCTTTTCTTCTAGCATACCACAACCCATAGTCTTTCGTGCCTTTCAAATATTTAAAAATCCTATTGATCGCAATGACATGATTTTTACAGCGACAAGCTTCAAATCTAACCACTAGACCTACTACTTGCATGATGTTTGTTCTAGATGCTATGAGATACAACAAGCTCCCTATAATTTATTTGTAGAAGGTATGATCTAGAGGTGTCTCATATTCTCTACATAACTTACAACCTATAATCATGGGAGTGCTAACTAGCTTGCAATCTTGGAGTCCAAATTTCTTCAGAGTTTCTTGCAGGTATTTGGATTAGGAGACAAAGACCGCATCCATTGATTGATAAATTTGCATTCCTAAGAAAAATAACAATTATCCTACTATGAACATATCAAACTATTTCCGCATACAATTTACAAATTGATATCCCGACTTCTCTACACCACTACCAAATATTATGTCATCTAAATACACAAGCACAATTAGTAGGTGGTCATCTTCAGAATTAATATACAAGTTTATGTCTATAGTGCCCCTCTTAAAACACTGTTGTTGAAGGTATCTATCCAATCTTGCATAAGATTATTTGGGCGTATGCTTGAGTCCATATAAGGCCTTTTTCAGTTTGTACATAAATCCTTAATTTTCAGTGACCATGAACCCCTCTAGCTTCTCAATATAAAATTATTCTTCCCGATATTCATTGTGAAAGGCTTACTTCACATCCATCTGATACACCTTGACTTTTTCATGACTAACAAAAGAAAGAAACAGTATGATAACTTCTAATATTTCTACAGGTGCAAAAGTTTTTGTAAAACTACTCCCTCTATTTGGGCATATACTTTTTAGACTAAGTGAGCCTTATTCCTACCACTTGACCTTTCTCATTTAGCTTATTTTTGAAGACCCATTTGGTTCCTATGACAATTTTTTCATTGGGTCTTGGAAGAACTTCCCAAGTGTCATTCTACTCATTTTGATCCAACTCTTCATTCATTTCCTTTATCGAGGACTTATCTGCATTTCCTTCAATGCGATTCTTGGGCTCAATTTGAGATAATAAAGAAAGATTTATGCAGTTTGGGTTTCCAATGAATCTCCTCCTAGTTTAAATTCCAAGTCTTTTATCACCAATATTTTGGCTTTCTAGATGTTGTTTTTGTACACATCTCGATGGAGTTTTCTACCTTGGTGTTGTACTTATTTCTTCACCTTCATCATTTGCCTCTATTTATGGCTGATATGAGAATCTGGTGGCTGAAATTTCTTCTCCATATGAGCTCATATTTGATTTGGAATAATTGTGTCTGAGCATTATTTCATCTACTACAATATTAATTCATTCCTTAACTCTCTTTGTTATTTTGTTGTAATATGTGTCCTTTATTTCGGGCTAAGTACCCGAGAAATATACCTTTCTCAACATGAGAGTCAAATTTTCTAGGATTTTTATCATTCCTTTTGATAAATAATTTGATCCCACGTACCTTGTAGTGTTTTACTGATGTCAGTCTCCTCTTTCATAAATCGTAAGGAGTCTTATCATTGTTAGGCATGAGTTGTGTTCTATTTTATAGGTACATTGTTGCTTGCATGACTTCTCCCTAAAGGTGAGAGGTACATCTGCTTCATCCATCATAGCTATGGACACCTCTTGAATTTTGATGTTCTTTCTCTCTGCCACTCCATTTTGTTGTGGAGTTCTGGCCACAAAATACTGCCTCCTTATGCCTTCTTCTCCACAATATTATTCAAACTCTCTTGAATTTTATTCTCCCCCTTTCTCTGTTCTTAAGAATATTATGTTTATATCCTTGTCATTCTCTCGTAAATTCTTCAATAAGCAACATGAAATACATTTCTCCACTTGGTATTTTTGTCTTGGTTGGGCAGCACGTATCTATGTGAATTAGCTTCAGAGGATTAGATGAAGATAACTCCTTTGTCTTGAAATGATTCCTGGTCTACTTACTAAATTGACAAGACTACATATTGAATTATCAGGCTCTGACAGACTTGGAAATCCTCTTACGACTCCTATTTTGCCTACTTTTATCAAACTATGAAAATTCATATGACCAAGTTTCTTATACCACAAATGGGTTTCATTTTTCTTTCTTTAGTAGCAACTTACTCTAGAGTCATTAAACACATATACATTATTATGAGTTATGGCTTCCTTTCCCACTAGATTTCCATTCTTTTCATTTTAGATCTCACAATATTTAGACTGGAAGGTCACATTATAGCCATTATCAGACATCTGACTCACACTAAGCAAGTTGTGCTAGAGACACTCTACCTAAAGTACATTTTGAGCTTTAGTCTTTTAGTCAAGACTAAATATGCTCTTTCCCTTAATTTTGCTGGAGCATTGTTGCCGAACGTGACATTGCTCCCTCTTTCCTTTTATTTTAGACACAAGAATTTACTTTTATCCCCAATCATATGCTTGGAAATACTACGATTAACATACCATATATTTTCTTGATCATGTGTTAACAAAGCAAATCCACATTCCATGTTCTTTGCAAAATTTCATTTGCAATTCTTCTTATGCTTTCAAAAAACTAGTTTCCAAGCATTTTGGAATTTAGATGAATAATCAAATATGATTCTCCATTTACTCACTTTTTGCCCAAAATTATTACATTTGAAGCATTTAAAATCATCCATCAGGGGAGAGAAGGGATTTATATTTCAAGGATGCTAGTTTTGAGATTTATAATTATGATACTTATTGTATATAAAATTTTCATCGATTTCAACTTTGACTCTTCTGCAATCAATAGCCTTATGTTCAAAAATATGAAATTTATAAAAATGACCATAAATAAATAAATTAGATTACCTGAAGTTGCAAAGTTCATGAGTTTTTTCATGAAGGTACCCCTGTTTGTCTTGTTGATTGATTCATTATCCATTCATATGACTCATTTGAGAAGTTGGAATTCTTACTCCAGTGATGGGATCTCTCTTTCTAGTTATTTTTTATTTTCATTGGTTCTTTCTTGAAGCACCTTTTCATAGCTCTCAGGTTCCTCAAATCCTACAAACTTGAAGTTCATCCTTCTTATAGAAGATTCTTGTGGTATAAAATATCCTAGGCAATTCTTGTTTTCTAGATACCTTTGACTATTCAGAAAATGATCTAGTTTTCTTTTTCTCATTTAAACCCCTCTCGATCTTCAGTATCTCAAGATATGTTCTCAGAGAGATAACTTCTGTGTCAAGACTTTCACAATTTTCTTCCCATTCATGGACTAGATCACTAGGAACTTCTTATTTCATTTCACTTCTTCTAATTTCATTTTCAGAGACATGATTTCTTCTTTTCATGTGTTTGGCATCATCGCCTTCTTTACTTTGAAAAACTCTTGCCATAGAGGCATGTTCTCTTCTTCTAGTTTTTCACATGTTTTTCTTTTTTCTTCTATTCAAAGAGTTTATTTGTCTTTAATTTTAATGTTTTCATCAAGTTTCTCTTTTTGATAAATAGATTTCTCATTTTCTAAGTTATACATACCTTCTTCAAGAAGCTGCAACTACTGTTTTAGCTACTTTTTATTTCTTCTAGACTTCTTTAACTCATCAAGAGCACTTATTAGTTATACTTTAAAGTCCACTACTCTTACTACTTCTTATTCTTCTTCTTCAGAGTCTGTCATATTTTGTTCCTTTGAGTCTACTCCCAATTCCATGAGTAACCACTCATTTGACTCATACATGGAGGAGTTTGCGCTATCTGAATCTGGTGCTAAGCTATCCTCTTTGGAGTAGATCCCATTCTTCTTAGAGAGGCTTTTTTTTTCATGTTTCTGAGCTTTTCCTCTAAAATTCTGATCATTTTCCTTTTATGTCCTTTCTTTGTAAGGGAAATTGGATAAATATTTTCCAACTCTTCCATAGTCAAATAATTTGAAGGGAAACTTCCCTTTATACTTACCTAAGACACACTTTAGCTTCAATGAAAAGTCAGCCAAATCCTGATCAGATTCACAGTTGGAGTAATCATGATGGTCTTTGTGCTCCTTAGCCTTCTTGGACACCTTGAAAGTTTCCTCCTTTTGTAGAGGCCTTTCTTTTACTACTCTCATCTCATAGGTTGTGAGAGTACCAAGAAATTGATCCATTATGAGAATTTTTAGATTAGACATTTATTTAATGGAATATATTTTTGCATTAAATCTCATAGGTAGATATATTATGGTTTTTTGAAAACTTATATCTTCTTTGGTAGCGTCACAAAGTTGTCTAATCATATTGGTTAATTATTCAACTCTAAGGAAGCATTCCACTATGATTTCTTCATTGCACACTCAACAAGAACCTTCATTGAATTTATCCTTCATAGATTATTTCATTCTCAATTCATCGTAAATTCCCATAGGGCTCAGAATGTACTTCATGCATGTCTCTTCTTCCTGATGTAGCTATATAAAACACCATCAGAGCTCATAAAATCACTTGTATGGAGTCCATGAACCATCATCATCATTTAGTTTCTCGTGGCATGCAAGTGAAACAATGATAGGCTTGTTTCAGCAATATATACTATTACAATGGAAGCAACATCTATGTTTTCATTTCCTCTCAGTTTCCAACTCATATATCCTCTATATAATATGCACTAGGTTTTCCGACTCATCCATGACTGTGACACAAGGAGATACCAACTCATACACTTTTTTAAACTTATGCCACTATAGAAGCTGGATCTTGGAAGCCCTGGTACCTACAAAATTTCTTTAAATACAATTTTACGATAGTTACAGGCTTCTTGGCTCCAGGCTAGTCCCCAACTATCATTAGCACCTTCCTTGGTGCCTTACCTTTGATTTTAGCCCAATCCCCTTCATTTGCTTGCCTATAGTGTTTTTCCTTCTTCATGGATTTAAGGCCCTTGGTTATCAAAACACATGAAATATTTACAAAACCAAGTCTTGGGTGTATCTATTGATATTTGCATTCCTTATGGGATTTCGAGGTTTCAGGGCTCTAGGATTCTAGGTTCTACTACCACTAGATCAGGTTGATGTCATCATGTAACTCATTTTCAAATACACCTTCGGGCTTTCGCGCTTTTGGGCTTCTGGGGTTCCCACTACCCTAGCTCAATACAATCACGTAACTTTTTTAAATAATCCTTCAGGCTTCGAGGCCTTCTGGGGTTCTGGGCTTCCCACTAACACGAATCAATACAATCTTGTAACATTTTAAATAAATCTTTGGTATTCTAGGGTTCTAGAGATGCACATTTCACACTACTACTAAGGGATTTTAAATTCATTGCTTTGATTGATCATAGCTTTTGATCTAGAGGGTCGTTTGTACACTTCTATATACCATTGGAAAGATATTTCTAGGTACGTTCCAACTATGTCACTTTAAGGAGAAACTGAGATGATGTATATACACATAACCTCCTCCAAAGAATGGGTCTCCAAACCCACCATAGTATTTTTTAATGTCTTCTCCACTAATCTTGATACTATGATGATTCTCTATAGTACACTCCAACAACCATTAGACTTCCTTTGAAAAATGGTCATCAATGGCAACATATTCTACCTTTATCCTCAATTCTAGCCTACATCACATCAATTCCAACATACCAAGTTCCACCAACCATTCAAACAATTCGAATTATTCAATAGTTTTCCCTACACTAGAAAATTTTCTCCCTTTATTACATCGAAAAGAGGCCTATATATAGTCTCTTTTGACCCAAGCCTCTCACCCTAAATGAATAGTGGTATTATGTAACCACTAGTAATCCTTTAAAAAATGACATTTGTTCTAACTAACTTCCTTTATAAGTTTCCAAAAAGCTGCTACTTGTAGGGTGGAACCAATCTGATTTGGTTGTAGTTGATATGTCCATATCTCTCTTGCTCATGCATTGGGTGCTTCCCTCTATTGCCTGGGCATTGGCTGAAAAGTGCAAATAACCTTGGCTAGTTCAATGGTGGTCTTGACCTTTGTTGTACTGATGTCAATATCTACAGTTGAAGTGCCTCCTATTGTGGAGGCGACGAACTTGAGCTTGCCTATGTTGGTGGCACCAGTGGAACTGGTGCAAGTCCCTTACGAATGGATAGTTTATATAAATCAATTAAAACCCCCCACTCCTTGGAAAATGGAATATCTTGTGTCTATGCATCCGAAATGGTCTCTTTTAAAGATTTGACCATCTCATAACCCACTTTACCTTCTTATTTGAAGAGGCTCTTTAACATGAACAAAATTAAAAATAGTCTTCATACAAATTTACAATTCCCTTTCCTTGCACGGCATAATCCTCGTCCCTGAATCATCGTTGATATTTTTTAATGGGAATTAGGTTCTTCTTGAGGGATTTCCTAGAATACAGATCCCCATTCCCATCAAGGAACCATTGAAATTTCCTCTTGTATAACACTTCACATTTATCTTTAAATCCTTCTACCTCCTTAGATAATGTCTTTCCTTTCTTCTCCACCAGTATACAAAATTTTTCTTTTCCCTTCATTGGGTTGGAATTTGCCACACACTCGGAACTGCCAATATTTTTCTTTAAGATCTCCTCCTTGGGCATATGATTAAGAAAATCTAAAACCACTCTAGCCTTGGTAGGGCATGTTAGTGTCAGTCTTTCCAACCTTCCTCCAGTGATGAAATATGCTCTTACAAAGTGAGTTTAAGGTGTCAAGGTCAAATTTTATCATTTCAGTGAGTCTTCAAGCAAAATTTGGTCACTAGACATTAGGTCTAGGGTTTTCTTTCACTCCTTCTAAAGTTTCCCAAATGTCAGTCTATGTCACTATTCAGCTGAGTCTATCATCATTCATATGGTTTTTATCATCATGTCAAGTTCCATTGGGTCATTTTACAGCTTGTTCATGCTTCAGTTGCACCTAGGCAAGGTCATTTCCCTCTCCTAGGGTTTTGAAAGCTAATTTCTCTTGGATGGTCAAATCATTAGCAAAACTTGTATCCAGATGTTCATACACCTTCCCCTATCTTTCATGTACCTTATCAAACACTTCCCATCACTTAGATCCCCCAAATTCCTCATTTTTGCACAAACCCTAGTTTCTTGCCACAACTTGACAATTTTCTAGGTTGGGCCTGTGTTTTGCCCTTTTGGACCCCTTCCCCTCACTCGATCTCTAAGATTCCACTTTCCCCTGCTTCCTAACATCCCTTGCTACTTCCAAAAATTTCCCCAAGAATTTAGAAGCCCCTTATCCCCTTCATTTTGCTTCATTTCGACAAAATCCCTTGTTTCACACATCGGGATAGGTTTTACTCAAATGATGTTTCTGAGCAAGGAAAGATGAATTTGGAAAAAATGAGAGAGGTTTTTGTTCACAGCAAGACAAGGAAGAAAAAATTCCCTCACTTTTTACACAGGTGTCATGGTTTTAGAGAAATGTCAAAAATACAATCGCCTCGGGAGTTTGAAAGAAAAGGTAAAGAGAGCTTCAAGGAGGCAAAAAGTGGATGAAGGACTCTAGATATTGGCTAAGGCATCCTTGGATGATCATTTCCCTTGATGAATAACCTTCAGCCCAAATTTCAAGGAATTTGGAGAAAATTTTGTCAATTTTAAATTTTTGGCTTGCAAAACGGGTTTTTTGGCTCAACGCGTAGCGCGTCGCGCGCGACCCATAAGATTGGGAGGTCCAAATCACAAATGGTTTTCATTTTTGGATTTTTCATGATGAAATATACATTCTCAGCTATTTCCAAGGCATTTCATCAAGGTTTGGGTCTCCAAACGGTCAAAAAACATGCAAAAAATGACCTCACTGCCCCTTTTTGGACACACAGGAAGCAGTCTTGGGAGAATGAACTTTTGGAGGGGCAAATGACCCCAAATTGGAAAATTCCACTTGGGTTGGAAAGTAAACATCCCGGCCTTTCAAACGAGCTATCGTGATCTCAATGTGGATGCCGGGAAGTCCCCAAAAGCAGGTGGAAAGGCGCACTACGCATAGGGCTCAGGCGCGCTACGCATCAGGATTTTCTGCAAAGTTTTCATCTTCAGCTCAGGAAACGAAGCCAGTTTGACCAGTTTTGACTTGTGATGGGATTTTTCACCCTCCTTGATGTAATTAATGGAACTTTATGTTGACTTGACATTTATTTACTTATTCTAGATGATTCATTCATAAAATAGCAAAAATTTAATGAATGAATTGGTTTCCTAGCTTATATAGGCAAGTTGTTTTGACTGCCTAGATTGTAGTGCTTTGTTTAGAATTGGTTGAAACAGCTCCTAGGATGATGAGCTCGACCCATAGAGGCAAGGGAATGTGTTAGCTTGCCTATATTATGTATTTTCTTAGTCATTTTCAGGGTTGGACTCTTGGGAATAGCTTGATACACTATTGTACATATTTTATCTGCAATTTTGGCAAAGGATAGACCAAGGTTTTGTAGCACTATTTGGGATTCATGTGGCCTTATGTGTTGATGGTGTGTTTCTCTCAGTACTTGTATGTTGTGTATGTGTACCACTTTCCTTATTTAATCTTCTACAATTAAACAAATGAAGTGTTAAGGTAGAATCCATAAATTTGCTATGCTCTGCCTTTAAGTTTGTTTAATTTTCCATGTTTTCTTCAGTTTAAGGAGAATCATTGAGACTTACTTGCTCTCCTTAGCTCCTCACCTATCAGATCTATTCATTCAATCACTTTAAAGGCATCAAAACAATCGCCTATCTTGCCCCAAGTGGACCTCTGCAAAAGCTGTGCCTCATCCCCGCACCCAAAATTGCCTTTCCCTTGAATTCAACAAAACTTCAAAAAATCAATTCCATAGTCCTTGTACTTCATACCTAGCCTAAAATTAGTCATCAATTAAGTTATCTCGAGCCTCTTTGATTACCTTTTGCCAAGATTGAGCGTGGTATGATGTTGCCTTGAGTTTTGCCTTCCTCAGCCTGAGGCAAATTCGAATGCTAACAGGGCAATAACCAATAATATTCCTAATCACAGTCATTTCCCTATGGGCCCTTCTAATACTTTATATCTTTTCTTGAGTCAACTCCATATGACCCTAGTTCTTGTCTACTCTCTTCATTATCCTTTCGCATATGATTTGTTTGGTGGATTTAAAACAAGATTTTCTTGTACATTTCCTCTTCAAAGCTTTCGATTCAAATTCACTTTTCTCACCATTCTCTTGTGTCCTGTACAACGCCTTATTGGTACTCTCTACCTCTTCTTCTTTTGTCTTCAGTCATTTCTCCTTACTTGAGAGTTAAACTTACAAATTCTTGGCATCTTATTATATTATCAATGATTCTACATGTCTCATCAAGATATAGGGGGTTTGGTGAGACTGAGAATTCTCAGACATATTTTTTTTCATTCCATGGACATGTTCCTCTAGTAGCACAACTTAGTCCTCTTTTTCCTTATTCTTTGTTAGTGCATCATGGAGCTTCCGCTTGAGCTCCTAGTTCTCCTTTTCCTCTCCTAAATCATCTGTTTACATGAGATGTGAATCATGAATATTGATTTGCTTCCTCATAAAGGATATCTCCCAATACCTATCATCCAACATGGTTTTAAAATAATTGACATACCAAGGAAATGTAGCTAGGGGGATGAATTTCATCATCATCTTCCTCGATCTGCACACCATCCTTTCATATTTCAGTTGGGCACTAACCCTGCTGTATAAATCTTGCAATTTCCTTAATGTAACATTATTTATGTGCATGTATCTTTGCACCATATGAGTTACTTTCATGTTCAACTCCATGATATTTGTAGATGGAATATGGTCAGCGAGTAGAGAAATTTGATGCACTTGATAATATAACATTGGTCTAGCTATCTCTACCCTGGGTTATAATACTCTGAACATAAAAATCCCCTTTTCATAGTCTAGTGCACCCTTGACCTACATAGGGCGGAGTGGCTAATTTTATGCTATTATTATGTCTCTTTTCCTCTCTTTATATTATTATTTAGCTATCTCCTAAATCCAATCCAGCACTATATGTGTCTGGGTTTGGGAACCTGACCTAACTCCATCGCTTTAGATTATGACATGGGAAAAGGAAAGTGTTCCATACTAAAATCCTATTTTGATGGGGTTTCTAGCTGACTATTGTAAAACAATAGTTCTTGTGATTCTATCTCATCATAGTCATCCCCTTCCACTTCTTCTACCTTGACTTTCTTGGAGTTATGCTCCTCTCCTTGATCAACATACATGGGTTATGAAGTGCCTCTTTTCCTCCCTAAGAGGTGGGAAGTTGTTGATTTAACTGGATTTAGAATAACTTTGACTTCTTCCCAAGTAAACTTGCTGGCATAATCTTCTATTATGGAATTTGGATCGTGCCTGTGATTTTCATGGTCCTTATATTTTCTCATCTCGTAAATGATATTATTATGATCATAATTCCATACTACTACTTGCGGTAAATCAAAACTCTACAATATTTTCCCCACAAGTTCTAAATCATTTCTTGAATTTACTACAAATGGTCCTACCTTATGAGGAAGGTGGAAAGTAATATCTACCTTCCTAGGAGTAAAGTACACATTGTCATTTTTGAATCTCTTCCTCATGTACTTAAATGAAGATATGTGGGGAGTCCAAAATATGAGAATTTGGTACAATTTTCTTTCAAATCCATATACTATAGTGACTATGTGCTCTTTGAATAGGTACCAATCGCCTACTCTGTTATCCGAGGTAAAATGTAAGTTATCTCTAAGGAACTGAGGGTCTCTGGGTAATGATTGACCATACAAAAGGGTATAAACAAATGACATAAAGAATATATATAATTGAAAAAACCTTGGTTTTATTTTGGTTCTCTAACCATGGGTAACCTCTCATAATTAAGTAACAAACAATTGTGGTCTTCCACCATATTGGTCTTTAAGTATTCGAGATGAGAATATTCTTGGTGGATGAATAGGTGAACTAGATAGGCTTGGTAAGAGAAAGACCTACCTTCTGTAAATTTTAGCATTTGGGAGTGGATATAATAAAAAAAAATGTGGAAAATCAAATTTGGTACAAGCCTTAGTGGTCAGATGACACAAGGAAACAAGTAGACATAAAATTGTTTTGATTACGTAAACAATTATATTGAGACAACAAACTTGGGAAACAATGGAAAATGATAACTTGGGCATAGAATCATAGGTCGTGATGTGGTAAATAATATGACTGGAAGGGTAAACCACTCCCTATTTGACATATTCAATAACCATTTGTTGTTGTACTTCGGAAGCAAGAACATTCCATTTGTCTTGAATTGTCTCTATATCCGACCTTTGCAATTATGTTCTATATGGGAAAGAGAGAATGTTTTCAATGGAATCTAGTGTTATTTTTATTATTACCTTATCCCTTTCAAATGAGACACAAGTTTCTAATCTGGAAAAATATTGGCTTACACACTAGGATACCATCTCTTGAAAATGATATGCTTGTGGGACCAATGTTATGGCCAAGTTTGATGCATATATGTTATTGGGTTCTCATATCACATCACAGGTACCCTGAACCACTGGAATAAATTTGCTCATATTGTAAGTGGTTATCAATTGGTCCCAAATATTTGTATCACTGTCATAAAAATAAGGTTCTTTGGTTTTCTCATTCTTTGGCAGATGAGGTAGCCATTGGAAAAGAAGACTTGCTAAAAAGGCCTAGTTTACTGATGAGGGATAAAAAGATAAATGATAGTTTCTCAAAGGGATCAAACAACTAACAAGGATGTGCGACATGACCACAAGGGACTAGCTGATGAGGTGGAGGGAGTGATTATTTAAACTTTCAAGAGTGAGACTAGTCGGTTTGCATGAGAAGTCAAATTTAGGTCTTTGAGTGTTTTAAGATAGAATTTAGCAAACCTTGATAGGAATTTAGTTTGTCAATGCACTAAGAAAATTAACTGGATGGAATGGATGTTTTATTTTCAAAAATGAGGGATTTATCGCTATGAGGCACATGTTTCTTCAAGAGGAGGGCTAGGGCTTTCCATAAATCTTCAATTTGTCTATATTTCACTTCAGTGTCGTTTTAACAGTTGAAATCCATGGATATAAGGTGAATTACTAGTTTGAAATGTGAAATGCAATCTCAAATGGCACTAGGATGGAACAATTTGGTTTATGAGTGTACAAGCTAATTTGGATGTTTATTATGATCAAATGGAGACAAATGAACCCTCGAGCCCTTTTTATAATTGTTTTGGGCCTCATACATGGTGGGACCTCATCAGAATTTTTTTTTGGTTATGTCATGCTGATGTCAACATGATGTGGCCATGCCATATGTCAATGTTGATGTGGACAAAAAATGACATGGGGAATGCGATGTGGCATGGTGATCTGTGACATGAGACTTGCTTGGGCTCATGAACGTTGCATGAAAAACTGCATGGGACACCCATGAGGCACCCTTATCACCACCCACAGACTAGCATTTGGAAACCTTCAAGTGGTGCAGGAGGCATAAGGGGGTGTCATGTGGTCCCCTCTACAACCCTCTGCGAAATAAATTTTTATGCATGTTTTTGATGAAACAATGTGTGGGTGGTTGGATTAATCGATGTGCCCATCATCTGATCCATGCACAATGTAGATTCCTCACAATGGTTCTCTGGCACTTATGTTTTTCGTGCATCGGTGTCATTGTGTCATGCTGGTGTTCACCCGCTGGTGCCCACTAGGAAAGGCTTATATCCTTTAACTTCAAAAATGAAATATTAAAACTTTTTTTTTCCTTTCTAGCATCGGGATCTTGAACTTTAGGATGTTTCTGAGGTACCTATTGGTATTGATACCTTCATAAGAGAATTTCTCATGGGATAATACAATTTTGGTGTTAAAATTTCCTTTTTGCATATTGATAACAAATGATTCTCCATGCTTAATGGGATGGTATTGGTTAGATATCCACATAAATATTACATCACGCATGTACATGTAGGGGATTACAAATACCACTACACATACATCAAGGGGAACTAAATCTACTTCTACTTCAACAATCAAATCAACATTGATATCAATCTAATCTTGCACTATTTTGTTACCTTTAACTCTACATCCTTATTTACCCATCCCAATGGATATGGGCTTGGATGATCATGAAATTCCAAACCCAATTTATTAATGAGGTCTAATACAATGGAATTCACTTACGATCCTCAGTCAAACATAACATCAATCTTTGTCTTCTTGACATGTATCTTTACATGGAAGTGTTTGGTCGTTTCTTTCTCTTCATTTGCTAAAGGCTACTTAAATTCGCCTCCTTTTGCATTACATAAAAATGATCTTCTCATCCACATGAAAGTGCATTTTAACATGGCTACTGAAATTAGTGACCATGAGGTTCTTATTCTTATTATCTTTCTTTTTGTTCTTCATGTAAAGGTCTGGATGCAACTGCCAACACCTTTCGTCTCTATGACCATCAATATTATAGTGGTTCTAATGGTTCTTGGGATCCTTGCATTTGTGTTTTGGATATCATATTTTTGTCTTTTCCCCCTTTCCACTTATTATTCCACTCCTTAGAAGTGACCTCGTTCTCCTTCTATTGCAATCCACTTGATTTCCCTTTCTTCTGGCCTATTTTCTGTAGGCATTATGCTTGTGCACAACTCTTATCCATTGATCTAATTTCAAACAACATTTCCTGTTTCCAAATATGGTTGTGTGTATCCCCTAGATACTTGAGGAGTACGTCTATGTTATTTAGGGAGATACGTGACATTATGGCCATCTTTCTGGACTTTGTGGTGTACTCTTATACATTATATCCATGCTTCTTCCTAAAGTAGTTTCATTGGATCCACTAGTCCTCTACATACATAATAGGATAAAATTGTGACTTTATGAGGGTTTTAAAGCCCTTACACTTAGTCACTAGAGGATCTCCCTCCATCCTCAAGGTCTTTGTGTGGCCTTACCACCAATTTTGGGCATGGCACTCTACTTTTATCCAAGAAAATGAAATTTTTTTCATCTATATGATGAACACTAAAATAAACTTATAATTACTACAAAAAGCGATTTAGCTTCATAGCATCAATATCACCTTTTTATGGATTGATGTCAACCTTCATTTCCATTTTGACCAGGTTTTGTGAATGGTTCATGACACTCAAATTGAGTTGATCTTTTTTGGGTCTTTTCTTTAGTTAATTCTTTGTTTTTTTCCAATCTCCTGATCTCCCCAACGATTGAACCTATGCATTATACCCTCCATATTCTATCAATATAATAATCTTATTGGTTAGGGCTTCCATGAACAGATTTTCATAATGACTTATATTTACAACTTGTGCTTCTAGTTGTGAAAACCTCTCGTTTGTAGGATCATCAGGATTATTCACAGATTCATCAACCATGAATAGGGTATTGTGAATCTTGGCTTACCAAATCTAAATTCCTTGCAAATATCCACAATATACTTAAGAAAAATTTCTCTGATACCATTATTATCCATAAAATTGCATGGACATTCCACTAGATAGTCCATCGTAATAGATATGATAAATAACACTTAAAAATATGAAATATACACTATGAAGGCTTATTTGTCTTTATAGTTTTTGATCTATAAGTTACTATGTATTTCATATACATGAAAATTATAATTAGGAAAGAAAAAGAGAAACAAATAAAAACTCAAAAACCATGATTGACATAAGATGTATCCTGGGAAACCCTTTCAGGAGAAAATCCCAACTTGAAGGTGTGGTCACTCTACTATCTTTCTCTTAATATAAAATGACTGAAAGTACAAATAAGTAAGGCTTATGGCCTTTGTGATACTACAATGGAAAAATAATCTTTGTGCACTCTCTTTTTATCCCTCTCGGTTGCTTTGCGCATCTATGGAACAATATACCATTGAAAAGAATGGAACCCCTTTTCCTTCTAATGGCCCCATTATAACACAACTTGATAGCTTTCTAGTGGTTAAGTTTGACTCGCTCAACCATTAAAAAGAGTTATAATATGGAATATTCTAGAGTATTCTTCATCATGATCATATGGATAGACATTTTTCTTCAGTAATTGAGGTTGATGTCGCATCCTCTCGAATTATGGTTTCCAAAATAAATATATCAACTTCTCAGTGGCATAACTTTTGCATAAGGACTCTGATTGAGGCCATTATTACACTGTTGGAGAGGTATATGTATGTAGACTATGAAAAAAAAATTGGCACCTAATCATAATGTTTTTAACCCCAAAAAACACCATTTTCTTCCTGAAAATTACCTCAAAAGGTTTTATACCTCAATTTTTCAAACTTGGACCTACCAATAAAAATGGTCTTATGAGTTGATTTCTCCATTGCTTCCACTCTGAAAGAATCATGATAAATGAAAAAAAAATAATGATCCAATATAGATGATCTCACCAGTCCTACTGAGTATTTTGGAGCTATGATCAATGCTATAATAGCTGGACCAAAGGCAAATAAAATTATGGGATTAACTAGGGCTTATCAATGAATCAAGCACCTAAAAGACATCCTCTTTGATCCATATTAGATCATTATATTTATTTTCATCCATTTTGATGCTTTCAAAGTGGAAAAAGTAGGGTAATAATTTTGCAAGGCCATTTTTACTGGCGGGGCTGAGTTTGGAAAAATAAGATTTGAAAGCTTCCATGAGCATTTTAAGGTGCCAAATAATGTTTTTTAGGGTTAAACATTTATCACTTTAGTGCTACACATGTTTTACATATTTTAGACATAGAGACCCTTCCAACGATGCAAGAATCATGTCAATCTGAGTCTGTATAAGAATGTTGTCACACTCAGAAGTTGGCCTTCCACTTTTCACCACAATAATTCAAAATGATGTCACATCATCCCCCATAATTCATCTAAATGTTGGGTGTGGAGCCTGATTATCATCTGTATTCAAAGGTTTCAGCCAGATGTATACCCCAGGAAGACTGTACACCCCTCCACACGGGTGGGTGCGGGGGGGACATGTCCCCCCAGTGGGGTTTCGAAGGGGATAATCCCCCTCAGCTGGGGGGTCTGGGGGCCATCGGTCCCACAACAGGGGCTCGGGGGTAGTGCCCCTGAAGCTAAAAAAAAAATGTAAAATTTCCTTGTAAAAGTCTAGTAATTTCTAGTCGATCTGGGCCATTCATTAAGCGGATGATCTGACGGTAGATGTTATGTTTAATTTAGGGTTTTTTTCCCTAGAAGGCAACCCCTCACTATATATGAGGGAATTGTATTGTGTCTATGTATATCTATATTATAAGTGAGGAAGAGAGAGGAGATTGAGAGCGAAGAGGGTGTTACCGCGGATCTGTTGTAGGTTGTATCTCTTCAGTTTGCTGGATAATATAATAAAAGAAGGATTGGCTATTTCTCTGTGGACGTAGCCCAAACTAGGTGAACCACATATATCTGTGTCTCTCTAGTTTTATGTGTTTTTTCTGTTTATATTTCTGCAATATTTTATGTGTTCCATTTCTCCGTAATATATAATTTTCTAACACGAAAAGGGGATAGTGACGTGATTACGATGAAGAGTAATATAGAAAAGTCTATATTATAACTCTGATGAAGGGTTGAGTTAGTCAAACTGAACCACTAGTAGGCTATCGGGATATGCTATAACTAAGCCACTAGGAGGAAAAGGGTTTCCATTCATTCACATGCATTTTTTCCAAAATTGAGCAAAAATGGTTGAAAGTGATAGTTGATAGAGCACACAAGGAGGGTTTTTGCATTATATAAACCCAAAGGCCATAATCCAAGCTTATTTGTACTCAAAACCATTTTCTATTTAGAGAAAGAGAGTAGAGTGGCCTCACCTTCCAGCTAGGTTTTTCTCTCGAAATGTTTTCCCAAGTCATATCTTGTGTCAAATGTGTTTGTCATATTTTATTACACTATTGTTTTTTTCTACATACTTTTAATTTGAATGCATTCACTAATAACAGTAACACATATATTTATAAATCTAAAGAAAAGTAAAATTGTAATAGTTTGTATTTTGGATTATTATATCTCTTGTGGTAAACTGTCCTGTGGAATATCCACGACATTTTATAGATCACTCCTCATAGTTGACTAAGGTAATCCTTGGGGAAAATAAAAAACTTGACTTATCAATCATCTTTTTCAGTTTTTATCCTTCCTTTAGTTTTTCACTAAATCTCTACCTAGTGTTACAGTGCACAAGTAGTCATTAGTGTAGCACTACAAGATCTCCCTTAGTGAAATTTGTTCTTTCTTTGCAAAATTTTGCCTCCTACTGCCTATGTAGTACTATGTTTTTCACATATCTAGTGATAAAAAACTCCATTTCTACTCAAATATGTCATAATAGGTCCTCTTAACATTCCCCTCGCCTGTATAACACTAACTTAGTCATCAATACAGTACTATAGAGCCTCCTTTAGACAAATTTTGCATTGTTTATATAATTTTTTGCCTCCTTTAGCCACTATATCATTTTTTGCATTCATCAAGGTGGAACTATATCATTAATTTATTCATCAAGTATGTGGTACATGACATAATTTACCTCCTCTATGCCATAGTTATTCATCTTCTCAATGCTAAAAGTTCAATTTTGGCCAAAATTTGGGGTTTTATCACTACATTTTTCCTCTCTAAGGATTTGTTGCACATCAGTAATCATAAATATATAGACACATCATTCACTTAAACCTTTATTATATTCCATAAAACTACCTTTACCATCTCGCTAGTGTTATAAGACTCTCTTGGCCTTCTTCATTCAGTTACAATGTAAAAATTTAGGGTTTTCATTTAGTTCTTAAGCCTCCTAAGACAATGTAGAAAATTATTTATGACTATTGTAGTAATATAGCACAAAATAAACCATTATTAAATAGATAAATCATCTCCATAAGATTATAGATTGATCCTTGGTGATTTTCCTAGAGTTTTCCCTCAATTATGAGGATTTTCCTAAGTTTTCTTCGTGGAAAATCATCTAATTTGAGGTGAATTTCAAGAATCCTAATTTTAGTTTCCATTCAGTTTCCCGGGGTTGCTCCACATCAAAACTCATATGGTTTCATGTTCCAGAGCCCCAATATTCAAAACTTTTAAGCTCATGTTTTGATCTCCCAAGCCATTGTACCAATCCAGTAACCATTAAGTTAGTGATATAAAGTCTTTTTAACCTTTATAATTGAGCTAGGATGTCTCCATTAGGGTTTTCCATCACTAAAGGGGCCTTCTCTAATGCCTTTATTGAGCCAAATTTTCCTGAACTGGAGGAGAAAAATGAGGGAAAATGGATTATTTTTTAAGTATCCTGAAGTTCATGAAATATATTATATGATGGCCCAAAATATCTTATATTTTACCCTCCCTTGGATAACTAAGGTTTCCATCACTAGAATCCTAAGGTTTCATGTTCTAGAAACACCTCAAAACCATTCCTTTGTCTTTCGCAATTGAATTTAACCACTCATTTTCCTTCAATATTTGACATATAAACAAGTTTGTTCCTTCATACAAATATTAATTTTCCTTCCATAAATAAACAAGGGCTCCTCCATGGGAAAAATCATCACCATCTCATTTAGAATTTTGAATATCGAATTGTGATAAGTTAAGGATGACCATTAAGTTAAGTTGGTCATTCTTACCTTCTCCTTACCACTAAATGATGCTACTTGTGTGCATACTTAGTTAGAACCTGAAAATTAGTCCCCTAGTCCTTTACATATTACATGTTATGCCAATATGTATAATGTGTATCTATTTTTTTCAGTGATTATTGAGGAAATTTCAATCTAGGGACTATCACTTTGGAGGACAACTAAGGATAGGAAGCTCTCAACTGTAAAAATTATTATACATTTCAAATTACCTAAAATAATGGAACACCTTAGATATCCACATAAATATTACATCTCGAATGTACATGTATGGGATTACAAATACCACTACACATACATCAAGGGGAACTAAATCTACTTCTACTTCAACAATCAAATCAACATTGATAGAAATCTAATCTTGCACTATCTTGTTACCTTTAACTCTACATCCTTATTTACCCATCCCAATGGATATGGGATTGGATGATCATGAAATTCCAAACCCAATTTATTAATGAGGTCTAATACAATGCAATTCACTTACGATCCTCAGTCAAACATAACATCAATCTTTGTCTTCTTGACATGTATCTTTACGTGGAAGTGTTTGGTCGTTTCTTTCTCTTCGTTTGCTAAAGGCTAATTAAATTCATCTGCTTTTGCATTACATAAAAATGATCTTCTCATCCACATGAAAGCGAATTTTAACATGGCTACTGAAATTAGTGACCATGAGGTTCTTATTCTTATTATCTTTCTTTTTGTTCTTCATGTAAAGCTCTGGATGCAACTACCAAAACCTTTCGTCTCTATGATCATCAATATTATAGTGGTTCTAACGGTTCTTGGGATCCTTCCATTTGTGTGTTGTGGATATCATATTTTTATCTTTTCCCCCTTTCCACTTATTCTTCCACTCCTTAGAAGTGACCTCGTTCTCCTTCTATTGCAGTCCACTTGATTTCCCTTTCTTCTGGCCTATTTTCTATAGGCAATGTGCTTATGCACAACTCTTATCCACTGATCTAAGTTTAAACAACATTGTCTGTTTCCAAATATGGTTGTGTGTATCCCCTAGATACTTGAGGAGTACATATATGTTATTTAGGGAGATACGTGACATTATGGCCATCTTTCTGGACTTTGTGGTGTACTCTTATACATTGTATCCATGCTTCTTCCTAAAGTAGTTTCATTGGATCCACTAGTCCTCTACATATATAATAGCATAAAATTGTGACTTTATGAGGGTTTTAAATCCCTTACACTTAGTCACTAGAGGATCTCCCTCCATCCTCAAGGTCTTTGTGTGGCCTTCCCACCAATTTTGGGCATGGCACTCTACTTTCAGCCAAGAAAATGAAAAATTTTTCATCTATATGATGAACACTAAAATAAATTTATAATTACTACAAAAAGTGATTTAGCTTCATAGCATCAATTTCACGTTTTTATGGATTGATATCAACCTTCATTTCCATTTTGAACAGGTTTTGTGAATGGTTCATGACACTCAAATTGAGTTGATCTTTTTTGGGTCTTTTCTTTAGTTAATTCTTTTCTTTTTTCCAATCTCTTGATCTCGTCAACGATTGAACCTATGCATTATACCCTCCATATTCTATGAATATAATAATCTTATTGGTTAGGACTTCCATGAACAGATTTGCATAATGACTTATATTTACAACTTGTGCTTCTAGTTGTGAAAACCTCTCGTTTGTAGGATCATCACAATTATTCACAAATTCATCAACCATGAATCGGGTATTATGAATTTTGGCTTACCCAATCTAAATTCCTTGCAAATATCCACAATATACTTAAGAAAAATTTCTCCGATACCATTATTATCCATAAAATTGCGTGGACATTCCACTAGATAGTCCATCATAAGAGATATGATAAATAATACTTAAAAATATGAAATATACACTCTGAAGGTTTATTTGTCTTTATATTTTTTTATCTATAAGTTACTATTTATTTCATATACATGAAAATTATAATTAGGAAGAAAAAAATAGAAACAAAATAAAAACTCAAAAACCATGATTGACATACAATGTATCCTAGGAAACGATTTCAAGAGAAAATCCCAACTTGAAGGTGTGGTCACTCTACTCTCTTTCTCTTAATATAAAATGACTGCAAGTACAAATAAGTAAGGCTTATGGCCTTTGTGATACTACAATGAAAAAATAATCTTTGTGCACTCTCTTTTTATCCCTCTCGGTTACTTTGCGCATCTATGGAACAATATACCATTGAAAAGAATGGAACCCCTTTTCCTTCTAATGGCCCCATTATAACACAACTTGATAGCTTGCTAGTGGTAAAGTTTGACTCACTCAAACATTAAAAAAAGTTATAATATGGAATATTCTAGAGTATCCTTCATCATGATCACATGGCTAGCACATTTTTCTTGAGTAATTGAGGTTGATGTCGCATCCTCTCAAATCATGGTTTCCAAAATAAAAATGTCAACTTCTCAGTGGCATAACTTTTGCATAAGGACTCTGATTGAGGCCATTATTACACAATTGGAGAGGTATATGTATGTAGAATATGAAAAGAAATTGTGTCACCTAAGCATAACGTTTTTAACCCCAAAAAACACCATTTTCTTCCTGAAAATTACCTCAAAAGGTTTTATACCTCAATTTTTCAAACTTGGACCTACCAATAAAAATGGTCTAATGAGTTGATTCCTCCATTTTGGAGTTATGATCAATGCTATAATAGCTGGACCAAAGGCAAATAAAATTATGGGATTAACTAGGGCTTATCAATGAATCAAGCACCTAAAAGACACCCTCCTTGATCCATATTAGATCATTATATTTACTTTCATCCATTTTGATGCTTTCAGAGTGGAAAAAGTAGGGTAATAATTTCACAAGGCAATTTTTACTAGCGGGGCTGAGTTTGGAAAAATAAGATTTGAAAGCTTCCATGAGCATTTTAAGGTGCCAAACAATGTTTTTTGGGGTTAAACATTTATCACTTTAGTGCTACACATGTTTTACATATTTTAGACATAGAGACCCTTCCAACGATGTAAGAATCATGTCAATCTGAGTCTGTATATGAACGTTATCACACTCAGAAGTTGACCTTCCACTTTTCACCACAATAATTTGAAAGGATGTCACATCATCCCCCATAATTCATCAGAAAGGGGATAGTGATGTGATTATGATGAAGAATAATACAGAAATGTCTATTTTATAACTCTGATGAAGAGTTGAGTTAGTCAAACTGAACCACTAGTAGCCTATCAGGATATGTTATAACCAAGCCACTAGGAGGAAAAGGGTTTCCATTCATTCACGTGCATTTTTTCCAAAATTGAGCAAAAATGGTTGAAAGTGATAGTCGATAGAGCACACAAAGTGGGTTTTTGCATTGTATAAGCCCAAAGGCCATCAGCCAGGCTTATTTGTACTTAAAAAAATTTTCTCTTTAGAGAAAGAGAGTAGAGTGGCCTCACCTTCCAACTAGGTTTTTCTCTCAAAGGGTTTTCCCAAGTCATATCTTGTGTCAAATGTGTTTGTCATATTTTATTACACTATTGTTTTTTTATACATACTTTTAATCTGAATGCATTCACTAATAACAGTAATATATATATATTTATAAATCTAAAGAAAAGTAAAATTGTAACAGTGTGTATTTTGGATTATTATATCTCTTGTGGTAAACTGTCTAGTGGAATATCCATGACATTTTATAGATCACTCCTCCTCGTAGTTGACTAAGGTAATCCTTGGGGAAAATAAAAAAATTTACTTATCAATCATCTTTTTCAGTTTTTATCCTTCCTTTAGTGTTTTACTAAATCTCTACCTAGTGGTATAGTGCACAGGTAGACATTAGTGTAGCACTACTAGATCTCCCTTAGTGAAATTTGTTCTTTTTTTGCAAACTTTTGTCTCCTACTGCCTATGTAGTACTATGTTTTTCACATATCTAGTGATAAAAACTCCATTTCTGCTCAAATATGTGCTAATACGTCCTCTTAACATTCCCCTCACCTGTATAACACTAGCTTAGTCATCAATACAGTACTATAGAGCCTCCTTTAGACAAATTTGGTGTTTTTTATTTAATTTTTTGCCTACTTTAGCCATTGTATCATTTTTTGTATTCATCAAGGTGCAACTATATCATTAATCTATTCATGAAGTATGTGGTACATGACCTAATTTACCTCCTCGTCTATGCCATATTTATTCATCTTCTCAACGTTAAAAGGTCAATTTTGGCCAAAATTTGGGGTTTTATCACTACATTTTTCCTCTCTAAGGATTTGTGGCACATCAGTAATCATAAATATATAGACACATCACTCACTTAAGCCTTTATTATATTCCATAAAACTACCTTTACCATCTAGCTAGTGTTATAAGACTCTCTTGGCCTTCTTCATTCAGTTACAATGTAAAAATTTGGGGTTTTCATTTGTTCTTAAGCCTCCTAAGACGATGTAGAAAATTATTTATAACTATTATAGTGATATAGCACAAAATAAACCATTATTAAATATATAAATCATCTCCATAAGATTATAGATTGATCCTTGGTGATTTTCCTCAAGTTTTCTCTCAATTATGAGGATTTTCCTAAGTTTTCTTGGTGGAAAATGATCTAAATTGGAGGTGAATTTCAAGGGAAAATGGAGTAATATTTAGGTAATATAAATTTTTCATTAAAATTTTACTATTATTTCCTCAAAAATCCTAATTTTAGTTTCCCTTAGTTTCATGCGGTTGCTCCACATCAAAATTCATATGGTTTCATGTTCTAGAGACCAAAAATTCAAAACTTTTAAGCTCATGTTTTGATCTCCCAAGCCATTGCACCAATCCAGTAACCATTAATTTAGTGATATATAGTTTTTTTAAGCTTTATAATTGAGCTAGGATGTCTCCATTATGGTTTTCCATCACAAAAGGGGCCTTCTCTGATGCCTTTATTGAGCCAAATTTTCCTGAACTGGAGGAGAAAAATGAGGGAAAAGGGATTATTTTTTAAGTATCCTAAAGTTCATGAAATATAATATATGATGGCCAAAAATATCTTATATTTCATCCTCCCTTTGATAACTAAGGTTTACATCACTAGAACCCTAAGGTTTCATGTTCTAGAAACACCTCAACACCATTTCCTTGTCTTTCGCAATTGAATTTGACCACTTATTTTCATTCAATATTTGACATATAAGAAAGTGTGTTCCTTGATACAAATATTAATTTTCCTTCCATAAATACACAAGGGGTCCTCCATGGAAAAAATCATTGCCATCTCGTTCAAAATTTTGAATATCGAACTGTGATAAGTTAAGGATGACCCCTAAGTTAAGTTGGTCATTCTTACCTTCTCCTTACCACTAAATGACGCTACTTGTGTGCATACTTAATTAGAACTTGAAAACTAGTCCCCTGGTCCTTTACATATTACATGTTATGCCAATATGTATAATGAGTATCTATTTTTCCAGTGATTATTGAGGAAATTTCAATCTAGGGACTATCACTTTGGAGGACAACTAAGGATAGGAAGCTCTCAATTGTAAAAAGTATTATACATTGCAAATTACCTAAAATAATTGAACACATCAGCAAAGTGAGTAACATCATTAATTTAAGATCAAGAGAAGGTTAGTCCCAATAAAAAATGAGCATATAATTTGAAGAATTGATGAGAGCAAGGGATTGATCCTTCAATGTCTTCATTGGTGTATCTTCTAGAAGAAATATATAGATTGGGGAGTTAAATAGGGAGTATATATCTACTTGTAAGGATTATGGTATGTTTTATATTAATAGTAACATAATTCCTTGAATCAACATAGGAAAAATCCTATGCCTCCATTATTGTTAGCTAGAGTTTGAAGGTACAAGAAAATTGGAGAATGATATGGACTAGCAAGTGGAACATTGTCAGTTGCACATTAGCATGAACACATTCCTATTTTCATTAGAGAATGATAGATCAATAATTTCTCAGGAGAAAATTGAATATCATGGTAGCATGAAAAGATTTCCACCTAGTAGGGTCAAGTGATTACATCACCATATGATTCTATGTGACATGTATTGAAGACATCATAAGGTTCCATACTGAAGATCCACTCATATAATAATAGATGTTAGCCTTTTCTTGAGATTTCTAAAACCATTTTCCTTCATTTCATTTGTAAATTAGGGGAATTTAAGTATTTGTAACATGTTTTCTTTGAATAACAACAATCATAGATAGTATTTGAGTAACTCTACTTTTAAAATTGTAAAATTGTATGCTTGGAGGGACTTTTGGATATTTTATTAATTTCATTGCATAGAAAATCTAGGAGGCTAGTAATTTTGTATTTATTTTTGTAGTATTCATAAGCCATGAAATGTCAATGTTGGAACTATATGATTACATGCATCTTGTTCCTTTTTGTTCACTATTCTTGAAGATTTCATGTGTGTATGTGTGTGTGTACTTTATGGAATGTAAATTCCTAGGTTATGGAAATTTTCATAAATTACATGGTTTCTCTCACATTCTTGTTGTTTTCGTCTATACTTCCATTTATGATCACTTGTTAGATCTATGTGTTGACTATTCTTCATTTGTTCTAGCAAGTTGAGTACTTCTTGTTGTCCTATATTGGAACTAGTTGTTTCCTTGCCTGTGCAACTATTTGTTTATTGATTCATTTCTTCCCATTTATTCTCTTCCTCTAACTAATACTTAGCCTACTCTTTGTCTTATTTCATTAGTTATTTTTAACTTAGAACTCATATTCCCATTTGTTTTCATGATAATCAATATTTCATAACATTCCCAAAATTGAGAATATTTATTGGGTCATATTCTAGATGGATCGCTTATCCCAAATGGTGTGAGTTCTAGTTGGGACCTTATACTAGAGAGTATCCTTGAATATTGGTAGGCCACAAAACCTTGTTAACACAAAGAATGAAAAATACAAAAATATAACTGCATAGTCAAGCATAGATTCAATCTAGTTTTTTTGGGTGAACTGAACATTGGAATATCTAATGCAATTTGCAATTCACTCATCTATATGACCACCAATGAATTTTAAGATAAATAACTCAATTGATTTACATTGGTTTCCCCACTACCCAATGGCCTTGTATACATGTACTTTATTCTATAAAATGAGGAGATAAAATACAAAATTCAAGAGCTAAGATATAGGGACTACAAAATATCTATATCCCCACATTATGGGAGCCTAATTATGTTGATTCAAAGTTTAAAAAACACATAATGAGTATATAATAATATATATCCTTGAGTAAAATCACAACCAATATCAATTGGTTCCCAATCTTTCAAATTGTTGATATTCTCCACCAAATTAGAGGTGCAAGAGAGTTTAATAAGATTGATATCAAGTCAAATTATAACTAGGTATTTGTTGAGCCAACTAATGTATTCAAATCCACCTTTAAATATAAAGAAGTCCTCTACAAGTATTTGGTCATGTTGTTTGATTTAATTGATGTACCAATAAGAATCACGAGGATAATGATGGAAACTCTATAGTCGTTGACTAAATATTTTATAGTTGTCTACTTAGAAAAGAATTTCAGTTAAATGAACAAGGGAGCAGCATATGAAGCACATTCAATACGAGTTGAGACCTTTGGAACCACACAAATTCACACCACTATGGAGAAGTACTAATTTGGTATAGAAAGAATCTAATAGTTTGCATAGATAATTTATGAGAATAGATAACATGTGGATCTAGTAAAGGTCTAAGTGATACATGATTGACTAGCCTTGGAGACATTTCGAAATATTCATATATTCATGGACCTCAACAAAATATATCCTAACTTTGTTCTAGGGTTATCACATATAATATATCCCTTCATCCAAGGGAAAAAGGGTGTAGGAAACTCAAATTTTATTTAGATTTCCACATGACATGGACTTTCAGGATATTGAGCATTAACCATAATAAAAATTAATTAAACATTTTCCATGTTGGAAGCAACTAATTTAGATGGATATAAATTCTTCAAATCATCTGATAAATGTCATCCTAACTTGGAAAATACATTCAATTACATTTCACAATGAAACGTTATCTAATATGATTCATGAGTTTCTATTTTACTACATGGATATTTACTATATCATCTTGTATAATTTAAAATGAAAAGAAAACATTTTAATAAAGGATATGATCATCCACATAGAGCATAAGTCTCTAATTCATGCATAAATAGAGAAAATTACATTATGATGACCACCATAATGAGTGATCTACACACCTTCAAGAAATCCATCTAAATGTTAAGGGTGAGAAGGGTATCACTAGCTAAGTTGTGCAACACATGGACCCTTAATTGATTTCTTAGCCATAATCCTCCTCTTATGGACATGCAACTTCAAAATAGAATTAACTATATGGAAATGATATCAACTTTGTTGATGCATATAAGGATTTGGTTGCAAGTAAACATCTTAATTGATTTCCCCTCCAAAATGGATTAGAATCAAGAAGAATGGTTCTTATGGGGATAAGGATGGTTCTTATATTCCAAGCCATGGTTTGGGGCTATGGCCCCATGTATTAAGCCATAGATTAATATCGTTAAGGATTCAATAGATATTTACATGTCCTATCTAGGATGATGATTTAATAGGATTCATTATATATTTAGGGTCTCATTCTCTATATATGGAAAGTAGTTAAGGGAAATGAGGCATAATTATGTATTTAAAAAGCATAATTAAATATATTTAATACTTAATTAGGAACATATAAGGGTTAATTAGGAACATATGTAGCCAAGGTAATATATAAAAGAGTATATACTATATATAGTTGTATCTAAACATGTGATGCATGCATTTTAAAAAATTAAAAACTTGATGGTTGTTGTGTTTTATTTAACATGGATGCAATTTGAGAAATACCACCGTCTAACATGATAAATCTATGTGTCGACTGGTTTAATTCCTTCCACATAAGTTCAATGAGGCCACTTATATTTCCTTCCTTTATTAATAAATATTTATAATTTTAATCATATAAAATTTGTTTAACATGTTATTCTGAAGCTTTAATGTTTATAAATCAAAATATTTATTTCATGATATCTGATTACTTGAGGAATTTAAACAATATATTCCGTACATATTTTATTTGTTTTTTCCAAGGAAATCGTAGCAATAAACATAAGGAAGGATTCTCTACATTGTGGATGGCATCAACCGTAAATATGTTGCCATAGACTAGTGCACATAACCTAGTGAAATTCAAATTGTGCACATGTTAGCATGAAGCTAGCCACATGCCCTATAACAACTAATTAAACTAAAAATTGAACTATAATTATTTGTATATTTAAATATTAAAGCATTCATATATTGATGATACATATTAAAACATTCATGTATGGATTATACATATCATAATTTAAAAAGTTCCACAGAACATATGGAATTTGAGGATCTTAAGCATTGACCATAATCAACATCATTCAAAAAATTCCCATGCTTGGAAAAACTAAATGAGATGGAGATAAGTTCTTCAAATTTTTTGATCAATGCCATCCTCACTTGGAAAAGACAATCAATTACATATAACAATGAAACACTATCTAATATGATTCACAAGTTTCCTTTTTATAACATGGAGATTTACTCCATCAACTTGTCCAATTGAAAATGATAGTAGGACATTTTAATGAAGGATATAATTATCCAAATAGAGCATAAGTCTCTCTCATTCATGCACAAATAGAGGGAATTATATTATAATGACCATCATCATGAGTGATCTACACACCTTCAATAATTCCATATAAATGTTAAGCGTGAGAAGGGTATCACTAGCTAAGTTGTGCAACACATGGACCCCTAATTGCTCCTTAGTCATAAGCCTCTTCTTATGGACATGAGACATTAAAATAGAATTAACTATATGGGAATGATCTCAACTTCGTTGATGCATATAAGGATTTGGTTGTAGGTAAACATATTAATTGATTTCACCTGCAAAATGGATTAGAATCAACACGAATGGTTCTTATGGGGAAAGCCATTCTTTAAGGCAAAATGCTAGGGTTTTATACCTTCGTATGTTGTTTTGAGGCTCAAGTCCATGGGTAGAGTATAAAAAATATAGGTTTACCTTCTTGTAATTCATGCTTTTTCCTACAAAATCCATGTACAAGTGATGGAAATGTAATTTGTATCCAAGTGGAACATGGGCCTAATTTATAGAATTGGTTCCAATAAGGATGGTTCTTGTATTCCACACCATGGTTTGGGGCTATGGCCCCATGTATTAAAGCACATCTTAGTATCGTTAAGGGTTTAATAGAGATTTACATGTCCTATTTGGGATGATGATTTAAAAGTATTGACTATATATTTAGGTTCTTATTGTGTATATATGGAAAGTAATTAAGGGTAATGAGGTATAATAATGTATTTAAAAAACATAATTAAAGATATTTAATACTTAATTAGGAACATATAAGGTTTAATTAGAAACATATGTAACCTAGGTAATATATACAAGAGTATATAGTATATATAGATGTATGTAAACGTGTGATGCATTCATTTCAAAGAATTAAAAATTTGGTGGTTGTTGTGTTTTATTTAACCTGAATTCATTTTTAGCAATAACACCTTCTAACATTTCTATATTCAAGCTTTTGTGATCCATAATGAATTAAGCAAAGTCTTCCGGCAGAAATCACATAAGAGAAATTTAAATATTGTTGTTCAACTATAGCCATTACTAGAAATTATGCATCTACGTTACTCTCTATTTAAGCCTTTGCCACGGTCTACCTCTTCATCTGGTCCTGAAAGTGAACCACACTTGTTGGTTCAAAACGTATCAGCAAAAAAATTCTCTTATATGATTTCTACCGAAAGACTTTGCTTCACCTTCTAACATGATAAATATATGTGTAATTCCTTCCACATAAGTTGAATCATATCACTTATATTTCTTTTTTTTTTAATCAATATTTATAATTTTAATAATCTTATTAAATTTTTTAAACCTATTATTTTTCTGAAAATTTAAACTATATAAATCAAAACATTTATGTCATGATATTTGATTAAACTAAACATGTTAAAAAATATATTTAGTACATAAATATTTTTTCGAAAGAAATGTTAACCATAAATATAAGAGATGAATCTTTACATGTTTGGATGGCATCAACCATAAATATGTTATCATAAATTACTGCACATGAAATTCAAATGGTGCAGCATAAAGCTATCCGCATGTCCTGTAACAATTAAATCCACAACTAATTAATCTACACAATTGAACTATAATGATATCTATATCTAAATATTGAAACATTCATATATCTATGGTACATATTAAAACGTTGATATATGGATTATACATATCATAACTTCAAAATTTTCATGGGCACACTGACAAATTTCAATTTTTCATTAACTAATTCATATATATATCATTTCAAAATTTTCATTGGCACAATGATAATTTTAAATTTTTCATTAACTAATTCATATATATCAAATCAGTAATTGATTGAGCTGCCTCGTTGATTTATTATTTCATTTCTATTTAGATATTAAAACATTTATATATTTAAAATTATAATTGAATTTTTTATTAACTTTGTATATAAAAAAGATATTATTTTTATATTAAATAGTCAATAAAATAATATTATGAGAAAATGCTAATATATAAGAATAAGCTTAAATTTATTAACATGAAGGATGGATTAGAAACGCTTTTTAAATTTATCATCTTAAGTACGGATCTAATATGAGCAGAGAGGAATCAAATTTATTCATGTACACATTTTTTTAGAGTATAAAATACAATATGTTATTTTCATTTTTCAAATTGTATTTTTAAATATGATATAGAGTATGTATAGGACCAAATATACCTTTTAATAATAAAAACTTAAATTATATATATATATATGATATACAATATATCCATCTTTGACATTAAATTATTTTATACATGTACATCAAGATATTTTATAGTGTAAATTAAAATTGTTTTTTATTATGAATATATTTTTAGATATGTGTGAATATTAATTTGTCTTAAAATATTCTATTGATAAATCACACTGAATTTTTTTTCTATAAAACATTACAAATATTTTATTTTAAATTTTTGTTTCTATATATAGATATGTATGAAGTTGATATCGACATAAAATAGTTAACGTAGATCTTCAAATATTTTAATTAATATAAGATTTAAATATTTTACTCAGACATTTATTATACTTCTAATTTCTTTATATCATATTTATTTTTTTAATTATTATAGTCAACATTATCTTTCTATTTAGAGCATACTTTTTATTTTTATTCTTCAAATAGTTTAATTAATATAAGATTTAAACATTTTACTCAGACATTTATTATACTTCTAATTTCTTTATACCATATTTATTTTTTAAATTATTATAGTCGACATTATCTTTCTATTTAGAGCATACTTTTTATTTTTATTTTAAAGAGATACTTGTCAACTCAACGAACCAATGTACCAACCAACAAACATACACACCCATTTATACTGAGATATAGAATGAGCCTCTCCACTCAATTACTTAAAAATAAAAAAAATCATCATTAAAATATGTTTTTTTAAATCAATAAAAAAATATTTTCAAAATATTAATAGTATAATGCTAATTTAGTTTTAAAAGAAATATGGAGTGATATATAACCTTAAAATTGGAAAGAAGAATATATTACAATTAATCTTTAAAAGAAAATATGAAGGGCTTCTATGGTTCCTAATCTTTTGTCTGCAACTTCTGCAGATTTGTCTGCGGCTTCTAATATTTTGTCTGCGACTTCTACGGTGGTTTCTACGGCTTCTAATATTTTGGCTATGGAGGTTTCTCTAAAATACATATGCAAAACCTTATGAGAAGAGTTTCAGTACTAGGGTTTATCACAGTCTCACAAGTCATATTTTATCTGCACACCCATAGAGAACGAAGAGTTTCAGAACTAGGGTTTATCACATATTCGTGTGAGCGTGGTTTTAATATGAGTTTCAATTTATTTCTGTGAAGTTTCCAATTGAGCCAACATTATTATTAATCCTGTGCGATGATATGAAATTGCTCTGTGGTGGTTTCTGTGAAGTTTCTCGGTGCAACAAGCTTTGGTTTAGAGGTCGATCTATCCAATTGAGCTTGGATTGTTGCTAAGAAGGTAGACTCTATTGTGGATTTGGGTTTGCTATTGCTTGCGCTAAGAACTGATTTTCATTAGAGCACAATTTCTGGGGATTTTATCTTCTGAAGTTTTTTTTTTGAGAGGGGTATGTGAGTACACCGGCAGAAGCGAGGGATCTAGCAAGGAAGAATTGACTTTTTCACCTCGACGACAAGCTCACATCAACTGCACCTTGACAGCGAGCTTGCATCTGCGGCATAGTTTTATAAAAAATCTTGTTTTGGGTCTATGAAACGGGTCTGCGGTGCGATTTTTCCAAATACTTTACCATCATCTTTCTAGATCCAATCCGGTTTGTGGGCTGCGGTTCGTCTGGGGCACATGAGGTCTGCGGTCCGGTTTGCTGATATCATGTACACACATTCCTTATCTTTTTCTAATACATATTTTCTCATATATTTTCAAGTATGAATAATTCACCACAACTACCAAACATTACCAAAGGTAGACCTAGCACAGTTACTCTACAAAGCCTTTATGAGTATATAGAGTCTTTAGAGAAACATAGAGAAGAAAGAGAAGTCAAGCTACAAAAAGAGTTAGAAGCCATGCTGGAAAATAAATTCACATCTCTTGAAGACAAGATCCAAAAACAAATAGAAAATAAAATAGAACTATTGCAGAATAAAATGGAAGCAATGGAGACTAGGTTGGAGGTTATAGAAAAACAAAACCAAGATACGAACCAAACATTCTCACAAGGAGATGATGATACTTTTGAGAGTCTTAAAATGAAGGACATGATTAAAGAACTAGAAGAAAAATTTAATAGTCGCCTCACCCTAAATAGTGTGGTAGGTAAATTAGATATCAAACCAATTAAAGATGAAATGAAACAATTGATAGAATTATACCATCAGCGTAACAAAAGTGTCTTGAACCTTCTAATATTCGGTCTAAAAGAGGAGGTACATGAGGATACTTTAGCCATATCCTAGACAGAATTACATAATAGATTACAAATTGAAACAACGTGTCTCACAAAAGAAACAAGGTTGGGGAAATTAATTGAGAATAAAGGGAGCTTGATCCGAGTAAAGGTGAGCTCTACTGACCATAAGTATGACATAAATAGTAAAACCTCAAGTCTAAAATGAACGAGAATATTTATAAATGAAGATCTCATTCCAGAAGATCAACCAGAATTAAGAAAGGAGGTTCAAAAGGTAAAAGAAGCTAGGAAGGAAGGAAAATGGGCAATAATCAGAAATAGAAAATCCGTTATTCAAGATAGAAACCAGAAAGATAGTAATAAATAACAATTCAACATGCTCCAGATTCTTTCTTGGAATTGTCGGGCCTTTCCATGGAACAAAGGACCCAAGCTAAGTTGGATCTCGAATGATGTTGATATTATATTGCTTGTTGAAGCTTGGGAGCACAAAGAATCTAAGGTCCCTAACATATATGGCTTTGCACTATGGTCTACCTGGAACAAGAGAACCTCTCATAGAGGCATTGGGGGTATAGCTTGTTACATTAAGAACAACATCTCCCCCCATGCTAGGATTTATAAAAACAACACTTACAACCAATATAGTTGGATAGAGATTACTGACATTAATGATAAAAAGACCTAGACAACAATCTGTTATTCCCCCCCATCAATTCTAACTTCTATAAGAAAAAGAATCTAGATAAAAATAGTCCTTACAATGGTTTAGAGAATGATATTTATAGCCTAAGGAATGAAGGTAATATCGTATTAATGGGTGACTTTAATGCTTAAACTTCAAGCAACCAGGCTATTCTTCTAAGCAATCAATCCAACCCTAATCCTCTTTGGTTAGACGAAGACCTTACTCTAGCTAGCTGGTACAAAAGGAGCTTTGAAGACCTAAGGGAGAATTTGTTTGGGTCGGAACTAGTCAAGCTCTGTAGTGCTTAGGATCTTATAATTTGCAATGGTTTAAAGAAGTGGCACAACTCTAGCTAGATGACCTGCATCCATGGGATTGGTAGCAGCGTGGTAGAATATGTTATTTCTGATCTCCCTTTATAAAACAAAAGAATAAATTTTGACATATTAAACGACCATGAGCCTTACTCTGATCATAGGCCTTCACTTATAACTTTCAATTTTGTCATGCATAGAGATCCCATAAACGATAATCCTTATAGCCAAAATAAGTTAATCTTTGATAGAAATGAAAACGATCACTTTCTAAATGAATTAAAAATTAATTTTCTTCCTTTATCTAGTATAGACAACATAGAATACGTCTATCATAATTTTACTACAACCCTCTCATATTCTATTAACAAGTTCTCATTTGAATTTTCAGGTAATAAAAGAAATAGCAAAACCAACCCATGGTATGACAAAGATTGTAAAAGTGCGTGGAGAGCAATTAAGGAAGTTGTTGATGAGTCTCATAAAATTGGCAAGATAAAAATATACAAATGATCCAGGTGGATATTGGTGGCCACCTGCCAAGTCCGCTTGGACCCCCACCATTGTTTCTTTTAGCTTTTTAGTTTCCTTAAATGTAGCACAGTTTACTATCTTTAGCAGTTTTCCGAGTCATGAACTTCTGGAGCTATTTTGAGGCCCTAAACGATGTTTTTTGGGAAAACTGGGAGCAACATCAATTCATAGACCGATGTTGCTTTTCCCAAAGTTGTAGTTCTCGGATAGATTTTTCTAACGAGATATTGTACGCATCAAATGGAGATTGTATGCCCAACATACTACCTCGGGAAGTTGATGTACGAATTTACCTAAACGGGGCCCACAGTTTGGCGTTTCATCTTCTAGGGTTAGGTTTTTCGATGTTTAGGGTTTTCCATTGTTTCTCAACAATAAATAGGCCTTCGAGCCTCATTATAACACAATTCAGAGGCATGTAGCTGCCACATCTCTTCTCAGAGATAAGCTACCATCACCCTAGCTAGTTTATTTCTATTTCTGTTTGTAAGCATGTTTAAGTATTTTAAAGTAATGAAATGAAGTATTATTTCTGTTGCATCTCTATATGTATGGTTATATCTGTAATTTGCTACGTTTCTATTTAAATCTAGATCAGTGGTATCAAAGCGGTCTGCTCTTTCTCTATCTTTCTTTGCATGTCCCCAACGAGGTCGGGATATAAGGAGTTGGGGCTTGAACTGGTCGAACCTTTACAAGACCAACCTTGCAAATCCCGATGGACTCCCATCACAGATGAAAAGAAAGATGAGGGGGCTAGGAGTTCCTATCAAAATCTTTCTCAAAGAGGCCCTCGAGTGACAAAGGACGTGATGATGGACAACGTTTCCCAGATCCTTCTGCAGCTACCTAGGGGCAACACATCTACTTCTAGTAGCTACTCTGGAAGCACCACACCCTTTAAGATAAAATCTAACTTTGAATTTCCCATATTTCAGGGTCAGATAGTTGTAGTTGCTAGCCAAGAAAAGATTACATTTTCTCTTCTCAAAGTGCCCCCCCCCACGTCAAGGACTGGTGGGAAACCTACTGCGAGTATAAGGATGAAAGTACAACCTCACTATTTTCAGCTGCACTTACTTGGAATTCATTCTGGATTTCCATCAAGGAGCAGTACTACCCTGTTGGAAGCTATGAGGATCAATACATAAAGTGGACCATGCTATGACAGGGAAGGGACAAAGATGTGCCAAAGTTTACGAATATGTTCCACACCCTTCGGACAAAGTTGGGTATCAAGGATTCAATGCAGCGTTTGGTACTGAAATACCATGGCTACCTACATAGGTACATCGAGGAATAAATAGAATTCCCGAACATCTCCTCTCTCAGTACGGGATACCGATATACCATCAAGATCAAGCAAAATTTTAAATAGAAGAAGTGAGACTTTAAATCTGCGAATTCGAAGCAAGGGAAATGTGCCCCCAAACAACAGAACAAAAGACAAAGCCAAGGCAAGGCAGCTCAAGACAACCTGACAAAGCTGCAAGCAAAGAACAGTGCCACGAAGCCGAAAAATGACATAGGAAAGTGGTCTGAGTTCAATAAGAGCTCCACTAACAACACAAGTGAGTGTTGGGCCAAGCAGTCACTGGTGGCCAAGCTAAAGGTTTCAGAATCAGATGCATGTTCTGACTCTGAGTGAGAACCTGACAAGGGGAATGAAAAAGGGAAGCAGATTATCAATGCAAAGCGCAACGCCACCGTTCCCCACCACAGTTCATTGTTGACAGCAGGAGCCAAAAGAACCTCATTTCAATGGAGGTCATGAAGCAGTTGGGCTTACCGACCACAGCACATCGACAACTGTACACCATTGGGTGGCTTGACAACAGACGAGATCTTCGCATGAGCTAGCAGTGTCATCTTCCATACAACATCAAGCCCATCACGAATGAGGTATTGTGTTATGTTTCTCCCCTTGATGTTTGTGATGTATTATTAGGACAACCATACTTGTGGAAGCGACATGATCTGTATGAATCAAGGCCTCATGTTGTTATTTTTACTTTGGGAAATAAGTTGTACAGGATACTGGAGGTACCACCTCCTACCACCATCTCTTTGTTTACTACAAAACAATGCAGTAAGCTCATTTCCAAAACCATGAAATTTGTTTTCTTGATGATATGCCCTCAAGGAAAGAAGAAGACAGTGGCCATGACCTCAAGACAGGGCCCCTCTGCACGAAAACTACGATGGACAAGGTCATCAAGGAGTATGAGGACATCTTCAACTCCCCCATAGGGGTTCCTCTGCAGTATCAGGTCAGGCACTCCATCGATCTGACCCCAAGTGTGTCGCTACCCAATGGAACAATCTATCGGTGCTTAGTTCTAGAGAACAATGAAATAAAGAGGTAGATTTAGGAGCTGTTGCAGAAAGGTCACATCTGTCCGAGTTCATCACCCTGTGTGAGCCTGATCGTGTTGGTACAGAAGAAGAATGGGACTTCAAGACTCTGTATTGGCTATCGGGCACACAACAAGATCACTGTCTATAATAGGTGCCCAATCCCATGGATTGATGACCTCCGGGACCAACTAAAGGGGGCAAAATATTTCAGCAAGATCGATTTGAAGTCAGGATATCACCGAGTACCAATCGAACCCTTTGATGTGTGGAATACTGCCCTAAAAGCCAAGGAGGACCTTTTTGAATGGTTGGTTATGCCTTTCAGATTGACGAATTCTCCTACAACCTTCATGAGGCTAATGGATGACATCTTGCGGCCATTCACCAACTCATTTGTAGTGGTATACTTGGACCACATAATGATCTTTAGCCAGAGTTTGGAAGAGCACCTCCACCACATCCGACAGGTTCTCCAAACACTGCGGCAACACAAGTTATGTGCAAATTTGGAGAAATGCACTTTTGGCATGACCCAGGTTCAGTATCTGGGATACATTATTGATGAACAGGGGGGTGCATGTGGATCTAGCCAAAATCAAAGTCATTCAGGATTGGCCATCTCCAATGACTCTAATAGAGCTCTGCAGCTTTCTAGGTCTTGCTAACTTCTACCATAGGTTCGTGTTGGGATTTTCTCATATCACTTGGCCCTTGAGTCAAGTCACCAAGGGAGGAGCAAAAGAAAAATTCTTTTCATCTGAATCTCAACAAAAGGCATTCACAGCATTGAAATATCACCTATGCTCGGCACCAGTGCTCACATTACTAGACTTGCAGCAACCATTTGAGGTCGAGACACATACCTCTGACTATGCTATTTGGGCAGTCCTTACTCAACATGGCCATCTAGTGGCATATCAAAGTGAGACACTTTTAGACATAGTCTAGAATTACCCCACTTATGATAAAGAGATGTATTCCATTGTGCAGGCCTGCCGACAATGGAAGCATTACATTTTGGGGAAGGAAACGGTCATCCACACAGACCACCGATCCCTGCAATTCATACAAACCCAAGGGAAATTGCAGAGTGATCGCCATCAGAAGTGGTCCACATACCTGCAACAGTTCCATTTGAACATCAAATATAAGAAGGGCAACACCAATAATATTGTAGATTTCCATAGTCGACCACCGATAATGGCGTTAACCGTTGTGCTCAACTTTTGTGGGCACGAGACTTCTGATTGGCCAGTTGTCTACAAAACTGACCTAGAATTTGGCCACACATACCAAACACTCTTGGAGGGTCAGCATGTTCCAGATTGTCACCTCCAGGATGCCCTGTTATGCCACTTGGGTCACCTTTGTGTTCTTTCCAGTGAGCGTGCCAAGATGATTTGGGAAGCACACTATAGTCGGGTTGTTGGGCATTTCAGGGTCAAGAAAATGGTGGCAGTACTATAGAAGTATTTCTATTGGCCAAATTTTTGACAGGATGTCAGGATGTACATCAAATCATGCACTTCCTGTGCCATTGCCAGACTGACCATCAAGAAGCGAGGCCTCTATACCACGCTACCTACCCCTTGTCGACCTTGGGTATCCATCTCCATGGATTACATGTTGAGCCTTCCTTCTACTAAGCATGGAAATCACTGTGTTTTTGTGGTTGTCGACAGGTTCTCGAAGATGGTCATTATGGCAGCCTGCAAGAAGAATATCATAGCAGAAGCCACTGCTAAACTATTCTTTGAATGAGTGTGGGTACAATTTGGGATCCCACCGACTATCATCTCAGATTAGGACAACAGGTTCCTCAGTACATTTTGGTCCAGTCTCTAGTCAATGTTGGACACCAAACTCACTAAGTACACAACCTTCCATCCAAAAACTGATGGCCAGACAGACATTGTCAACATGTTGATCATACGCATTTTGCACATGTACAACTCAAAGCATCCATGCACATGGGATGAGAGCCTTCCCTATGTTTTACACAGCTACAATTGGGCTCTCCACTGCTCTACTGGCCACAACCCTTTTCAGGTGGGCTTGGGATTCCAGCCACTATTTCCCATTGATGTGGCCATGCCATTTGCAGCTACTCATGCAAATTCGGCTCGTGTCCAGTCCGAAACAGATAAGGCAAACAACTTCATTGAGCACGTCCAACATATTCACCAGCAGGTCCACAACATTCTAGAGAAATCAAATTCCAAGTACAAGCAACAACATGATCCACATCGGGTGCCACACAAGTTTCAGGTAGGTGACAAAGTCCGGTTGCATTTGCAAAAGGAACGCGTTACTAGAGCCTATCGGAAAATCAGACCACTCCGATATGATCCTTACACCACTACCAAGCTGTGGGGGACAATGCATTTGTACTTATCATTCCCCCATTCCTTGACCTACACCCAGTGTTCAATGTGGACTGCCCTCGGCAATATTTTCACCATTACTAGACACATCCGACATTGTATAATAGCTCACACCCACAGAGTTAAATCCAGATTGCATGGAATAAGCTGCAACTAATCGGATCATGGACACACAGATCAAACACACTTGTGAGCAGAATATCCAACTGTATAGAGTTTTCAGAGCAGGCCAACTCCTTCACGAGGGCGAGTGGCTCACCAAGGACCAAGTTCAACAGAAGTTTCCTCATCTCATTTAGGAGCTTAATGCACTGGGGACCATTGCTTCCTAAGGGGGGGAGGAATGATCCAGGTGGATATTGGTGGCCACCTGCCAAGTTCACTTATACCCCCACCATTTTTTCTTTCATCTTTTCAGTTTCCTTAATTGTACCATAGTTTACTATTTTTAGCAGTTTTTCGGGTCCTAGACTTTCAGAGCCATTTTGAGGTCCTAAATGATGTTTTTTGGAAAAAATAGGAGTAACATGGGTCCATGGATTGATGTTTCTCTTCCCAAAGTTGTATTTCTCGGATAGATCTTTCTAACGTGATATTGTGTGTGTCAAACGGACATAGTATGCAAAAGTTACGACCCCGGGAAGTTGATGTACCAATTTAACCAAACAGGGCCCACAGTTTGGCGTTTCATCTTCTAGGGTTAGGTTTTTGGATGTTCAGGGTTTTCCATTATTTCTCAACATTAAATAAGCCTTCGAGTCACATTGTAACACAATTCAGAGGCATGTAGCCAACACATCTCTTCTCAGAGATAAGCTACCATCGCCCTAGCTAGTTTATTTCCATTTCTGCTTGTAAGCATATTTTAGTATTTTAAAGTAATCAAATGAAGTATTATTTCTGTTGCATCTCTATATGTATGGCTATATCTATAATTTTTTGCATTCATGTTTAAATCCAGATCAACAAGGCCCTAACTAAAAGGAAAAAAAGGCAGTATATTCGTAAAATACAAGATAATCACTTACACCTCTCTAAGGTAGCTCTTAAGAAATTCTTGAGGCAGACTCTAACAAGGAAAACTAAAGATAATAATAAAATTGCTTTACACGACTAGAATTCCTATCTTAAAAATCTTTATGAATCTCCAAATGTCATGGATAAATATGAAATCCTTCTCACAACGAAAGAAGTTTTCTCATTAGAAGACATTGATTTTGGGGTTAAACGCTTGGAAAATGGGAAACCTAAGGACATTGAAGGTTACCAAGTAGAAATCTTAAAAATTGGAGGTCCTGTCCTCATCCCCCACATCCACAAGCTTTTCAATCAAGCGGTCAAGAAAGGGTTGCGTAAAGCATGGACTCACAGCCTAATTATCCCTAATTTTAAAAGTGGGGATACAAATAACCCCCCTAATTATCGAACAATTATGATCAGCCCTCTCTTAGTCAAGTTATATGGTATTATTTTGGGAAAGAAGTTGAGAATATGAATTGCAAGTGAAGGTAAGTGGGCTAAATGCCAAGTGGGTTTTAGAAGGCATCACTCAACAATGGACCACCTCGTTATGCTTAGGATCATTGTGGAGGAATGCTGCAGTGATAAATCCAATCTCTTTTGTTTCTTTGTGGACTTTAGAAAGGCTTTCGATATGGTTCCTAGAAACAACCTGTGGAATAGATTAGAAGATATACAGGTTCCTTTCGAGTTGAGAGTTACCGCTATAAGGTTATACAAGAATGTAATTTCCCAGTTAAAAAGAAATGAGGGGTGGTCGAAAGATATTAAGTGTAATATTGGAGTTAAACAAGGTTGCACCCTCTCCCTACCCTATTTGGCATTTACATCGACAAGCTAGAAGGTTGTTTAGAGGAAGCAGACTATGCTATCATGATCTTGGCTGCGATAGTCATCATCCTTCTTCTCTATGCTGACAATATTTTTCTTCTCGCAAGGTGCCCATCTCATATTGATAAGCAACTTACACTTCTTAAGGATTTTTACTCTACCATGGGTATGACTGTTAACACTAACATAAAAGAAGTTATGATTATCAAATCCAAGGAGGACACTTGCACTCATTTTATGTATGACAATAGTAACTTGGAGGAAGTGTCTTCTTACAAGTACCTAGGAATTGATATTCATCACAAGCTCAACTGGAACTATAAGATTGAGAAAATGATTAATGGGGGGTGGAAAGCTTATTTTGGTCTTGAAAATAATTGTAAAATGAAAAACCTTGTAATGTGGGATAGAAAGAAGTTCCTCTCTGAAACTTTAGTCACTCCTGTTATCTTATATGGATGTGAGGTTTGGGGTTGCAGCATCTCTAGAGAACCCCGGATAAAGATTGAACAAATCCATAAGAATTTTATAACATATAACCTCAAAATTAAAAGCAATAAACCCTATCCCATTCTCCTTGTAGAAGTGGGTATTTCTCCTATCGAGAGCCTAGCTATGACTATGCATCTATTGTACAAGCCGAAACTCAATAACATAGGAGACCATAGACTTCCTAAGCTAGCTTTAACTTCCAACCAAAACCACCTAAGGCTCAAACGAGGTTGGTATAAAGAGACCAGGGCCTGGTTAAACCATTGGGAGATTGATGAGAATGTTGCATTGCAAAAAATTAATAACATTAAAAATATTGTTACTTCTAAGTTCAAAGAAAAAATTTGGTGTGAGAAAGATTTAGTAGCTAAAATAATATTAAGATATTATAAGTAGGTCATCAACCCCATCCTAGAAGATCAAAAACATGTCTTTATTTTAACTAGCTCAAAGAAGGAAATTAATATAGCCAAGATTAGAACGAACTCTCATGAGCTCCATACCAAAACGGGTCGTTGGGAAGTTCCTAAAACACCATGGATGGAAATAATCTGCCATCTCTGTGGGAATATGAACATCGAGGATGAAAATCACTTCCTCTTAGAGTGCCCTGCGTACAACCACATTAGATCTCAGTTTCATAATCTTTGCTGCAATACTCACCTTCCTAGCCTTTTATGATGTCAAAATTATAGTGAGCTCAGAAGGTTTCTCTCCAAGCCTTTTGAGCATAGGAATAAAATGTTAAATCAAACTAAATAATTCATTTCCTAGGTCCAATAGACCAAAGTTTGGTCCCAATGGATGTTAACCATCATCATCATCATCATTACAAAAATTATAAAACTCGACTTAAAACATCAAAATTATCTCAACATCGTTGACAATTTAACAAAAACAAGAAAATAAATAAATTTCAAATATATGAATCAATTTTTTAAATCTTTTCAATATGGAGGAATTTGCAATTGAAGAAAACAATTTTAAAATTCTTTTAGGATAAATAAAATTTGAAAATAAAATTCTTTTATTTTAAAATATCTAAATTAAAATTAACAATATTCATTTTTATAAATAAATTTTAAAAATATAAATATTTTTGAAATAAATAAGAAAATAAGTTAATGCTTTAAAATTGAAGGTATTTAGTAGGAGTTAAAGTGTGTTCCTTATAAATTATTATGGGTAATTCTTAGTAGTGTGGTTTAGTAGTGTAGTTTTCTTTTAATAATGTTGATGAATCAACCTGAATTAATGCATAGCTAGCGATGATAATTTTCTTCACTACTAATTTGACAAGCAAATTATGATATATTTTTTTAATATTTAACAAAATAAAAAAACAAACTTAATAAACCATTCATCTAATTTATAGCATATTTTTAAATAAATAAATAAATTTATCCTCTTGCAAAGCTACTGAAACATTGAAATTATGTAGAAGTTACCGATCAAACTTGTAACTCCAAAAATGGCAACTCCAACAAATTCATGATTGATTACTCTAAAAGCATCTTAAAACATAGAAGGGAAAAATTGTTACAAGCAAAACCATATCCAGACATCGAAGATTCCTTTTTTTCCATTCTCTTCTTGAAGGACAATCTGGTCCATTCAGAGCTTTTGTAAAACACATAGGCAACGATTACTGATGGACGTTTCCTTCAAGTCAAACTACAATGCGTGGAAAGGAATAAACTACGAGAATTTTGTTTCAAAATTTCTGCGGATTTGTCTGCGGCTTCTACGGTTATTTCTGCAGCTTTTAATATTTTGTCTAGAGAGGTTTCTCTGAAATAAATATGCAAAGGCTAATGATAAGAGTTTCAGTACTAGGGTTTATCACAGTCCCACGAGTCATATTTTATCTGCACACCCATAGAGAATGAAGAGTTTCAGAACTAGGGTTTATCACATTTTCGTGTGAGCGTGGTTTTAATATGAGTTTCAATTTATTTCTACGAACTTTCCAATTGAGCTGGAATTATTATTAAGCCTCTACGATGATGTGAAAATGCTATGTGGTGGTTTTTGTGAAGTTTCTTGGTGTAGCAAGCTCTAGTTTAGAGGTCGATCTATCCAATTGAGCACGAATTGTTGCTAAGAAGGCAGACTCTATTTTGGAGTTGGGTTTGCTATTTCTTGGGCTGAGATCTGATTTTCATTAGAGCACATTTTCTGAGGGTTTTAACTTCAAAAAAAAAAATTGACAGGGGTATGTGAGTACACGTGCAAAAATGAGGGATCTAGCAAGCTAGAATTAACTTTTTCACCTCGACGATAGGCTCACATCAGCTGCACCTCGACAACGGGCTTGCATATGTGGCATAGTTTTATCAAAAATATTGTGCCGAGTCTGCGAAACGGGTCTGCGATGCGATTTTTCCAAATACTTTTCCATCATCCTTCTAGATCCAATCCGGTTTGCAGGCTGCGGTTCATTTGGGGCATGTGAGGTCTGCGGTCTAGTTTGCTGATATCAGATGCACACATTCATTATCTTTTTATAATACATATCTGCTCATATATTTTCAAGTATGAATAATTCACCACAGCTACCAAACATTACCAAAGGTAGACCTAGCACAGTTATTCTATAAAGCCTTTATGAGTATATAGAGTATTTAGAGAAATGTAGAGAAGAAAGAGAAGTCAAGCTACAAAAAGAGTTAGAAGCCGTGCTGGAAAATAAATTCACATCTCTTGAAGACAAGATCCAAAAACAAATAGAAAATAAAATAGAACTATTGTAGAATAAATGGAGGCAATGGAGACTAGGCTGCAGGTTATAGGAAAGCAAAAGCAAGATACAAACAAAAAATCCTCACAAGGAGATGATGGTACTTTAGAGAGTCTTAAAATGAAGAACATGATTAAAGAACTAGAAGAAAAAGTTAATATCCCTCTCACCATAAATAGTGTGGTAGGTAAATTAGATATCAAACCAATTAAAGATGAAATGAAAAAATTGATATAATTAGACCATGAGCATAACAAAAGTGCCTTGAACCTTATAATCTTCGGTCTAAAAGAGGAGGTAGACAAGGATAATTTAGCCACAGCCTAGATAGAATTACATAATAAATTACAAATTGAAACAATGTGTCTCATAGAAGCAACAAGGTTGGGGAAATTAACTGAGAATAAAGGGAGCCTGATTTGAATGAAGGTGAGCTGTACTCACCATAAGTATGACATACTTAGTAAAACCTCAAGTCTAAAAGGAATGATAATATTTATAAATGAAGATCTCATTCCAGAAGATCAAGCATAATTAAGGAAGGACGTTCAAAAGGTAAAATAAGCTAGGAAGGAAGGAAAATGGGCAATAATCAGAAATAGAAAAGCCGTTATTTGAGATAGAAACCAAAAAGATAGTAATAAATAGAAATTGAACATGCTCCAGATTCTTTCTTGGAATTGTCGGAGGACCCAAGCTAAGTTGGATCTCGAATGATGTTGATATTATATTGCTTGTTGAAACTGGGAGCACGAAGAATCTAAGGTCCCTAACATAAATGACTTTGCACTATGGTCTACCTGGAACAAGCAATCCTCTCGTAGAGGCATTTGGGGTATAGCTTGTTACACTAAGAAGAACATCTTCCCCCATGCTATGATTTATAAAAATGACCCTTACAACCAATATAGTTGGATAGATATTACTGACATTGATGATAAAAAGACCTACACAACAATATGTTATTTTTAAACCATCAATTCTAACTTCTATAAGAAAAATAATCTAGATAAAAATAGTTCTTACAATGGTTTAGAGAATGATATTTCTAGCCTAAGGAATGAAGGTAATATCGTATTAATGGGTGACTTTAATGCTCAAAATTCAAGCAACTAAGTTATTCTTCTAAGCAATAAATCCAACCCTAATCCTCTTTGGTTAGACGAAGACCTTACTCTGGCTAGCCGGTATGAAAGGAGCTTTGATGACCTCAGGGAGAATTTGTTTGGGTTGAAGCTAGTCAAGCTCTGTAGTGCTCAGGATCTTATAATTTGCAATGGTCCAAAGAAGTGGCCCTATTCTAGCCAAATGACCTACATCCATGGGCTTGGTAGCAACGTGGTAGACTATGTTATTTCTGATCTCCCTTTATAAAACGAAATAATAAATTTTGACATCTTAAAGGACCACAAGCCTTACTATGATCATAAGCCTTCACTTATAACTTTTAATTTTGTCAATCATAGAGATCCCATAGACGATAATCCTTATAGCCAAAATAACTTAATCTTTGATAGAAATAAAAATGATCTCTTTCTAAATGAATTAAAAATTAATTTGCTTCCTTTATCTAGTATAGACAACATAGAAGACCTCTATGATAATTTTACTACAATCCTCTCATATTCTATTAACAAGTTCTCATTTGAAGTTTCAAGTAAAAAAAGAAATAACAAAACCAACCCATGGTATGACAAAGATTGTAAAAGTGCGATGAGAGCAATTAAGGAAGTTGTTGATGAATCTCTTAAAATTGGAAATATAAAAATATACAAATGATCCAGGCAGATATTGATGGCCACCCGCCAAGTCCACTTAGACCCCCACCATTGTTTCTTTTAGCTTTTCAGTTTCCTTACATGTAGCACAATTTACTATTTTTAGCAGTTTTTCGGGTCTTGAACTTCCAGAGCCATTTTGAGGCCCTAAATGACTTTTTTAGGAAAATTGGAAGCAACATCAGCCCATGGGCCAATCTTTCTTTTTCAAAAGTTGTAGTTCTCGGATAGATCTTTCTAACAAGATATTGTGTGCATCAAACGGAGATCGTATGCCAAAGTTACGACCCTGGGAAGTTGATGTACCAATTTACCCAAACGGGGCCCATAGTTTGGCGTTTCATCCTCTAGGGTTAGGTTTTTGAATGTTTAGGGTTTTCCATCATTTCTCAACAATAAATAGGCCTTTGAGCCTCATTGTAACATAGTTCAGAGGCATGTAGCTGCCACATCTCTTCTCAGAGATAAGCTACCATTGGCCTAGCTAGTTTATTTCTATTTCTGTTTGTAAGCATATTTTGTATTTTAAAGTAATGAAATGAAGTATTATCTCTATTGCATCTCTATATGTATGGTTATATCTGTAATTTGTTGCGTTCCTATTTAGATATGGATTAGTGGTATCAGAGCAGTCTGCTCTTTCTCTGTATTTCTTTTCATGTCCCCAACGAGGTTGGGATATAAGGAGTTAGGTCTTGAACTGGTTGAACCTTTGCAAGATCAACCTCGCAAATCTCAATAGCCTCCCATGGCAGATGAAAAGAAAGACGAGGGGGCAGGAGATCCTATCAAAATCTTTCTCAAAGAGCCCCTCGAATGACAAAGGTACCTGATGATGGACAACTTTGCCCACATCCTTCTGCGGCTACCCAAGGGCAACACATCTACTTCCAATAGCTACTATGGAAGCACCACACCCTTTAAGGTACAAGTTAACTCTGAAATTCCCATATTTTCAGGGTCAGATAGATGAAGGCACTAGCCGAAAAAATATTACATTTTCTCTTCTCAAGTTTCCCCCCACATCAAGGATTGGTGGGAAACCTACTGCAAGGAGAAGGATGAAAGTACAACCTCACTGTTTTCAGCCGCACCCACTTGGAATTCATTCTGGACTACCATCAAGGAGCATTACTACCCTGTCGAAAGCTATGAGGATCAATACATAAATTGAACCATGCTACGACAGGGAAGGGACAAAGACATGCCAAAGTTTACCAATATTTCCACACCCTTCGCACAAAGTTGGGTATCAAGGATTCAGATCAGCATTTTGTACTCAAATATCATGGCTGCCTGCATGGGTACATCCAGGAATAAATAGAATTCCTGAACATCTCCTCTCTCAGCACGACATACCGATATGCTGTCAAGATCGAGAAAGATTTTAAACAGAAGAAGTGAGACTTTCAATCTACGAATTTGAAGCAAGGGAAAGGTGCCCCCAAACAGTAGAACAAAAGACAAAGCCAAGGCGGGGCAGCCCAAGACAACCTGAAAAAGCTGCAAGAAAAGAACAGCGCCACGAAGCCTAAAAAGGACACGGGAAAGTGGTGTGAGTTCCATAAGAGCTCCACTAACAAAACAAGTAAGTGTCAGGCCAAGCAGTCACTGGTGGCCGAGCTAAAGGTTTCAGAATCAGATGCATGTTCTAACTCTAAGTTAGAACCCGACAAGGGGAATGACAAAGGGAAGCAAATTATCAATGCCAAGCCTAATGCCGTTGTTTCCACCATGAAGACTTCGAGACTCTGTATTGACTATCGGGCACACAACAAGATCACTGTCTATACTAGGTGCCCGATCCCATGGATTGATGACCTCCTGGACCAACTAAAGGGGGAAAAAATTTTCAGCAAGATCGATTTGAAGTCAGGATATCACCAAGAACCAATCGAACCCTTTGATGTGCGGAATACTGCCCTAAAATCCAAGGAGGACCTTTTTGAATGGTTGGTTATGCCTTTCGGATTGACGAATGCTCCTACAACCTTCATGAGGCTAATGGATGACATCTTGTGGCCATTCACCAACTCATTTGTAGTGGTATACTTGGACGACATAATGATCTTTAGCCAGAGTTTGGAAGAGCACCTCCACCACATCTGACAGGTTCTCCAAAAACTGCGGCAACAAAAGTTATGTGCGAATTTGGAGAAATCCACTTTTGGCATGACCCAGGTGTTATAGACATTTTTGTGCCTTGCAGCATGAAGCATGAAATGTCGATAATCTAAGGGATCCAAAGTCCCTAAACATGTTGTTCCTACCCCTAGAGGAACAAGGTCAACAAACCACAGCACTGAAAATCAGTTCTCCACCTGAAAACACTCAAAAACAAGCTATTTCTGGATCATGTCAGCTGCTCCACTGAGAATCTGCGCTGAATGTCAACTGCTCCACTCTGTACCTGCGCTGAATGTCAAAAGAAATGAAGGCTACCTGCGCTGGGCGAGATTGGCCAAGTGGCACAGTCATTCTGCAAGGTGTGAAATGCCCAGGAAGCTTCCAAAATGACACTTGGATCAGGGAATTCACCTTGTGATGAGTAAGAGGATCTAGATCTCCAAGTGGAAGCAAGAAACTCCAAGTGGACTCAAGAACTGAAGTATAACTGAAGTGGGAGAGGACACTAGTCAGCTTCATGCCAAACTCAAGCTGACTCATCCTTTCTCCAAATCTCCTATATATAGAGCTCTCTCATGAGGTCTAAAGGGGGCTGGAATTTTGTGCAAGTAAGGAAGTGCTGTTGGTTTGTGTATAGAACTATTGGGTGATTGCTTTGAAGGAGGTGAAGAGGAGATTTCTTTCTGCTGGGAGGTGTTGCTGGATTGGGCCTCTTATGGTTGTAACACTCTCAGAACTTTACTTATTCCATTAATAAAGCATTTGAGGTTCTTCTATATGCATGTGTCTTTGTGGCGTATTGATGCTTGTATATTTGATTTATTCTAATCCTTGAATCAATTATGGATGTATGCTTCTTGTAGTTTCCCTTTCTTGTGCTTTTGCAGGATCTTTGTGTAGCTGGGCCAGCGAAAGAGCAAGGAGCTGGGAGCAAGCAGCAAAGAGGGAAGATTGGATCAACCATTAGCGGAAGATAACGGTTAGTGGATCCCTTTCTCCTCTTTCTTACATCTCATAAAGAAGTAATCTTGAATAGCTTTGTATTCAGTTGTTGCTGAGGTACTATCACCCTTAGAGTGGGATAGGGTCATTCCGTATTGGATACTTTTCCCTACAACGAATTGGCGACTCCGCTGGGGATCGTATCTTGTTGGTTGTTTGTGTTTTTGCTATTCATTTCATAAACAAAGAGAGTACCGAATCGAACTGTGTTTGAATCATTCAAATACAAAGTAGAGGGCAGCTACTCTAGCTCAGTTTCTGGGCAAGTTTATGATTTGAAGAGCTGATCCACAAGGACTCTAATAAGCTCTTAGTGATAGCTTTTCATCCTCCTTGTCATCCCTTAGTGTGTCCTTGACTGATAGCTTCTGATTTGAGCAAAAACTGTGAATTTTTGAGCAATCTGTGACCCGGAAACTGTGAAAAACGCAAGTCTCGTTCTTCAGTGCAGGCTGTACAAAGGCAGTCTGCATTTCAGCGCAGGTAGCCCCTTCGAGAACTGCACTGAATGTCAATCTGACAGTCCTTTACCTGCGCTGAACCAGTGGTACACTGTGCTACTGGGGTTTCCTGCTATTTCTTGCCTTGTTTTCACTCTTGTTTTTGCTGTTTGTTACCAGTCAGTGGGCCTATCTGAAACCAACTTTCCTTGTCACTATTCCGCCTCAGTTGTATAAAGAAACTGTGTTTGTTCTTTGTGTATTTCTTATGCATTTACAGTTTCCCATAACGAAAGTGAACTAGTCTTGCTGTGACTTCTTAGATCTAGACCTGTGATAAAGTGTCGTTTTGATCTTAAGAGTTAGTTTGTTTGTTGTTCATAGCTGATTGAGTTTTTGCTTTCGTCATTTGGTTTGAGTTTATATATTTCTAGTGTCGAAACAAGTAAATCTTAAGGTGTCTTTTGATTTTGGACAAGCTTGTTTGCTTTCACTTGAAATTGAATTCAAAATTATACAACAACTTTCTTTTTTGCATTTCACCAACATTAAGAAAGAGAAAAGAAATACTTGCATTGTGCATGCGCATTATGACAGCTTGCATGTCAATTTAGGAAAAAGTGCATTAGTGTGTGCTCTATGATCTGTGTGAAAAGGTGTTATCTTTCTTTTCCCTCAGTAGTTAAGGTTTTCAAAGTTGAAAGATTGAAAAGCTTGCTTATCATCTTAGACTGCATTTAGGAGTGTTACTATACATCTCGTGGTGATCCATAAAGGCAAACTGCTAAACAAGATCAACCTTAAAATAAATTGAATTTACATAACAACGCATTGAAACATAACGCAAACATCTAGAGGTCTAAGCTAGAGACGTGTTCCGACATCGTTAAACGTGATATCTTAGCATTGAGTGGTTGGGTGATTCCTCCACGGTGAAGCGATAAGTATCAATACGGACTTGTGCTCCCACGTACCGTCGCGTATATATTGGGAGACCCCTATAGGAATAAAGCCTTTATCCAATAGGAAACTGTGTCGGCCGCCCTACTGATCGCAATGCAGTGAACACAGCATTCACGAAGATCGACCACTCGTACCGTAAAACGTATTCTGTGGTTTTGCGAAAAGTTTGGCACACCCTCTGCCTAGAACTCCAGAGCAGTTTCTTTTGGCCTTTTTCAAACTCTATAACTGAAAAAGTCCACCCGAGCATTTGTCACTTCGGGCTCGTTAATACATCGAAGGAGACTAGAGTCATCTTTAGCTTTTTCTCGACTCTTTAAAACTGAAAAAGCAAGTTGTGTCTAAAGCGTCGTTATAAAATTTATTTTAAGCGGAATAATCATCACCTTTCCCTCGTTGATCTTCGAAGTTAGTCCACCACAAGTGGAAGTTCCTGTAGAATCGCTAAGAAATCTTTTGGATAGACTAGATATGTCTGAACAACCGTCGACATCTAGGACTGTGTCGTCCGACACAGCAGCAGCAGAGCCTCCTACTGCTACTCCAACGATGTTCGCTGGTATACCATCTGTCCCGGCAAATTGTCAACAACAAGCCGGAGTCCCATCAGGGACGACGACATGGTTAGTTCCTATTTCTTCATCCAGATTATCATCTGGTATTTCTTATGTTGAAACTCAACAAATTGATCCAATGTGTCTTCAAAGGCCAATTTACCCTTTAAGTACTGGATTTCCACCATATGGAGGGCAGTATGCTCTTTCATTGTTCCCTCCCAGAGAACAACCATATGGGAGTTTACAACAAAGTTCAGGTCAAACTGGAATTACATCCAGCGGTTGGGTACCAATACTGCCTCAGCAACCAGGGGTTGTATATTCAATGCAACCAGTACACCCTGTGTCGAATATTCCCACCATACCTGCTATAATGAATGTGTCGCAAGTCTCAATTACTCAATCACAATCTCAGGGTAGTGCCTCCTTATCTGGAGCGACTCAGGCTCAAACAAGTACTGTGACTCCTCATCCTGGTCAATCATCCAGTATTGGTCAACAGCAAATGGTCCAACAACCAGAGCTGGTTCAATCTCAACAACCGCCATTCCAGCAATCATATCAAGGACCTGAGCAACAAGTCTTTGTAAGTAATGGGCAACCATGCTATAATGGTTATGCCCATCAACCTTGTCAAAGTTGTCAGCATTATGTTGGTCTTCAAAGACCCATTGCTCAGGCGATACCATCTTATCCTGGATATGCTTCGCCTAACCTGAACCAACAGTTTCCCTTTGTAGCAACTCTAGAACTACCAGATCTAAACCGGCTGACGAATGATCCAATTGCTTATGCCCCTTGGTGGCCAGCGATTCCGCATAAACTTCCGTCAGACATTCCTAAATTTAATGGAAATCCGGGTGAAGATCCATCGAATCATGTGATGACATTCCATCTATGGTGTTCATCAAACACCCTGAATGATGATTCGATACATCTTCGCCTCTTTCAGAGGACGTTAACGGGTCCGGCGGCAAAATGGTACATTGAATTGCCTAGAGCTTCGTTCGACAACTTCAGTACCTTAGCCACAACCTTTTTAACCCATTTTCAATTACCGATAAGGTATGAAACGGGAACAGAACTACTTACCAACTTCAAATAGACGACTGCCACCCATATATCTGATCATATACATGAGTGGCGACGTCGTCGTAGGATGGTAAAAACATACGTTCCCGATCAGCTATTAGCTGAATGGTTTATCAAGTCATTACTTCCTGCCATCACGGAAGATGTGGCAAAGGGGGGAGTCGTAACGGAAGAGCAAGTTATCGCTCGTGCGCAATATCTGGACTTAGTTTATACTCAGTCCGGCACGCTCTACGACAAAATACCTGACGCCCCTAGACCGGAATTCTCAATTCCTCCTCCTCCTAAATCAAACAATGACTCTCGCGCCGGTGATGGCGTGTTTGGCAAACACAAAATTTCTAGTCAAAATGCAAATGAAGAACTTCTTGCCTCGGAAGTAAATGCCATGTCGACCGACAAGGGGAAACAACTGAAGCAACCAGGGGGCAAGAAGAAAAAGACGGGGAGAAAAAGGAAACCCCCGGCAGGGTGTCATATATGCGATGAGGATCATTGGACAAAAGATTGTCCACATATAGCTGAAGTTAAGAAACTCTTCAAGAGTTCAAAAACCCCAGCAGTATTGACTGATCCGTTTCCTAATCCAGGTCAAAATCTGGTTGCTAATCAAAATGTTTCCCGATCCCAAGTGCTTATGTTGTCTACCTCAAAGCAGCAGAATAATGCTTTGACAAGGAATAAAGATTACGGGAATCCACGGCTGTCGAATAACAAGGCTAATGAACAACCTAATAGTTCGACGACAACTTTGACCAAAGTTGTGCCACCCATCATTCCTGAACCAATGATAAAGTTGCCAAAAGGAGTAGTACACAAATCGACATTTAATCCTCGTGCCAAAATAGCACAGAATTATAATATAATAGAGGACCTAGCCCAATCGCCGTCCGCTATGTCGACACTTGAGGTACCGCAAAATTGCCCCTCCCAAGAGCAAACTTTATTATCAGCAATAGGTGGGATTGGCCCAATGGATTCCAATCTTGTGGCCTTTGATCATAAAGGATATGACCCTAAGTTACCAGCTCAACTAGCTTTCCTTGTTCAAGTGAAAGCCCTCAACAAAACTGTTCATCGAACAATTATTGATGAGGGGGCATCTACATGTCTTATGTCGATGAGTTGCTGGAAAAATTTAGGCTCACCACCCTTGTCGAAATCGTCAACGACCTTAAAAGCGTTTGATGGACGATCATACACTCCATACGGGATTTTAAGTAACTTGCAAGTTGAACTGGGGGGCAAAACAGTAGAAGTCGATGTTGAAGTAATCGATGGAAACCTCGATTACAACATCCTACTAGGAAGGCCCTGGATATATGCCATGGCCGCAGTCGTGTCGACCTACTTCAGGAAGATTGCATTTCCCTTTCAAGGAGGGATTACAGTCGTCGACCAACAAACTTTCCTCCCCGACAGTTCACAAGTTACGGGAAGCATTCCAATGATCCATGGAAGCGATCATTCGCTTCAAAATATTGGAGTAGGTCTCCTAAAAGACCCTGCCTTAATGGGTACTTTTTCCCTACCGCCTGCAAGAAATCTGGCAGAAGTGGCCACAGTGGAAACCTACAATATGAAATCTTCTATATCTAATGGATTCGGAAGATTCCTAAACATTTTGTCAGCATGGATCATCGCCCTAATGGAAATACTGTAAATACAGTGGGCTCCGAGGACGGTTCTTATCTCGTGTCAACCTCGTTAAAAAATGAAACAAGGAGTCAGAGGACGGTTCTTATCTTGTGTCAACCTCTTTAAAAAATGAAACAAATCCCCTTTCTCAAAGGTAAACCTTCATTCCAACCACCGAGTTGAATGCAATGAAGCTTGGGGGGCATGCACCTCGATTTGCGTTATTATGCTGGGGGCATGCGAACTTATCTTCGAGCAGTTTTAGCACATAGTTCATGCTCGTTAAAAAATAAACGCAAGATCCGAGCAGTTTTAACGCGGTCTTCATGCTCGTTAAAAAATAAATAAAAGCAGTGAGCAATGTTTTCTCCAGAGTTTAAGCTCATTTTTATCTAAAAAATGAACCTATCCCGGTAAATAACCTTTGTGATCGTAAATTTATCAGCCATAAAAAGCCTTGGTCGTGTTTTGCACCCGCCACCTCCACCGTCATTTGGCCGATCGTTCACCTCCATATGATTGTTTACCCATTTTGAGGAACAGCTGCGAAGAGTGATTTCACCTAGCCATCCTTGTGACACTGCCGTGATTGCAAAATTCCAACTGTACCTGGAATCAGTTGCTATCCCTGTTTATCACTCGTTCCTCAAAAGACGAGTCTTCTTTGAGCTCTTTTCATCTGACTCGTAAAATATGAAAAATTTGCCGAGTTTTGGCCTTCCAGCTCGTTAAAACGACCGAAAGAGCTATCCCTCCTCTAGATTTTAATCTTTTTGGACCTGAGGGATTATTGCACAAAAAGATCGAGCGCTTGTTTTGTTCGGCTCGTTAAAAGTACCGAAAACTCATCCCTTCTGTATTGTTTTATACTTTTTCGGACTTAAGGGATTAGATGACGAAAAAGGAATTTTGGAGTTAACTTTCTGTACCTTTTCAGACTCTCTAAAAATGAAAAGGACCGAGTTTTCTTCGTCGTTAGACTCGTTAAAATGATTAAATAGCGACAAACTTGTCTTTAGACGAGAACGAGTTTCCCTATCGCTAAGCTCGTTAAAACATAGCGATGGGCTTGCCCGAAGGGCAGGTTATAGAACAAGCATATGTTATCCTCCTCAAGCTTGACAAAAATAAAGAGGTACTGGTCAGAAATGACTAGGGAAAAATTGGGAGAACCTCAAAGCTTTAATGGTAGCAAGTCGCTCTTGAACATGACACTTTGTCCTCCGTAAAACATCGGGTTGGGTTGTTTCATTCACCGGTCTCATCACCATGGTCCTCGCCAAACCATCCACATTTGGGGTAATGCTACCGATCCATCACATCAGTGTCGTTATATGTTCAAGAGATGTGTTCAGAAAGAGTCAACCGTGTCCCATCCACTGCCATACATTATCCTTCATCCACCCATGATCGCCACCCTGAATCATATTTCACAGATTGTTTTCACCTCCACTAAAATCATTAGCTCCGTTCCGTGTCACTGATGTGGGATTCATTAAGACCCTCCTTTGACGGATCGCTTCTTGTCGACTTCAGCTCATTATCCAAGAAGTTGATCTAGGAACAAACCCCCCAGTACTTTGAAGCTTGCATGCCTCAATGGCAAGTTTCTCACTTCCGGCGACAGGTATACATCAATGACCTTCGACCAGAAGATTTTGCGTGGTGTTCGACGCCAAGTCCTTTATTCACACCACGTGGATTGTACTGCAGTACCTTGAGGGTCATTGTTATTATTGGTGATTCCTCTCGCGCTTGTTAACGGTTTACATTATTAACCGGTAATCAAGCGATGTCTTTCCATGTTCGACTTCAGCGCAATTCTCACATGGATCGACTTGTACTTAGAGTGAAGATCGAACGAGTTTGAAGACCCCGGATCTAGTTTCATCCATCCGGGCTACGATATATATATTCAGGATATAAAGACATTTGTTATGTACATCATTGCAGCAGATGATCATCCTACTCAAAGGATGATAATTTCAGCAGAGAATTATCAGTCTACCACCAGACGATCGTCTGTTCTATGTACCAAAATGAATTTATAAAGCTGAGCATGGGAATGCCCGCCTCAGCTAGATCATGAAAGCAGAATGAAAAATAATGTATTGTATTGTATTTTATTACAGGACACTTCTTAGCGATTGAATGAACTTCGGATCCTCCTGATTAATCATTTCACCCGATAAACGACCTCATACTTTAGGGGGCAACTGTTATAGACATTTTTGTGCCTTGCAGCATGAAGCATGAAATGTCGATAATCTAAGGGATCCAAAGTCCCTAAACATGTTGTTCCTACCCCTAGAGGAACAAGGTCAACAAACCACAGCACTGAAAATCAGTTCTCCACCTGAAAACACTCAAAAACAAGCTATTTCTGGATCATGTCAGCTGCTCCACTGAGCATCTGCGCTGAATGTCAACTGCTCCACTCTGTACCTGCGCTGAATGTCAAAAGCAATGAAGGCTACCTGCGCTGGGCGAGATTGGCCAAGTGGCACAGTCATTCTGCAAGGTGTCAAATGCCCAGGAAGCTTCCAAAATGACACTTGGATCAGGGAATTCGCCTTGTGATGAGTAAGAGGATCTAGATCTCCAAGTGGAAGCAAGAAACTCCAAGTGGACTCAAGAACTGAAGTATAACTGAAGTGGGAGAGGACACTAGTCAGCTTCATGCCAAACTCAAGCTGACTCATCCTTTCTCCAAATCTCCTATATATAGAGCTCTCTCATGAGGTCTAAAGGGGGCTGGAATTTTGTGCAAGTAAGGAAGTGCTGTTGGTTTGTGTATAGAACTATTGGGTGATTGCTTTGAAGGAGGTGAAGAGGAGATTTCTTTCTGCTGGGAGGTGTTGCTGGATTGGGCCTCTTATGGTTGTAACACTCTCAGAACTTTACTTCTTCCATTAATAAAGCATTTGATGTTCTTCTATATGCATGTGTCTTTGTGGCGTATTGATGCTTGTATATTTGATTTATTCTAATCCTTGAATCAATTATGTATGTATGCTTCTTGTAGTTTCCCTTTCTTGTGCTTTTGCAGGATCTTTGTGTAGCTAGGCCAGTGAAAGAGCAAGGAGCTGGGAGCAACCAGCAAAGAGGGAAGATTGGATCAACCATTAGCGGAAGATAACGGTTAGTGGATCCCTTTCTCCTCTTTCTTACATGTCATAAAGAAGTAATCTTGAATAGCTTTGTATTTAGTTGTTGCTGAGGTACTATCACCCTTAGAGTGGGATAGGGTCATTCCGTATTGGATACTTTTCCCTACAACACCAGGTTCAGTATCTGGGATACATTATTGATGAACAGGGGAGTGCATGTGGATCTAGCCAAGATCGAAGTCATTCAGGATTGGCCATCTCCAATGACTCTGATAGAGCTCTGCAGCTTTCTAGGTCTTGCCAACTTCTACCATAGGTTCGTGTTGGGATTTTCTCATATCACTTGGCCCTTGAGTCAGGTCACCAAGGGAGGAGCAAAAGAAAAATTCTTTTCATCTGAATCTCAACAGAAAGCATTCACAGCGTTGAAATATCGCCTATGCTCGGCACCAGTGCTAACATTACTAGACTTGCAACAACCATTTGAGGTCGAGAGACATACCTCTGACTATGCTATTTGGGCAGTCCTTACTCAACATGGGCATCTAGTGGCATATCATAGTCAGACACTTTTAGACATAGTCTAGAATTACCCCACTTATGATAAAGAGATATATTCCATTGTGCAGCCCTGCCGACAATGGAAGCATTACATTTTGGGGAAGGAAACAGTCATCCACACAGACCACTGATCCCTGTAATTCATACAGACCCAAGGGAAAATGCAGAATGATCGCCATCAAAAGTTGTCCACATACCTACAACAGTTCCATTTGAACATCAAGTATAAGAAGGGTGGCACCAATAATATTGTAGATTGCCATAGTCGACCACCGATAATGCCGTTAACCGTTGTGCTCATCTTTTGTGGGCACAAGACTTCTGATTGGCCAGTTGTCTACAAAAGTGACCTAGAATTTGGCCACACATACCAAACACTCTTGGAGGGTCAGCATGTTCCAGATTTTCACCTCCAAGATGCCCTGTTATGCCACTTGGGTCACCTTTGTGTTCCTTCAAGTGAGCGTGCCAAGATGATTTGGGAAGCACAGTATAGTCGGGTTGTTGGGCATTTCAGGGTCAAGAAAATGGTGGCAGTACTATAGAAGTATTTCTATTGGTCAAATCTTCGACAAGATGTCAGAATGTACATCAAATCATGCACTGCCTGCGCCATTGCCAGACTGACCATCAAGAAGCGAGGCCTCTATACCGTGCTACCTACCCCTTGTAAACCTTGGGTATCCATCTCCATGGATTACATGTTGAGCCTTCCTTCTACTAAGCATGGAAATGACTGTGTTTTTTTGGTTGTCGACAGGTTCTCGAAGATGGTCATTATGGCAACCTGCAAGAAGAATATCATAGCAGAAGCCACTGCTAAACTATTCTTTGAATGAGTGTAGGTACAATTTGGGATCCCACCAACTATCATCTCAGATTAGGACAACAGGTTCCTCAGTACATTTTGGTCCAGTCTCTAGTCAATGCTGGACACCAAACTCACTAAGTACACAACCCTCCATCCAAAAACTGATGGCCAGACAGAGGTTGTCAACATGCTGATCATACGCATTTTGCACATGTACAACTCAAATCATCCACGCACATGGGATGAGAGCCTTCCCTATGTTTTGCGCAGCTACAACCGGGCTCTCCACTGCTCAACTGGCCACAACCCTTTTCAAGTGGGCTTGGGATTCCAGCCACTATTTCCCATTGATGTGGCCATGCCATTTGCAGCTACTCATGCAAATTCGGCTTGTGTCCAGCTTGAAACAGATAAGGCAAACAACTTCATTGAGCACGTCCAACATATTCACCAGCAAGTCCACAACATTCTAGGGAAATCAAATGCCAAGTACAAGCGATCCACATCGGGTGCCACACAAGTTTCAAGTAGGCGACAAAGTCTGGTTGCATTTGCAAAAGGAACACATTACTGGAGCCTATCGGAAAATCAGACCACTCCGATATGATCCTTACACCATTACCAAGGCTGTGGGGGACAATGCATTTTTACTCATCATTCCCCCATTCCTTGACCTGCACCCAGTGTTCAATGTGGACCACCCTCGACGATACTTTCACCATTACTAGACACATCCGACATTGCAGAATAGCTCACACCCACAGAGTTAAATCCAGATTGCATGGAATAAGCTGCAACTGATCGGATCATGGACACACAGATCAAGCACACTTGCGAGTAGAATATCCAACTGTATAGAGTTTTCAGAGCAGGCCAACTCCTTCACGAGGGCGAGTGGCTCACCAAGGACGAAGTTCAGCAGAAGTTTCCTCATCTCATGTAGGAGCTCAATGCAATGGGGACCATTGCTTCCTAAGGGGGGGAGGAATTATCCAGGTGGATATTGGTGGCCACCTGCTGAGTTCACTTAGACCCCCACCATTGTTTCTTTCATCTTTTCAATTTCCTTAATTGTAGCGTAGTTTATTATTTTTAGCAGTTTTTCGGGTCCTAAACTTTCGGAGCCATTTTGAGGTCCTAAACGATGTTTTTTGGGAAAGCTAGGAGAAACATGGGTCCATGGATTGATGTTGGTCTTCCCAAAGTTGTATTTCTCAGATAGATCTTTCTAACGTGATATTGTGTGTGTCAAACGGAGATCGTATGCAAAAGTTACGACACCGGGAAGTTGATGTACCAATTTAACCAAACAGGGCCCACAGTTTGGCGTTTCATCTTCTAGGGTTAGGTTTTTGGATGTTCAGGGTTTTCCATTATTTCTCAACAATAAATAAGCCTTCAAGTCACATTGTAACACAGTTCAGAGGCATGTAGCCACCACATCTCTTCTCAGAGATAAGCTACCATTGCCCTAGAGTTTATTTCCATTTCTGTTTGTAAGCATATTTTAGTATTTTAAAGTAATCAAATGAAGTATTATTTCTGTTGCATCTCTATATGTGTGGTTATATCTATAATATTTTGCGTTCATGTCTAAATCCAGATCAACAAGGCCCTAACTAAAAGGAAAAAAAGGCAGTATATTCGTAAAAGACAAGATAATCGCTTACACCTCTCTAAGGTAGCTCTTAAGAAATTCTTGAGGCAGATTCTAACAAGGAAAACTAAAGAATAATAAAATTGCTTTACACGACTAGAATTCCTATCTTAAAAAGCTTTATGAATCTCCAAATGTCATGGATAAATTTGAAATCCTTCTCACAACGAAAGAAGTTTTCTCATTGGAAGACATTGATTTTGGGGTTAAACGCTTGGAAAATGGGAAACCTAAGGACATTGAAGGTTACCAAGTAGAAATCTTAAAAATTGGAGGTCCTGTCCTCATCCCCCACATCCACAAGCTTTTCAATCAAGCGGTCAAGAAAGGGTTGCGTAAAGCATGGACTCAGAGCCTAATTATCCCTAATTTTAAAAGTCGGGATACAAATAACCCCCCTAATTATCGAACAATTATGATCAGCCCTCTCTTAGTCAAGTTATATGGTATTATTTTGGGAAAGAAGTTGAGCATATGAATTGAAAGTGAAGGTAAGTGGGCTAAAGGCCAAGCGGGTTTTAGAAGGCATCACTCAACAATGGACCACCTAGTTATGCTTAGGATCATTGTGGAGGAATGCTGCAGTGATAAATCCAATCTCTATTGTTGCTTTGTGGAATTTAGAAAGGATTTCGATATGGTTCCTAAAAACAACCTGTGGAATAGATTAGAAGATATACAGGTTCCTTTCGAGTTGAGAGTTACCGCTATAAGGTTATACAAGAATGTAATTTCCCAGTTGAAAAGAAATGAGGGGTGGTCGAAACATATTAAGTGTAACATTGGAGTTAAACAAGGTTGCACCCTCTCCCCTACCCTATTTGGCATTTACATCGACAAGCTAGAAGGTTGTTTAGAGTAAGCAGACTACGCTATCATGATCTTAGCCGGGATAGTCATCATCCTTCTTCTCTATGCTGACAATATTTTTCTTCTCGCAAGGTGCCCATCTCATCTTAATAAGCAACTTACACTTCTTAAGGATTTCTACTCTACCATGGGTATGACTGTTAACACTAACGTAAAGGAAGGTATGATTATCAAATCCAAGGAGGACACTTGCACTAATTTTATGTATGACAATAGTAACTTGGAGGAAGAGTCTTCTTGCAAGTACCTAGGAATTGATATTCATCACAAGCTCAACTAGAACTATAACATTGAGAAAATTATTAATGGGGGGTGGAAAGCTTATTTTGGTCTTGAAAATAATTGTGAAATGGAAAACCTTGTAATGTGGGATAGAAAGAAGTTCCTCTCTGAAACTTTAGTCACTCCTGCTATCTTATATGGATGTGAGGCTTGGGGTTGCAGCATCTCTAGAGAATCCGAGATAAAGATTGAACAAATCCATAAGAATTTTATAACATATAACCTCAAAATTAAAAGCAATAAACCCTATCCCATTCTCCTTGTAGAAGTGGGTATTTCTCCTATCGAGAGCCTAGCTATGATTATGCATCTATTGTACAAGCCGAAACTCAATAACATAGGAGACCATAGACTTCCTAAGCTAGCTTTAACTTCCAACCAAAATCACCGAAGGCTCAAACAAGGTTGGTATAAAGAGACCAGGGCCTGGTTAAACCATTGGGAGATTGATGAGAATGTTGCATTGCAAAAAAATAACATTAAAAATATTGTTACTTCTAAGTTCAAAGAAAAAATGTGGTGTGAGAAAGATTTAGCAGCTAAAATAATATTAAGATATTATAAGGAGGTCATCAACCCCACCCTAGAAGATCAAAAGCATGTCTTTATTTTAACTAGCTCAAAGAAGGAAATTAATATAGCCAAGATTAGAACGAACTCTCATGAGCTCCATACTGAAACGGGTCGTTGGGAAGTTCCTAAAACACCATGGATGGAAATAATCTACCATCTCTGTGAGAATATGAACATCGAGGATGAAAATCACTTCCTCTTAGACTGCCCTACGTACAACCACATTAGATCTCAGTTTCATAATATTTGTTGCAATCCTCACCTTCCTAGCCTTTTATGATGTCAAAATTATAGTGAGCTTAGAAGGTTTCTCTCCAAGCCTTTTGAGCATAGGAATAAAATCTTAAATCAAACTAAATAATTCATTTCTTAGGTCCAATAGACCAAAGTTTGGTCCCAATGGATGTTAACCATCATCATCATCATCATTACAAAAATTATAAAACTCGACTTAAAACATGAAAATTATCTCAACATGGTTGACAATTTAACAAAAACAAGAAAATAAATAAATTTCAAATATATGAATCAACTTTTTAAATCTTTTCAATATGGAGGAATTTGCAAGTGAAGAAAACAATTTTTAAATTCTTTTAGGATAAATAAAATTTGAAAATAAAATTCTTATATTTTAAAATATCTAAATTAAAATTAACAATATTCGTTTTTATAAATAAATTTTAAAAATATAAATATTTTTGAAATAAATAAGAAAATAAGTTAATGCTTTAAAATTGAAGGGTATTTAGTAGGAGTTAAAGTGTGTTCCTTATAAATTATTATGGGTAATTCTTAGTAGTGTGGTTTATTAGTGTAGTTTTCTTTTAATAATGTTGATGAATCAACCTGAATTAATGGATAGCTAGCAATGATAATTTTCTTCACTACTAATTTGAAAAGCAAATTATGATATATTTTTTTAATATTTAACAAAATAAAAAAATAAACTTAATAAACCATTCATCTAATTTATAGCATATTTTTAAATAAATAAATACATTTATCCTCTTGCAAAGCTACTGAAACATTGAAATTATGTAGAAGTTACCGATCAAACTTGTAACTCCAAAAACGGCAACTCCAACAAATTCATGCTTGATTACTCTAAAAACCTCTTAAAACATAGAAGGGAAAAAATTGTTACAAGCAAAACCATATCCAGACATCGAAGATTCCTTTTTTCCATTCTCTTCTTGAAGGACAATCTGGTCCATTCAAAGCTTTTGTAAAACACATAGGCAACGATTACTGATGGATGTTTCCTTCAAGTCAAACTACAATGTGTGGAAAGGAATAAACTACGAGAGTTTTGTTTCAGTATTTCTGTGGATTTTTCTGCGGCTTCTACGGTGGTTTCTGTGGCTTCTAATATTTTTTCTACAGAGGTTTCTCTGAAATACATATGCAAAGGCTAATGATAAGAGTCTCAGTACTAGGGTTTATCACAGTCCCACGAGTCATATTTTATTTGCACACCCATAGAGAATGAAGAGTTTCAGAACTAGGGTTTATCACATTTTCGTGTGAGCGTGGTTTTAATATGAGCTTTAATTTATTTCTACAAAGTTTCCAATTGAGCCAAGATTATTATTAAGCCTCTACGATGATGTGAAAATGCTCTATGGTGGTTTTTGTGAAGTTTCTTGGTGCAGAAAGCTCTGGTTTAGAGGTTGATCTATCCAATTGAGCACGGATTGTTGCTAAGAAGGCAGACTCTATTGTGGAGTTGGGTTTGCTATTTCTTGGGCTAAGATCTAATTTTCATTAAAGCACATTTTCTGAGGGTTTTAACTTCAAAAAAAAAATTGACAGGGGTATGTGAGTACACGTGCAAAAGTGAGGGATCTATCAAGCCATAATTAACTTTTTCACCTCGACGATAGGCTCACATCAGCTGCACCTTGACAGCAGGCTTGCATTGTGGCATAGTTTTATCAAAAATCTTGTGCCGAGTCTGTGAAACAGGTTTGCGATGCGATTTTTCCAAACACTTTTCCATCATCCTTCTAGATCCAATCCGATTTGTAGGCTGCGGTTCATTTGGGACATGTGAGGTCTGCGGTCTGGTTTGCTGATATCAGGTGCACACATTCCTTATCTTTTTATAATACATATCTTCTCATATATTTTCAAGTATGAATAATTCACCACAGCTACCAAACATTACCAAAGGTAGACCTAGCAAAGTTATTCTACAGAGCCTTTATGAGTATATAGAGTCTTTAGAGAAATGTAGAGAAGAAAGAGAAGTCAAGCTACAAAAAGAGCTAGAAGCTGTGCTGGAAAATAAATTCACATCTCTTGAAGACAAGATCCAAGAACAAATAGAAAATAAAATAGAGCTATTGTAGAATAAATGGAGGCAATGGAGACTAGGCTGCAGGTTATAGAAAAACAAAACCAAGATACAAACAAAAAATCCTCATAAGGAGATGATGATACTTTAGAGAGTCTTAAAATGAAGAACATGATTAAAGAACTATAAGAAAAAGTTAGTAGCCCTCTCACCCTAAATAGTGTGGTAGGTAAATTAGATATCAAACCAATTAAAGATGAAATGAAAAAATTGATAGAATTAGACCATGAGCATAACAAAAGTGCCTTGAACCTTATAATCTTTGGTCTAAAAGAGGAGGTAGATGAGGATAATTTAGCCATAGCCTAGATAGAATTACATAATAGATTACAAATTGAAACAATGTGTCTCACAAAAGCAACAAGGGCGGGGAAATTAACTGAGAATAAAGGGAGCCTGATTTGAATAAAGGTGAGCTCTACTGACCATAAGTATGACATACTTAGTAAAACCTCAAGTCTAAAAGGAACGATAATATTTATAAATGAAGATCTCATTCTAGAAGATCAAGCAGAATTAAGGAAGGAGGTTCAAAAGGTAAAATAAGCTAGGAAGGAAGGAAAATGGGCAATAATCAGAAATAGAAAAGTCGTTATTTGAGATAGAAACCAAAAAGATAGTAATAAATAGAAATTCAACATGCTCCAGATTCTTTCTTGGAATTGTCGGGGCTTTCCATGGAACACAGGACCCAAGCTAAGTTGGATCTCGAATGATGTTGATATTATATTGCTTGTTGAAACTTGGTAGCACGAAGAATCTAAGGTCCCTAACATAAATGGCTTTGCACTATGGTCTACCTGGAACAAGCAATCCTCTCGTAGAGGCATTGGGGGTATAGCTTGTTACATTAAGAAGAACATCTTCCCCCATGCTATGATTTATAAAAATGACCCTTACAACCAATATAGTTGGATAGAGATTACTGACATTGATGATAAAAAGACCTACACAACAATATGTTATTTTTAAACCATCAATTCTAACTTCTATAAGAAAAAGAATCTAGAAAAAAATAGTCCTTACAATGGTTTAGAGAATGATATTTCTAGCCTAAGGAATGAAGGTAATATCGTATTAATGGGTGACTTTAATGCTCAAAATTCAAGCAACTAAGCTATTCTTCTAAGCAATAAATCCAACCCTAATCCTCTTTGGTTAGACGAAGACCTTATTCTGGCTAGCCGGTACAAAAGGAGCTTTGATGACCTCGGGGAGAATTTGTTTGGGTCGAAGCTAATCAAGCTCTGTAGTGCTCAGGATCTTATAATTTGCAATGGTCCAAAGAAGTGGCCCAATTCTAGCCAAATGACCTACATCCATGGGCTTGGTAGTGACGTGGTAGACTATGTTATTTCTGATCTCCCTTTATAAAACAAAATAATAAATTTTGACATCTTAAATGACCTCAAGCCTTACTGTGATCATAAGCCTTCACTTATAACTTTTAATTTTCTTCCTTTATCTACTATAGAAAACATAGAAGACCTCTATCATAATTTTACTACAATCCTCTCATATTCTATTAACAAGTTCTCATTTGAAGTTTCAAGTAAAAAAAGAAATAACAAAACCAACCCATGGTATGACAAAGATTGTAAAAGTGCGAGGAGAGCAATTAAGGAAGTTGTTGATGAATCTCTTAAAATTGGAAATATAAAAATATACAAATGATCCAGGCAAATATTGGCGGCCACCCACCAAGTCAACTTAGACCCCCACCATTGTTTCTTTTAGCTTTTCAGTTTCCTTAGATGTAGCACAATTTACTATTTTTAGCAGTTTTTCGGGTCCTGAACTTTCGGAGCCATTTTGAGGCCCTAAATGACGTTTTTGGGAAAATTGGGAGCAACATCGGCCCATGGGCCAATTTTTGTCTTCCAAAAGTTGTAGTTCTTGGATAGACCTTTCTAACAAGATATTGTGTGCATCAAATGGAGATCGTATGCCAAAGTTACTACCCCGGGAAGTTGATGTACCAATTTACCCAAACGGGGCCCATAGTTTGGCGTTTCATCTTCTAGGGTTAGGTTTTTGGATGTTTAGGGTTTTCCATCATTTCTCAACAATAAATAGGCCTTTGAACCTCATTGTAACATAGTTCAGAGGCATGTAGCTGCCACATCTCTTCTCAGAGATAAGCTACCATTGGCCTAGCCAGTTTATTTCTATTTTGTTTATAAGCATATTTTAGTATTTTAAAGTAATGAAATGAAGTATTATCTCTATTGCATCTCTATATGTATGGTTATATCTGTAGTTTGTTACGTTCCTATTTAAATATGGATTAGTGGTATCAGATCAGTCTGCTCTTTCTCTCTCTTTCTTTGCATGTCCCCAACGAGGTTGGGATATAAGGAGTTAGGGCTTGAACTGGTCGAACCTTTGGAAGACCAACCTCGCAAATCTCAACGGCCTCCCATGGCGAATGAAAAGAAAGATGAAGGGGCAGTTGATCCTATCAAAATCTTTCTCAAAGAGTCCCTCAAACGACAAAGGTACCTGATGATGGACAACTTTGCCCACATCCTTCTGCGGCTACCCAGGGGCAACACATCTACTTCCAATAGCTACTATGGAAGCACCACACCCTTTAAGGTACAAGTTAACTTTGACATTCCCATATTTCAGGGTCAGATAGATGAAGACGCTAGCCGACAAAATATTACATTTTCTCTTCTCAAAGTGGCCCCCCACATCAAGGACTGGTGGGAAACCTACTGCAAGGAGAAGGATGAAAGTACAACCTCACTGTTTTCAGCCGTACCCACTTGGAATTCATTCTGGACTACCATCAAGGAGCATTACTACCCTGTCGAAAGCTATGAGGATCAATACATAAAGTGAACCATGCTACGATAAGGAAGGGACAAAGACGTGCCAGAGTTTACCAATATTTTCCACACCCTTCACACAAAGTTGGGTATCAAGGATTCAAGGCAGCATTTTGTACTCAAATACCATGGCTGCCTACATGGGTACATCCAGGAATAAATAGAATTCCTGAACATCTCCTCTCTCAGCACGACATACCGATATGCTGTTAAGATCGAGCAAAATTTTAAACATAAGAGGTGAGACTTTCAATCTACGAATTTGAAGCAAGGGAAAGGTGCGACCAAACAACAGAACAAAAGACAAAGCCAAGGCGGGGCAGCCCAAGACAACCCGAAAAAGCTGCAAGAAAAGAACAGCGCCACGAAGCCTAAAAAGGACATGGGATAGTGGTGTGAGTTCCATAAGAGCTCCACTAACAAAAGAAGTGAGTGTCAGGCCAGGCAGTCACTGGTGGCTGAGCTAAAGGTTTCAGAATCAGATGCATGTTCTGACTCTGAGTTAGAACCCGACAAGGGAATGACAAAGGGAAGCAAATTATCAATGTCGAGCCCAATGCCATTGTTTCCACCATGAAGATCTAGAACAAGGACCCCGATGATCCTGAAGAGGAGGAGCGTCTCTTCCACACCCAGATGTGGGTAAAGGGCTCCTCGCTATAGTTCATTGTCGACACCAGGAGACAAAATAACCTCATTTCGATAGAGGTCATGAAGCGGCTCAGCTTACCGAAGAAAAAACATCGACAACCGTACACCATCGGGTGGCTTAACAAAGGACAGTATCTTCGCGTGAGCCAGCAGTATCGCCTTCCATACAACATCAAGCCCTTCACGGATGAGGTATTGTGTGATGTTGCTCCCATTGATGTTTGTGATATATTATTAGGACAACCATACTTTTGGAAGCGACATGATGTGTATGAATCAAGGCCCCGTGTTGTTATTGTTACTTTGGGAAATAAGTTGCACAGGATACTGGAGGTAACACCGCCTACAACTATCTCTTTGGTTACTGCAAAACAATGCAGTATGCTCATTTCCAAAGCCAGGAAATTTGTTTTCCTAATGATACGCCCTCAAGCCAAGAAGAATATGGTGGCCACGACCTCCATATAGGGCACCTCCACACGACAACTACAGATGGACAAGGTCGTGGAGGAGTACGAGGACATCTTCACCTCCCCCACAAGGGTTCCTCTACACTGTCAGGTCAAGCACTCCATTGATCTAACCCCAAGTGCATCGCTGCCTAATGGACCAATCTGTCGGTGCTTAGTTCTAGAGAACGATGAAATCATGAGGCAGATTCAGTAGCTGCTGTGAAAGGTCACATCCATCCAAGTTCATCATCCAGTCGAAGCCCGATCGTGTTGGTAGAGAAGAAGAATGGGACTTGGAGACTCTCTATTGACTATCTAGCACTGAACAAGATCACTGTCCATAATAGGTACCTGATCCCATGGATTGATGACCTCCTGGACCAGCTAAAGGGGGGAAAATATTTCAGCAAGATTGATTTGAAGTCAGGATATCACCAGGTACCAATCAAACCCTCTGATGTGTGGAAGACTGCCTTCAAAGCCAAGGAGGACCTTTTTGAATGGTTGTTTATGCCTTTTGGATTGACGAATGCTCCTACAACCTTCATGAGGCTAATGGATGACATCTTGTGGCCATTCACCAACTCATTTATAGTGGTACACTTGGACGACATCCTGATCTTCAGCCAGAGTTGGGAAGAGCACCTCCACCACATCCAACACGTTCTCCAAACACTACAGAAACAAAAGTTATGTGCCAATTTGGAGAAATGCACTTTTGGCATGACCCAGGTTCAGTATCTGGGATACATTATTAATGAACGGGGGGTTGCATGTGGATCTAGCCAAGATCCAAGTCATTCGAAATTGGCCATCTCCAACCACTCTGACAGAGCTCCACAGCTTTCTAGGTCTTGCCAACTTCTACCACAGGTTTGTGTTGGGATTTTCTCATATCACTTGGCCCTTGAGTCAAGTCACCAAGGGAGGAGCGAAAGAAAAATTCTTTTGGTCTAAATCTCAACAGAAGGCATTCATAGAGTTGAAAGATCGCCTCTACCTGGCACCAATGCTTGCATTACTAGACTTGCAACAACCATTTGAGGTCAAGATACATGCCTCTAACTATGCTATTGGGGTAGTCCTTACTGAATACAGGCATCCAGTGGCATGTCATAGTGAGACACTTTCACACATAGTCTGGAATTATCCCACTTATGACAAAGAGATGTATTCCATTGTGTAAGCCTACCAACAATGGAAGCATTACATTTTGGGAAAGGAAACAGTAGTCCACATAGACCACCGATCCCTGCGAGCATGCCAAGATGATATGGGAAGCACACTACAGTCAGGCTGCTGGGCATTTCGGGGTTGAGAAAATGGTGGCAGTACTATAGAAGTAATTCTATTAGTTGAATCTTTGATAGGATGTCGAGATGTACATCAGATCCTGCACTGCCTGCACCATTGCCAAACTGACAATCAAGAAGCAAGGCATCTATAACCTGCTGCCTACCCCTAGTCGACCTTGGGAATCCATCTCTATGGATTACATGTCAGGCCTTCCTTCTACTAAGCATGGAAATGACCTTTTTTTGTAATTGTCGATAGGTTCTCGAAGATGGCCATTATGGTGGCCTGCAAGAAGAATATCACAGAAGAAGCCACTGCTAAGCTCTTCTTTGAATGAGTGTGGGTACACTTTGGGATCCCACCGACTATCATCTCAAATCGGGACAACAGGTTCCTCAGTACATTTTGGTCTAGTCTCTGGTAGATGATGGACACCAAACTCACTAAGTACACAACCTTCCATCATCAAACTCATGGTGAGACAGAGGTTGTCAACATGATGATCATACACATTATGTGCATGTACAACTCAAAGAATCCACGCACATGGGATGAGAGCCTCCCCTATGTTTAACACAGCTACAACTGGGCTCTCATAGCTCAACTGGCCACAACACTTTTCAGGTGGGTTTGGGATTCTAACCACTATTTCCCATTAATGTGGCCATGCCATTTGCAGCTACTCACGCAGATTAGGCTCATGTCCAGCCCAAAACAGATAAGACAAATAGCTTCATTGAGCATGTCCAGCATATTTTCAGCAGGTCCACAACATCTTGGAGAAATCAAATGCCAAGTACAAGCAGTGACATGATCCACATCGGTGCCACACAAGTTTCAGGTAGGCGACAAAGTCTGGTTGCATTTGAAAAAGGAACACCTTACCGGAGCCTATCGGAAACTCAAACCACTCCGATATGTTCCTTACACCATTACCAATGTTGTGGGGGACAATGCATTTGAGCTCATCATTCCCCATTCCTTGACCTACACACAGTGTTCAATGTGGACCACCTTTGGCCATACTTTCCACCATCACTAGACACATTCGACATTGAAGAATAGTTGCATGGAACAAGTTGCAACTGATCGAATCATGGACACACAGATCAAGCACACTTGCGAGTAGAATATCCAACTGTATAGAGTTGTCAAAGTAGGCCAACTCCTTCACCAAGGCAAGTGTCTCACCATGGACCAAGTTCAGCAGAAGCTTCCTCATCTCGTGTAGGAACTCAATGCAATAGGGACCATTGCTTCCTAAGGGGGGAGGAATGATCCAGGTGGATATTGGTGGCCACCCTCCAAGTCCACTTAGACCCCGACCATTGTGTCTTTTAGCTTTTCATTTTCCTTAACTGTAGCACAGTTTACTATTTTTAGCAGTTTTTTGGGTCTTGAACTTCTGGAGCCGTTTTGAGGCCCTAAACGATGTTTTTTGGGAAAAGTAGGAGCAACATGGGTCTATGTACCAATTTTCCTCTTCGCAAAGTTGTAGTTCTTGGATAGATCTTTCTAACTAGATATTGTGCGCGTCAAACGGAGATCGTATGCAAAAGTTACGACCCCAAGAACTTGATGTACTAATTTACCCAAATGGGGCCCACAGTGTGGCATTCCATCTTCTATGGTTAGGTTTTTAGATTTTAGGATTTTCCATTATTTCTCAAAAATAAATAGCCTTCGAGCCTCATTATAACACATTTCAGAGGCATATAGCCGCCACATATCTTCTCAAAGATAAGCTACCATCGCCCTAGCTAGTTTATTTCCATTTCTGTTTGTGAGCATATTTCAGTATTTTACAGTAATTAAATGAAGTATTATTTATGTTGCATCTCTATATGTATGGTCATATCTGTAATTTGTTGCATTCATGTTTAAATCTGGATCAACGAAGCCCTAATTAAAAGGAAAAAAAGGCAGTATATTCGTAAAAGACAAGAGAATCTCTTACACCTCTCTGAGGTAGCTCCTAAGAAATTCTAGAGGTAGATTCTAACAAGGAAAACTAAAGATAATAATAAAATTGCTTTACACCTATCTTAAAAAGCTTTATGAATCTCCAAACATCATGGATAAATTTGAAATCCTTCTCACAACGAAAGAATTTTTCTCATTAGAAGACATTGATTGTGGTGTTAAACGCTTGGAAAATGGGAAAGCTAAGGACATTGAAGGTTACCAAGAAGAAATCTTAAAAACTGGAGGTCCTGCCCTCATCCCCCACATCCACAAGCTTTTTAATCAAGCGGTTAAGCAATGGTTCCGTAAAGCATGGACTCAAAGCCTAATTATCCCTACTTTTAAAAGTGGGGATACAAATAACTCCTCTAATTATTGGAAAATTATGATCATCCCCCTCTTAGCCAAGTTATATGGTATTATTTTGGGAAATAAGTTGAGCATATGACTTGAAAGTGAAGGTAAGCGGGCTAAAGGCCAAGCGGGTTTTAGAAGGCATCACTCAACAATGGACCACCTCATTACGCTTAGGATGATTCTGGAGGAATGCTGCAATGATAAATCCAATCTCTTTTGTTGCTTTGTGGACCTTAGAAAGGCTTTCGACATGGTTCCTATAAACAACCTGTGGAATGGATTAGAAGAGCTACATGTTCCTTTCGAGATGAGAGCTACCTCTATAAGGTTATACAAGAATGTAATTTCCCAGTTAAAAGGCAATGAGGGGTGGTCAAAAGATATTAAGTGTAATATCGAAGTTAAACAAGGTTGCACCCTCTCCCCTACCCTATTTGGCATTTACATCGACAAGCTAGAAGGTTGTGTAGAGGAAGAAAGTTGCGTTGTCATGATCTTAGCTGGGACAGTCATCATCCTTCTTCTCTATGTTGACGATATTTTTCTTCTCGCAAGGTGACCATCTAATCTTGATAAGAAACTTACACTTCTTAAGGATTTCTTCTCTACCATGGGTATGATTGTTAACACTGACATAAAAGAAGTTATGATTATCAAATCCAAGAATGACACTTACGCTAATTTTATGTATGACAATAGTAACTTGGAGGAAGTGTCTTCTTACAAGTACCTAGGAATTGATATTCATCGCAAGCTCAACTGGAACTATAACATTGAGAAAATGATTAATGGGCAGTGGAAAGCTTATTTGGTCTTGAAAATAATTGCACAACAACAAACCTCGTAATGTGGGATAGAAAGAAGTTCCTCTCTGAAACTTTAGTCACTCCTGTTATCTTATACGGATGTGAGGTTTGGGGTTGCAGCATCTCTAGAGAATCCTGGAGAAAGATTGAACAAATCCAGAAGCATTTTATAACATATAACCTCAAAATTAAAAGCAATACACCCTATCCCAGTCTCCTTGTAGAAGTGGGTCTTTTCCCTATCAAGAGACTATGCATCTGTTGTACAAGTGCAAACTCAATATCATAGGATACCATAGACTTGCTAAGCTAGCTTTAAATTCCAACCAAAACCACCTAAGGCTCAAACGAGGTTGGTATAAAGAGACCAGGGCCTGGTTAAACCATTGGGAGATTGATGAGAATGTTGCATTGCAAAACATTAATAACATTAAAAATATTGTTACTTCTAAGTTCAAATAAAAAATGTTGTGTGAGAAAGATTTAGCAACTAAAATAAAATTAAGATATTATAAGGAGGTCATCAACCCCACCCTAGAAGATTAAAAGCATTTCTCTGTTTTAACTAGCTCAAAGAAGAAAATTAATATAGCCAAGATTAGAACGAACTCTCATGAGCTCCATACTGAAACAGGTCGTTGGGCAGTTCCTAAAACACCATGGATGGAAATGATCTGCCATCTCTGTGAGAATATGAACATCGAGGATGAAAATCACTTCCTCTTAGAGTGCCCTGCGTACAACCACATTATATCTCGGTTTCATAATCTTTGCTACAATACTCACCTTCCTAGCCTTTTATGATGTCAAAATTATAGTGAGCTCAGAAGGTTTCTCTCCAAGCCTTTTGGGCATAGGAATAAAATCTTAAATCAAACTAAATAATTCGTTTCTTAGGTTGGAGAGACCAAAGTTTGGTCCCAATGGATGTTAACCATCATCATCATCATTACAAAAATTATAAAACTCAAGTTAAAACATCAAAATTATCTCAACATGGATGACAATTTAACAAAAACAAGAAAATAAATAAATTTCAAAGATATGAATCAATTTTTAAATCTTTTCAATATGGAGGAATTTGCAAGTGAAGAAAACAATTTTTAAATTCTTTTAGGATAAATAAAATTATTTTATTTTAAAATATCTAAATTAAAATTAACAATATTCATTTTTATAAATAAATTTTAAAAATAAAAATATTTTTTAAATAAATAAGAAAATAAGATAATGCTTTAAAATTGAAGGGTATTTAGTAGGAGTTAAAATTTGTTGCTTATAAATTATTATGGGTAATTCTTAGTAATGTAGTTTCTTTTAATAATGTTGATGAATCAGCCTCAATTAGTGGATAGATAGCAATGATAATTTTCTTCACTACTAATTTAACAACTAAATATATATATATATATATATATATATAATATTTAAAAATAAAAAAAAACTTAATAAACCATTCATCTAATTTATAGTCTATTTTTAAATAAATAAACAAATTTATCTTCTTGAAAAGCTACCGAAACATTGAAATTATTTATGTAGAAGTTACCGATGAAACTTGTAACTCCAAAAACGGCAACTCAAACAAATTCATGCTTGATTACTCTAAAAACCCTTAAAACATAAAAGGGAAAAAGTTGCAAGCAAAACCATATCCAGACATCGAAGATTCTTTTTTTTCGAGTCAAACTACAATGTGTGCAAAGGAATAAACTTCTCAGGACGGGCAGCAGAGGTTAACTTCTCAGATTAATTGCCAACAACAATGCTTTATAATGGAAAGAAACACCACTCATTTTATTTGCAGAAGGCTGCAAGTACCCTTCTAGGTGGGGTTGAAGGCCTTCTGGCATGCTGTACAAAGCGATTGTCCAGCACCAGAACATCACCAACTTCCCAGCTGATGTCCACGCACTCTTCTTCAGCTATTTCGACGTATCGTTCAATTGCCTCTTCAGGAAAGAGGGAACCATCTGCAAGCATTGGGACTAGCCCTCGAAATGCTGAAGGGTTGAACCATGCTTTCCTGTTGTCTGCGAGTGTTGGGGTTGCTTGTCGAATTGCCGAAGCGTTGAACAATGCTTTCCTCTTGTCTTGGTCCCCGTCAACAGTTCTTATGGAAACAATAGGTCCTATTTCAAATAACATTGTACCATCATCTGCCCAAGTTATTTTGGACACGGGAACACCTGATGTTGCAAGCCTGGAACACCACATTTTTTTTCAAAATAATTTGATTATTTAAAATGGTAAAGCTGAGATGAAGTAGGAGAGATCTGGATAGATCTTAAAATTAATACAAATTCAGTTTGACCTATATCCTAAAATAAAATTACACAGATTTATTTTAAGATGAAATGTAGATTTTTAGTCTATTATTTCTGTATGTAAATTGTGTATGAGCTAAAGCAGTGTGATTGCTTCGAATGGATAGTTGACCCACCACGAAAGACATGAAAAACAAAAGAAGCTCATAGACAATTTACATCAAGAAGCATTAAAACAGAATGACAAACTTTGAAAATTTTCATACATACTGCATATAACTTCAATTTATTCTTACTTCCTTTCTGCTTCCTGCTTGGTGGTGGTTTCGTAACCGGACTGCCAACCCTTTAAAAAGGATTGAGGATCGTCTTCCTGAGGGAGGCTAAAGGAATAGATCAAACCCCCATCCTCCAGTTTTTTAACAAGTTGTGGAAATTTCTGTTCCACTCGTTGGGTGATCTTAGTGCTTAAAACAATTGCTGTCTGTCCTCCCTCCGGAGGCGCAATCTCACAGAAGAAAATTAATTTGGTAGGAAAACTATCGAACTGAAAAAACGCCAAGAATCAGTTTGAAGAGCAAGAAAACAGAAAAGGAAACTGTAGTGTGGAGTGCAAGGAGGATGGACTTACCACAGACATCTCGTGATGGAATTCGATGGGTTGCTCAGAAGGAGCTTCGTTTGCAGTGTAAACCCTTCCTTCAACCCTGGTTCTTGAAGCTAAGCCCAGATATGGATGCTCTTCCCATCCAAATGCTTCGACAACTGCATTGAAATCTGATGCGCTTCTCAGTGGAAATCCTCTGAAGAGAAGCGCCCCAGCCCGTTTTAGATGATTGTCGATCCATTCCCTGTTGTGTTGGATGGAGTCGACCAAGGACACAATCGACGGGTTTTCAGCTACAGACGGAGGCAGCAAAACCATAGGAAAGAGAGTGCCATCTTCAAGAATCTGCTGTTGGGCAATCCTCCCTTGTTCCAAGAAGGCCAATTCCTCCATTGTTTTATCTCGTTGCTGTTCAGAATGCTCGCCTGAATGGACGGTACAACAGTTCCTTGCCTGTATTGAAGTTAGGCGTATATGCTAGATATTTGGTGCGTTGCCTCACATGTGGGTAACACCTAAGTCCTGAAGTAGTCAATTTAGGGAAGAAAATAGGAAGCAATGATCACAATTTATCTTCTCATAATCGGTTAAGTCTTTGCACATGCATGCATTTGCTTTCGTCTTATTAATTTTATTTTAGTCGTAATGACGAAAGAATTGTATTTAAATGTTATATATTTCTATTTATCGTAAATGACGAAAGAATTGTATTTAAATGTTATATATTTGTATTTATTTTAATCGTAAATGACGAAAGAATTGTATTTAAATGTTATATATTTCTATTTATCGTAAATGACGAAAGAATTGTATTTAAATGTTATATATTTGTATTTATTTTATTCGTAAATGACGAAAGAATTGTATTTATATGTTATATATTTCTATTTATCGTAAATTACGAAAGAATTGTATTTAAATGTTATATATATTTGTATTTATTTTAATCGTAAATGACGAAAGAATTGTATTTATATGTTATATATGCTTCACACAGTCTTCGCCAATCTGCTTTACGTTTCCTTATCTATTGAAAGGAGAGAGGCACCACCATCTTATCTTGCAACGTAAGAACACAATGTCAACCATAATAAGATGCATGGAAGTTAAGTGTGTTATTTCACATGTGAAAATAAGAAAGAGATCATCAGGGAAGATTAGGCAAATATGAAAGGAAATATCAAATTTGCTTTTGCGTTTGCTTATTAATTTTATTTTAATCGTAAATGAGGAAAGAATTGTATTTAAATGTTATATATTTCAAAGATAGAGAAATATGTTTAACATGAAACTAAAATTAATGTAGAATGGGCGATAAAGTAAGAATTTTTTTAGGGTTAATAAAATTTGAATTTTATTAAATTAAGTTGGAGTAATGACAAAATATATGTGGATGTTGAATGACCCAGTTTGTAGGCCTATTAATCAGATGTGACAAAATGGCCTATAACAATGACATAATCCTAAAGGTGTTGGGAACAAAGGTCATGTTGTAGTATTTGCTCTGCAGGTATGCAACCATGTTGATCATAGAGGTGGGTTACTCGATTCCATGTTGGTTACAATATCTGGATAAAAAACTATCATTAGTGGAAATCAACTTCAATTAAGTCACTTTTACTCATTAAAATAGCGGAATTCATAAAAATCAACAAAAAATTATCTTAAGTCTTTTTTAAGTTGATTTTTATCATCAATAGGGAGAAAAGGAGGGTGATGCTCAGATAAGAGTGGGGTTTATACTAGAAAAGGGTTGAATAACAGAAAAAGAAATGTCAATTGAGAGCCCTAACATCTTCCCATGAATAAGTATTTATGTGTTCACATGTAAATAATCATGTAACCCTTATTCTAATATATTTCTTGATCAAAATTGGGCACAACTAAGCAAAATTGGGGAAAATTTGGTCAAAACATGATTTGTAGTCTAATGATTGCCAATGGAGATATTCACATTGCCCCACTCCTTTCCCTTGCTACATGAAGCTTCTTTTCCAAAGCCATGTTTTTTTGTGTCTAGATTAATCAACAATGGGGTCGATGATATCAACTTATGCATGAATGAAATATAATACATATATAAACATAAACACAAATATGCCACAGAAAGAAATCTTCATTTCATTAATATCAAAGAACTGAAAGATGCTTACATATAGAATGGAAATAAACTAGCTTGGGGGATGTTAGTTTATCTATGAGAGGAGAAGTGGTAGCTACATGCCTCTAAACTATGTGACAATGAGACTGAAGGTAATTTTTATTATTGAACAATAAAGGGAAACCCTAAACAACCAAAACTGTAACCGTAGGAGATGGAACACTAAGAGTTTGTGGGCCCCATTGGGGTTAGTTGGGAAACCAACTTCCCATGGTCATAACTTGTTCATATGATCTCTATTTCGCATGTACAATACCTCATTAGAAAGGATCTCTCAGTAATAAAATATTTTCGGCAAGCCCCTACCTACATCTACAAGCCTGTCGCAAAACTCAAAAAATGTTGTTTAAGGGGTCAAAGCAACTCCAGAAGTTCAAGACCTTAACATTTTCTAAAAATACTAAAGTGTGCTATAATCAAGGAAACTAACAAAAGTGACTAGAGGTCTTGGTTGAATAGGAGGGTGGCCACCAATATCCACCTACATTATTCCTCCCCCCTTCGAAAATAATGGTCCCCATTCTGTGTAGAGCCTCCATGATGTGAGGATCTGTGGTGTATGTGGATGATCATTTCCTTCCCCAAAATGTAATGATTCCATTTTCAGTAGGCCTTAGAAATGGAATACATCTCTTAATCATTGGTGGGATACATTCAAGTTGTATATGAAAGTGTCTCACTGTGATATGCCACCAGATGCCCTTGCTGGGTAAGAACTCCACCAACAATATAGTCAGATGCATCTGTCTCAATTTTAGATGATTATTGTAGGTCTGGTAATGTGAGCATTGGCGTAGAGCAAAGGTGATGCTTCAACCTGAAAAAAGCCTTCTATTGGGATTTGGAGCTTTGTTGTACTGGCTGGGGCTGGAAAATCCCAAATAACTTCTATCTTGGCTGGGTCCACATGCATAACCTGCTTATAATTTATACACCCCACATATTGAACCTCGGTCATACCAAAAGTGCATTTCTCCAAATTGGCACATAATTTATATTGTTGTAGGGTTTTGAGGACCCGTTGTATATGGTGTATGTGCTCTTCCCAACATTGGTTGAACAACAGGATGCCATATAGATATAATAACACAAATGAGTTGGTCAAGGTACACAATATTTAATCCATTGACCACATTAAGGTTGTATGGCATTCGTCAACTCAAAAGGCATGACCAACCATTCGAAAATGCCCCCCTTCGATTTGAAGGCAACCTTCCACACATCGAATGTTTTGATTGGTACCCGGTGATAACCAAAGTTCAAGTCAATATTTTTGAAATATTTTTCCCCCTTGAGTTAGTCTAGAAGGTCATGAATCTGTGGGATTGGATACCTTTTATGGACAATGATCTTATACCGGACCGATATTCAATACAGATCCTCAAAGTTCTATCCTTCTTCTGTACCAACATAATTGGGCTCCCTTATGGTGATGAACTTGGCCTGATGTTCCCTCATGAATCTACCTCTTAATTTCATCAATCTTCAGAACAGGGTGTTGGTAGATTAGTCCATTGGGTAGCGACGTGTCTGGGGTCAAATTGACGGAGTGCTTGACTTGACAGTGTAGGGGTGCCCTTGTGGATGAGGTGAAGATGTCCTTGTATTCCTCCACAACCTTGTCTATCTACTTCTGCTGTGCATAGGAGCCTTGTCTGGAGGCTGTGGATGTGGTCACAATGTTCCTCTTGCTCTGATGGAAAATCACAAGTAAGACAAATCTCTCAGTTTGGGAAATTATCTTACTACATTGTTTAGCAAAGATAAAATAAAACTCTATAGGCGATGCTACCTATGGTATCCTGTAAAATATCTAACCCAAAGTAATAATAAATGAATGAGGTCAAGATTCATATATAGCATGATGCGTCCACAAGTATGGTTAATGTAATGAACCATCACATAATTCTAGAGAGGAAACATCACACAATAGATCAGCTAAAAAGTGGTTGATGCTATAAGGTAGGTGACATTGTTGGTTGACATGGATATCCCGCCCTTGGTGGAAGCACCCGATTGTGTATAGTTGTGGGTATTGATTTGTTGGCAGCTTCAATCTCTTAATGACATTAACTGAGATTAGGTTCTTCTCGCCCCTGCTCTTAATGATGAACTACACTGGTGAACCCTTTAACCACATTTGCAAGTGGAAGAGTTTCTCCCCCTCGTATGGATCCTCAAGTTCCACATTTTGGAGCTTGGTGGTAGCAATCATTGTAGTGGGTTTGACGTTAATGATCTACTTTATGCTGTCAGTTCCCTTGTCTGGTTCTTGCTCAGAATCAAAGAATGCATCTATCTTTGAGACTTATAGCTTGGCCACAACGCCTACTTTGTAGGACATTCATTCATGTTGTGAGTTGGAGTTTTATGGAACTGTCAACACTTGTCGGTGACTTTATTCACTATCTTTTTACTCTTGGATTATGGCTTCAAGGTGTTGTTCTAGGGTGTCCTGACTCTTCCCTTTTCTCTATGGCTTAGGGATGCCTTTTCTCTGCTTCGGGTTTGCAGATCCAAAGCCTTTGCTTCTTCTACTTGAATTTATGCTTAATCTTGGCAACATGTCAATATTTTGCACCAAGAAAGGAGATGTGTAGGAACTCCATCTCCTCTTGAAGGTATTTGCGAAAACAAATCTGGTACTTGATCACTAGATTTTTCTTAAAATATTTGAGACCCAAATTTGTGCGTAGGGTATGGAAAAGATTCATCATCTCATGTAGATCTTGGTCCATTTTCTATCACAACGTAGTCCATTGTATGTACTTATCCTCGTATCTCCCCAAGGGATGATATTGTTCCTTGATGGAATGTCGGAAAAAATTCCTAGTGGGTGAAGCTAAAAGAGTGAGGGTTCTCTCTTGCCCCTCTATTCATAGTAGGTTTCCCACTAGTCCTTGACATGGGGGGCGACTTTGAGGAGTGAAAAAGTAATATTTTCCCTATTGGAAAAATCATGAACAGAAAAATATTTTTCCAATATATTTAACCATCTATCTACGACATTTACAACTATCTGGCCTTCCAATATGGGAATGTCAAACTGGATTAGTACCTTGAAGGGAGTGGCACCTCCAGAGTGGCTTCCAGATAAATATGCATCATATGTGGGCATCCACCAAAGGATCTGGGAAACGTTGTCCATATCCGCATTCCTTTATCACTCAAGGACTTCTTTGAGGAATATTTTGAAAGGATCTCCTTCTCCCTCATCTTTCTTTTCTTCTTCCATGGGAGGTCATGAAAGTTTGCAAATATGGTCTTGCGAAGTTTCAACCAGTTCAAGCCCTTACTCCTTGTACCCTAACCTCATTGGGGACATGCAAAGAAAAATAGGAAAAGAGCAAATTGATTTGAGACCATTGATCTGAAGTTATGAAAGAACGAAATAGATATATATATATATATATAAACATAAACACATATATGTAGCATAAATAAATCTCCATTTCATTAATATCAAGGAACTAAAATATGCTTACATACAAAATGGAAATAAACTAGCTCGAGTGATGGTAGCTTATCTTTGAAAAAATATGTGGAGGCTATATGCCTCTAAAATGTGTTAAAATGAGGCTTAATGGCCTCTTTATTATTGAACAATAAAAGGAAACCCTAAACAACCAAAATCCTAACCCTAGGAGATGGAAAACCAATAATTTGTGCACCTACAATAACTCTTTAGAAAGGTATCTCTTAGTACTACAAGGTTTGTTGCAGGACCCTGCCTACGACTATGGCCTTGCTATACACCTCAAGAAAAAGATGCCATTTAGGGGGTCAAAACAACTCTGGAAGTTTAGGACCCAAAAAACTATTAAAATAGTAAATTTTGCTATAATCAAGGAAAATTATGAAACAAAATGGAGGCCAGGGTGGAATAGGTAGGTGGCCACCAATAATCACCTTGACTAGTCGAGCTCATACTCATATGACAGAAGATCGATTATGACCGCCACCACTAAAAAATATAGGTGATATCTTACATGCCCACACGTGCATCCCACATGGTAGAACATGGGGAATCTAAACCTTGAACCTAAAACTTCATAAAAATTCCATATCATGACAATCAACAATAAAGAAACCCTCTTAGGGGATGTTCCAAAGCCCTATTACATGTTGGTAGATAGTGATTTCTTTTCAACCACATTTTGCCCAACCAAAAATTATTTTTGTTTCTCATGTCAACCTATCAATTTTCTCTTGTAGATAGGAGTTTTTCCTCTTTATAATAGATTTTTCCTTTTTAATATACCTATTCAATACTTTAAACTCTTCAACCTCGACCTTTTTTTTCTCATTATTTTTATTCTTATTATTGAGTTTGGAGGTCAAAGGTGTGCTTAGAGTGATTGAATACATAACAGTTTTAATGTGCTCATAATCATCAGTGGTATGCTCAATGTCATTTGGCATTGATGGCCCAGCCAAGTCATCAAAATGGAAATCAACGGTCTCAGGTCATAAGGACTTCTAGTTTTTCTAAACAAGTACATTATAATTCTTTTTGTGTGACGTGGGCTACGTGTAGTGGGCATATGCTCAAATGCGGTACTTTTATAAGGTGCAAGGAATATAGAGGGAATCCTTTTAGAGGGTTGAGGAGGAGGAAATAGGGAATTTTTAAAGGATTGAAGAGGAGGAAATGGACATTTTTAAAATGACTAACGAGGAGGTAATCAATAATTTCAATATATTTTGAAGGTTGTCTCATAGCCATGCTTCTAGTGACCCTTCTTAATGTGACAACAGGTTATCCAACCTTTGTCTCACCAATGTGACCTTTGTTTCCATGCTCAAATTCCTCTTTATCACCAACTTCTTTGGGTGTTTCTTTGACATATCTTTTTGGTGTTTCCCATAGTGGCTTTGAAAACCCTCAGGGGTAAATTTGTTTCTTCCCGAGAAGGCATACCAATTGGTACACTATTTCTGTAGTTATTATGAAATCAAAATATTTATCGAGACATGTTGGTATACACTATGAAAAATGTTATCAGGATTTTGTTGAACTTGCTTTCATGTGGCACAACCTCTTACAAAGATAAAATGGAAAATTGAAATGTTCATCAACCTCAAAATAGAGAATCAATCGAATATGTTAGAGAGTGGTGATGGCATACTTGCTTTCACACATTATCTATTTTTGCAAGAAGAACAAAAAGTTTCTCCACTTTTCCATGATCCATGATCGAGGCATTCCATTTCCCTAGTCTTGAATTAGTTCACTAGAACACATGAATCTCATCCATGCCCCCTTCTCCAGTCTCTTTTTTTTGAACCAATTCCTTTTTTGTGGGAGTATCATGGTGCCACAAACTCCTCTATCCTCGCATTAGAAAATCACCTAGTTGGGTAGCCTGAGTATGAGAACTGTAATAGCCCCAAGTTAAATTTCCATGTAAATAGATAATATATGCACATTTCAAGAAAAAAAAAAAACTAAGATCATGGGACATGTATTCCAAACTGAATGAGGCAAAAACATTACATTGGCATCCACTTGTTGTATATTATTTATTGGTTATGGAAATTTTCATTGGCAAGAGGCAAAAGGAAATAAATGGCAATTATTTATTACAGGATATCAAGTACATCAGGAAAATGAAAAAGGGAATAAAATAAAATGAAAAAAATCATAATTCAGTTGGTGGGGAAGAGGAAGAGTTAAGAAAAGGACAAAAATAGTAAAATAGTATGCATGCAAGGAAAAAAGAAGAAAAAGAAAAAGAAACAAAAATTGGAGAGAACATTCTAGAATTCTCCTTTAGATAAGAAAGGAAAAAATAAAGGGAGAGAACTTACAGAACAACAAACAAACAAGGAACCAACAAGAACAAGCAAGGAAGGCAAGCAGTTGAAGAAGAATCAGTGTGGTAGCCAGGAGAAGATTTGCACAACAACAAGGGAAAAAAATAGTTGAGCATTTGCAAGTAATAATGTGAATATTTGATTATATTGATAGGATTTGAATGCATGGTTCATGCATTGTCTGTTTGGCCATTTTTTTCTATCATTGGCATGGGATTAACCTGGATTGGAAGTCATGTATAATATTTCTTTATGTCATTTCCTCAACAGCGATGATGTAGTGGGTTACCTATTTGTTGAGCTTTGGATTGCTAATACATTTTGGATATTGGTTGAGGTAGTCTTAGGAAAATCCCAGTGGTTGAGAGTGGAGAGGGTTTTCTTTAGATAAGCTCTTAATTTCCTATGACTGTGTTATCAGGAAATCTAGTGTCCACTCAGAGCTGCTAGTCCCACTAAGACTGGTAGCTATCTTAGAAACAAACTAACTAAAACTACTTTCATTTTCCTTTATGAGAAGTAGACAAGAATGGAACAAAGGGCACCAACCGCAGTCTTGCGCTTGGTTCCTCTCCCTTCTGACAGATCCTTGCCGTTTTTCCTTTGTCTACCAATCTTCAAAGAGCACCTGTGGGATCAAAGTAGCACAATACTATCGAAGAACAGAGATCTACAATCATAAACAATATAAGACCATATATATATTGACCACACAAATGCATATATCATCAAACATACAAGAATGTGGAGGAAAACTTGAATAACTTTATTAATATCAAGAATAGGAAAGAGGATTACAACCAATTGTTCTGACCCAGCGTCATCCTCCCAGCATGAAAGCCCTTCTTCACCTCATGAAAAGCTTAGATCACCCAACACTATGATGTTCCACCAAGAAACCAACAACACTTCCTTACAAAGTACAAAATTCCAGCCTCTGGATCTCTTGGATGAGGGATCCATATATAGATGTTTGCAGGTGGGTGAGTCAGCGGTTGGGTTTTTGATTAGTGTCCGCTCTCTGATAGTTCTTGGTTCCACTTGGAGATTTCATGATCTCTTACTCATACCTGGGTGAATTCAGAGAGACAAGTGTCCTGGGGAAGTTTCTGGAAGATTCCAAGATCATCCACTTAGCAAACTACCTCCACCATTTGTCTACTCTCGTCCATCGCACCCTATAGAATGACTTTTCAGTATGCATCACATCCCCCGTGTGTAATAGTGAGATGCATCTCACCCTCAGCACTGAGCAGTCTGTATGGTCCAGTTTTGACCAGTTCTGAGCATTTTTCCATGGAGAACTTCTGGGAGATGATGTAATCAGTTGACCTTGTTCCTTTAGGGTGTGAAGCAAAACTTTTAGGGACTTAGAAGCCCTTGGTTTATGGACATATATGATTGGGGTTGCAATGCCCAAAAATGTCTATAATAGTTGCCCCCTAAAGCATGAGGTCATTAATCTTTTGATGTCGGGTGAAATGATTTATCATGAGGATTCGAGGTTTTTCGAACTGGAAGGTGACCTGTAATAAGATACAATACAATACATTATCTTCATAATATTTTCATGATCTAGCTGAGTCGGGCATTCCCGTGCTCAGTCTTATAAATTCATTTTCATGTACATAGGACAGACAACCGTCTGTGTGGCAAACTGATGACTCTGATAGAGCCACCATCCTTTGATTCGAATGATCATCTGTGCATCAATGATGTACATTTGATGTCTTTATTTTCCTGAATATATCGCAGCCCACATGGATGAAACTAGATCTGGGGTCTTCAAACTCATCCAATATTCGCCCGAATTACAAGTCGATCCATGTGAAAAATGTTCTGGAGTCGAACATGGAAAGACATTGCCTTATTACCAGCCAATGATGTAAGTTGTTAACAGGCGCAAGAGGAATCACCGATAATGATGATGACCCTCAAGGTACGGCAGTACAATTTGCGTGGTGTGAAAATGGGACTTGGCATCAAACACCATGCAAAATCTCTCGGTCAAAGGCCATTGATGTAAACCTGTCACCGAAAGTGAGAAACTTGCCATTGAGTCATGCAAGCTTCAAAGTACTGAAAGGGTTGTTCCTAGGTCGACTTCTTGGATAATGAGCTGACGTCGAAAAGAAGTGACCCATCATAGGAGGGCCTTAATGAATCCCTCATCTATAACACAGAACGGAGCAAATGACTTTTAGAGGTGAAAATGATCTGATGATACAGGGTTCAGGGTGGCGGTCATGAAAGAATGAAGTGTAAAGGTATTGCAGTGGATGAGACACAAGATGGCTTGGTGAATTCTCTGATCAACTTCTCTTGAACATATCGGTGACACTTGAAATGGATTGGTAGTGTTAACCCCAAAGATGGATGGTGTGATGGACCAATGGTGATATGACTGGTGAACGGAATAACCCAATCCGACTCAGACATGGTGATGAGCCCCAACAATGTACAATTATTTGGGCTCATTCAACTTCCTAATTTGACTTAATCCACCATTCTCATTTGTTTATTGCATGTTTTTGATTATTTTTATGTTAATAGAGTGAATTTGGTTAGTCATTATGCCAACAAGTCTAATGGGTGCTTTGTGTAGCCTTGTTGGTCCACTTGGAGACAAAATTGAAGGTCTTAATGAGCACTTGGCAGCCAAATTCGTGGGAGAACAAGCTAGAGGATTTGTATGAAGGTGTCCCCCTCATTTATGGACCCTTACCTCGAATTCTCCACCATCAGCTCGGAGTTCAAAGGCCACCAAATCAATGAGCTCAAGGGCAGCCAAGCAAGTCAAGTTGGACTGCTGTTAACTCCAAGTCTTGGGCAGCCAAGTCCCTAACTTTTAGGAGGATTGTTGGGTCCTCAAATTGTATAAATAAGAAGGCTTGGGGCCTCATTTTGGTTAGCTAGTTGGTAGTCATTTTTGTAGCTAGTTAGTCATTTTGTTTTAGCCATTAGTTAGCTAGCTTGTAGTTCGATTTTTAGGCCATGGATTAGCTTTTCTTTCAGCTCATTCTCAAGCTCTCCTTATGGACAGTTTTGATGTACTTTTCATTTCTTGATTAATAAAGGTGGATCCAGCTTTGCACCAGCTCTAAATCTTTCATGGGAGGCTGTAGTTCTTGGGGTTGGGCCCATCTCAAGCGCCCAGTACCTCCCTTGTTCATCCTTATGTGTCTTTGCTGCATTCTCATAATAAAAGTCTGCTCTTTAGATCTTGCTTTGTTATGGTAGTTGGTTTTGATGGGTAATGTAGCTTTTTATGCTTAGAATCGATTGGTAGGAGTTTGCTATGCATTTAGATCTTTTGGAATGCTCTTTCTCACATGAAGTACATGGTTCTCTTTCCAAACAAAGCTGCTGTTCATTTATTTCATTGACAATTAGATTAAGTTAGCTAGGACTTGGTTTGTTTGCAAGAATTCATTGATTCGTTTCAATGAGCATTGTGCAGGGCATCTCTATCATCTTCATCACCTCCTCAAGTTCTATTTAACCTCTGTCTCAATCATTTACCCTCCAACTCTCTCATTTCCCACATAGCTCCATCTCCTTCAACTTTCGTTGACATAGCCCTTTACCTTCCACCCTACTCCCTACACTCACTTCCCATCCTATTCTTCCACTTCTACAGCCATCACCAGCCTCATTCCTACCTTACACATCTCCCCCTACCATTCCATTACTCCTCCATCACTCCAAACACTCACGGTAGGTCATCCTGTAGCCATTTATAGACATCCTGTAGAAAACAGAGTATCTTGTAGGATTCTCCACAGCCATCCTGTAGGAGGCCACTCTCTCGGTTGCTGAGCATATGAATGCGAGGAACCTCTGTGGATGGGTGCTAAGGATCCCTAGGGACCTCTCCTAGCCTCCCCAACCTATCCCACGCTTTCCTTCCTTCTCCATCCCATCTGCACAACCCAACCGTAGTTAGCACAAGATCACCATCATTCCACACACTTAAAAGAAAAATACAAAAACATAACTTTCATGATGCAAGTAGTTTAGATCCATGCATTTTCATTTATTAGAGGTAGTGACAGCATTGGTAGAAGTTGCATTTTCATTCCATGCATTGTAGAGGTCAGACTAGTTAAATTAGGGTTTCCTAGGTTTACATGCTTTGATTTGCTTTCAGTTCATTTTTGTCAAGTAGAGTAGCTTTCCTTTGAGATTAGCTTTCGTCCATCAATTAGCAAGCTTCTTCTGAGAGCCTATAGAAGTTGGCTTGAGCCCTAGCGGACTTGTGCCAGCTGACCAAGTGACAGCTGCGACAAGAGCTAGTACTTGTGCATACAGCACCGCCGCTTCCAAGTTTGTACGAACTACCGGGTTGATAAAATTAAGAGACAGGAAGCCCCAGGAGTTGTAGCATTATTGCTACAATACTGGAGCTCACCATCTTTTTGGTGCCGTTGCCGGGGAAGCGACAGAGTATTGGTGATTGTTGCTATTCTTCTATTTTCCTTTACAACCTTCTGCTAAGTAGTTTATTTCATTTCCCTTATGCAATTTCATTTATGCAAAAGTAGATTAGCATTTCTTGCTTTCATAGATTAGCATTTCCTGCTTTCATAGATTAGCATTTCCTGCTTTCATAGATTAGCCTTTCCTGCTTTCATAGATTAGTATTTCCTGCTTTCATAGATTAGCCTTTCAATTCCGCAATTTCAATTTTGCAAGCGTAGATTAGCATTTCATTTCATGCTTTGTAGGAGTAGAGATAAGTTAGAAAAATGATTGCACAACCCCCCCACTGCTTCGCACAGCCAACGTTCTTCTTCGATGGCTGTGATGAAAGAACCCCTGGGTGGACATCAAGACATATCTGAAGAACCTCTAGGGGAGAAAAAGAAAGAAACATTCCTCTGGAGCAAATGGCTACAAGCAGAGATGTTGGGAGCAACATCTTGTCCAAAGATGAATTTGAAAATCAGATCAAAGATTTCAAGAGTGATATGAGGCAGTTCCTTGCCATGCAACTGGATACCTTGCGGATCCAAAGGAAGCAAGAAGAAGCCAAGAGGGCTTTGGCCATTTTTTGTCCTAGGTGCACTAGAAGGCATCCTTGGAACGAATGTCCAATGCACTCTCTAGAAGTGTGTTTCATCTGTGAAGAATACCATCCTACAGATCAGTGCCCTTCCTTGCCCAGAATCAAAGCTACATATCAAAGAGCCAAGGGAGCCACTGAATCACTCTGTTATATGAACCAAAGGAGGCAACATGGACCCATACCCTACCAGCAGGAACTACAAGGGACACCCGAGACCTATTATGACCCTTATCAAGCCACTTTCATGCCTTCTTGGGATCCCCCTGCTCATCCTTCCTGGTCTACACCTCCTCCTTGGTCATATCCTCCTTGTTCCTTCACAGATCCATATTATGCCCAACCAGTTGCTCATTCATTTCACTCTTATGCTCAGCCACAACCTCAGTGGAATGCACCTTATCAGGAGTGGAGGCCCCAGTACAACTCCCATCCCGCTCATTTTCCTCCACCACCTGCTCATCCACAACCATCGCCTCCTCCTCCACCAAGGCAACCCCAAATGCCTACCCAACCACAATGCCATCCATCTCCATCTCAATTTCACACCTCCACTCAGCTACCCGTACCTCCATTTCCAAAACCATGCAATGGAGCAGCTCAACCCAATTGCAAATCTGAGGCACAACCTGTGCAAATGATTCCTCGTGAGCTCAATGATGTTCACCAAAGCTCAGGAAAAGTAATGCAAAAAAGAGATCATCTTGAAAGCATTGAAGGACCAAATGCAAAAGAAGATTCAAAAGAGGAGATCAAAGAACCATGGGCTGCACTTGATGAAGAGAAGAGATCTAAATCAGAGATAAAGAAAGATCCCTCATGGTTACCATTAAATCCTCCATGTACTCAAGAGAAAGATCAGCAAAAAGAGGAAGATGAGAAAGTCATGATAGAAAGTGACATGAGGAATGATCCAAATCAGCAAGATGACCAAGGATATCAAAGCTATATTGAGATATGGTTTCAGAAGGTCACTAAGTTGCAGCAGTACTTTCTTCCTCAGTTTTGTTTGATCCCTTCAACGCCAGATCATTTGGTCTCTGAGATCTGGATACCTGTCAGAGCATGCATTTCGAGCCTCCACATCATTTTTTCTCTAATCTTGATGTGCACATGGCTCCATTGGAAGTATTCCTATACTTGAAAATGATTTTGTTTTTCAAGTAGGGTAGGGTAGAAAAAAAAAAGAAAAAAGAAAAAAAGAGAAAAAAGAAAAAGGAAAAAATGAAAAAAGGAAAATAGAAATCTAAGGTGAAAACCTCCTCGGAGGCACCTTAGATTGGCTCATTGATTGAAAACCTCCATGAGGCGGTCAATGGGTTGGAAAAAAAGAGAAAAGAGAAAAGATCTTTGGGTGAAAACCTCCCTTGGAGGCGCCCAAGGCAGGCAATTAGGGTGAAAACCTCCATGAGGCGCCCTAGTTGTTTTTCAAAAAAAAAGAGAAAAAAAGAAAAAGAAAAATGAAGCTAATCTCCCTTGAATGATTTCATGTTACAGCAATGACATTGCAGGTTAAAGGAGGACGTTTCATGATAGGAGGAGCACTCAAATCAAAGACAAAGGAGTTTTTGTGCCTTCTACAGGAAGTTTCGTATCTTCTACAGGAAGCTTACAAAAAAGCCAAATTGATCTCCGAGGAGGACTTGAAGGCTTGGAAAATTTCCATGAGGCCTACCCACATCCATGTTTCCATTCCTCACCCCTTTTCCATCATTCTGTTCATGTCATTATGCTTCTTTCCTCAAAACTGTGTTTTCTACAGGATGCTCTAAATTTCTACAGGAAACATCCTGTAGAACCTTTGGACGAGCCAAATCCAATTTCAAAAGTGAATCTGATGGTGGGAGTCTATTGGTTAGGCTTACAAGCACTTGTGTGTCCATCCCTTGCCTTCATCCATCATTTTTTCCACCTCCTTGTGCCTCTCATTGTGCTTCTACAGGATCTTCCTGTAGAAATTGTGGGAAACTAGGCATGCATTTCAAAAAGTGGTTTTGCAAGCATGGTAGCTTCCTCAAAGGTTCAAGAATCCTCCTGCAGTCTTCCAACTCATCCTCCATCATCTCCATACCTGCATCACAGCAAAAATTCATTTTGTCATACCATGCAAACACATGCAAAATGCCTTGAAGCCAAAAACACATAGAGCAGAATTTGTTTTTGCCATAACTTGAGAACCATGCATCCATTTGACAAACCGTTTTGTGGGGGCTTGTACAAGGTTGATGAAAGCATGCCTGAGCAGTTTCATGCAATTCCGATGCACGGTTTCCAAGAAATCAGCCTCCATCACCATCAGCCATTTTTGCCTTTTCTCCATAACCGTGCATCCGTTTCAAAACATGTTTCATGGGGAGATGTACAAGGATGATAGTAGCCTACCCAAGCAGTTTCAGCCGATTCCGATGCACGGTTTCCGAGAAATCGACCTCTGAATTCTTCAGCCATTTTCCATTTTTCTCGAAATCCGTGCATCCATTGATCACGAATTTGCTATGGGAAATGCATAATGATGGTAGGAACATGCCCACCAAGTTTCAGCTCAATCCGGGTTGCCGTTTGGGAGAAATGGCAAAAAGAAGTTCTGGTTTGGTGAAGATGCAGCAACAGCAGCTTGAATGTGCAAATCTGAACGTGGAAATGAACGTTTGTTGCATGCATCCATCCAGAGGGCACCTGCACAAGAGAAAACAGCCATAAATCATCAATCAAGCTACCATACATGCAGCAAATGAAGATCAACACATGCATGCAGCAAGACGCTTCATAAAGAAACCACGCACGACTTGCAGGTACGTGACTTAACCTTGTTCCTCTGTTGCATGAATGTAATTCGAAGCATTGCATGAACGAATGAGATGGTTTTGGTTAAGAGAATCGGTGGCCAGCCAACTGGACACCCTCATCTAGTTCAACAGCGCTCGGTGGGTGGATACGCCACGTGTGCTCAACCAACTCAGGAAGAAATTGAAAACGGGCAGTGGTGAACAGTTAAACTTCAGCGTGCTTGATGGTAAGTGATTACAGGCAGAGGACTACAGTTCATAGTTAAACACTGCAGTGGAGATAACCAGTTGCATGGGCCAGCACACGTATGTGCCACCTCACTCAAAAAAAAAATCACGCAGAAATCCGAGCGCTCAGCTGTTGGTCAACTTGCACTTGCAACATGATTCACTCGAAGTGTATTCAAATTCAGGTATTGCTTCCCTTTTTGTGAAGTTACATACTCTAAAATACGAGCTCTCTCCTTGTGGAACAATGACCATATAGTCAGTTTGATAGCTCAAAATCGCAGTGTTCTTCTTCTACTAATTTATGAAGCTTTGGAAAAGAATACTCAGAGCCATTGGAACCAGACAGTTCATGGTTTGACATTGAATGTGAGACAGATGTTCAGGGAAATGGATAGTGACCTTTCTCATGAGTGTCGGTGCATATTTCAAGAAAAGCAAGCAAAAACGAAAGAAAATGAAGAAAAACGTGAACTGATCTGGAAACGTTTGGAAGAAGTTGCGGAGTCTAAAAGTGGAAGCAAAGAATCCTTTCCAGCCATTCAGGCATTAAAGATTCGAGGGTCAGATTGAACCAACTTTAAATGAGCAAGTTGATAGTTAACCTGATAAAGGAAACCCTTTAAAGTTGGTGAGATTTTTATAAGGACTTTGTTGTAAACCTTAATATGTTCAATATCTATGGAAGTCCAGAGAAAGCAGGCCTGGAGGAATGTGCTCTTCTTAAGATTGTCTTGTGAAAGAAAAGTGGATGGGCTGTTCTAATTTGAAGGAGTGAAAGGTCATGATCAGCTTGGCTTGTTGTCCAAGTGAAGGAGAATGTAATGTATCAATCTTGTCGTGTTCAGGTATGAATGGATTTCCATCACTAATTTTAGAGTATTGGTTGCAGTCTTCAAATTTTCTATTTCGGAATTTCTGTGCTGACAAATAACAAAGGAACTGCTAGCAGGCTATTCATTACAGATCACCCTTCTCATCTAAAGAGAATGGGAATTTCACATTTTGGGCATGGCAGGGCTGTGGATGAAATCATAAATGCAAGACCACACATGGAAAATCACTCAGCGATAGCTAATGTTGGCAAGGGCATACTTTCAGGTTCTCAAGCAGAGTCATATTGCCCACAGCAATGCACAGCATAATGGTGTTGCTCCCACATGTATTGCCCTTCCTCAAACAAGCTGCCAGGAAGAAAAGAGAGAATACACCAGAGGGGAATTTGCATGCCTCTTCCATTATGATCCTAATAATGAATCTTTTGGTCAACACCATGCAGTTAGAAACAAAATTGGGAAGTCTTCAGGGACTTGATAGCAGAAAGTGAAATGAAAGCCCTCACCTATGATATCAGTCCTTCTAACAGTGAGGAAGAGGAGCAGAGAAGGGGAGAAGATGAAGGATAGCAACAACCAAGCTGAAAGGAAAATCACCCACAGCCGAGCAAGATATAATGGTGCTGTCTGTTTCTACAGGAAGACAGAGTCTGTTTCTACAGGAAGACAGAGTCTGTTTCTACAAGAAGACAGAACAGTTTCTACAGGAAAGTCTGAAAAGCGGGAAGCCAAAGGAGAAATCGGCCGAAATGCTAGCCAAGGAAGTCACCAAGGCCATCAAAGACAAGGGGAGAGATTTGGTTGCTCAGAGGATGAGCAACACTTTCAGTAGGGGGGTGATGATGAGCCCCAACAATGTACAATTATTTGGGCTCATTCAACTTCCTAATTTGACTTAATCCACCATTCTCATTTGTTTATTGCATGTTTTTGATTATTTTTATGTTAATAGAGTGAATTTGGTTAGTCATTATGCCAACAAGTCTAATGGGTGCTTTGTGTAGCCTTGTTGGTCAACTTGGAGATAAAATTGAAGGTCTTAATGAGCACTTGGCAGCCAAATTCGTGGGAGAACAAGCTAGAGGATTTGTAGGAAGGTGTCCCCCTCATTTATGGACCCTTACCTCGAATTCTCCACCATCAGCTCGGAGTTCAAAGGCCACCAAATCAATGAGCTCAAGGGCAGCCAAGCAAGTCAAGTTGGACTGCTGTTAACTCCAAGTCTTGGGCAGCCAAGTCCCTAACTTTTAGGAGGACTGTTGGGTCCTCAAATTGTATAAATAACAAGGCTTGGGGCCTCATTTTGGTTAGCTAGTTGGTAGTCATTTTTGTAGCTAGTTAGTCATTTTGTTTTAGCCATTAGTTAGCTAGCTTGTAGTTCGATTTTTAGGCCATGGATTAGCTTTGCTTTCAGCTCATTCTCAAGCTCTCCTTATGGACAGTTTTGATGTGCTTTTCATTTCTTGATTAATAAAGGTGGATCCAACTTTGCACCAGCTCTAAATCTTTCATGGGAGGCTGTAGTTCTTGGGGTTGGGCCCATCTCAAGCGCCCAGTACCTCCCTTGTTCATCCTTATGTGTCTTTGCTGCATTCTCATAATAAAAGTATGCTCTTTAGATCTTGCTTTGTTATGGTAGTTGGTTTTGATGGGTAACGTAGCTTTTTATGCTTAGAATCGATTGGTAGGAGTTTGTTATGCATTTAGATCTTTTGGAATGCTCTTTCTCACGTGAAGTACATGGTTCTCTTTCCAAACAAAGCTGCTGTTCATTTATTTCATTGACAATTAGATTAAGTTAGCTAGGACTTGGTTTGTTTGCAAGAATTCATTGATTCATTTCAATGAGCATTGTGCAGGGCATCTCTATCATCTTCATCACCTCCTCAAGTTCTATTTAACCTCTGTCTCACTCATTTACCCTCCAACTCTCTCATTTCCCACATAGCTCCATCTCCTTCAACTTTCGTTGACATAGCCCTTTACCTTCCACCCTACTCCCTACACTCACTTCCCATCCTATTCTTCCACTTCTACAGCCATCACCAGCCTCATTCCTACCTTACACATCTCCCCCTACCATTCCATTACTCCTCCATCACTCCAAACACTCACGGTAGGTCATCCTGTAGCCATTTATAGACATCCTGTAGAAAACAGAGTATCTTGTAGGATTCTCCACAGCCATCCTGTAGGAGGCCACTCTCTCGGTTGCTGAGCATCCGAATGCGAGGAACCTCTGTGGATGGGTGCTAAGGATCCCTAGGGACCTCTCCTAGCCTCCCCAACCTATCCCACGCTTTCCTTCCTTCTCCATCCCATCTGCACAACCCAACCCTAGTTAGCACAAGATCACCATCATTCCACACACTTAAAAGAAAAATACAAAAACATAACTTTCATGATGCAAGTAGTTTAGATCCATGCATTTTCATTTATTAGAGGTAGTGACAGCATTGGTAGAAGTTGCATTTACATTCCATGCATTGTAGAGGTCAGACTAGTTAAATTAGGGTTTCCTAGGTTTACATGCTTTGATTTGCTTTCAGTTCATTTTTGTCAAGTAGAGTAGCTTTCCTTTGAGATTAGCTTTCGTCCATCAATTAGCAAGCTTCTTCTGAGAGCCTATAGAAGTTGGCTTGAGCCCTAGCGGACTTGTGCCAGCTGACCAAGTGACAGCTGCGACAAGAGCTAGTACTTGTGCATACAGCACCGCCGCTTCCAAGTTTGTACGAACTACCGGGTTGATAAAATTAAGAGACAGGAAGCCCCAGGAGTTGTAGCATTATTGCTACAATACTGGAGCTCACCACATGGAGTGAAAGTGTCATGTTCGAGAGCGACTTTGCTACCAATAAAGCTTCTTCAAGTTTTCTTCCCAATTTTTCCCCAGTCATTACTGACCAGTACCTCTTTATTTTTATCAAGCTTGAGGAGGATAACATATGCTTGTTCTATAATTTTCCCTTCGGGCAAACCCGTCGCTATGTTTTAATGAGCCTAGCGACAGTGAAACTTGTTCTTGTCTATATGGACAAGTTTGTTGCTATTGGTTTTAACGAGTTTAACGACAAAGATAACTCGGTCCTTTTCAATTTTAGAGATTCTGAAAGGGATGTAAAGGAAACTCCAATAATCCTTTTTCGTCATATAATTCGTTAAGTCCGAAAAAATATAAAATAATACGAAAGGGATGAATTTTCGATAATTTTAACGAGCCGAACAAAACAAGCACTCGATCTTTTTGTGTAATAATCCCTCAAGTCCAAAAAGATTAAAATCTAGAGGAGGGATAGCACTCCTGGTAGCTTTAATGAGCTGGAGAGGCCAACTGCTCGGCAATCTTTTCATATTTTACGAGTCAGACGAAAAGAGCTAAAAGGAGACTCGCTTTTTGAGGAACGAGCGATAATTTCAGGTAGCAGCTGATTCTAGGTAAGGTTTGGAATTTTCCAATCATGGCAGTGTCACAAGGATGGCTAACAGAATCACTCTTCGCAGCTGTTCCTCAAAAGGGGTAAACAATCAAATGGAGGCGAATGATCAGCTAAAACAGAGTGGAGGTGATGATGAGAACACGACCAAGGCTCAAAAGCTAATGATAATGCATTCACAATGGTTATTTACCAGAGATTGGTTCATTTTTTAATGAGCTTAAACTATGGGGGAAACATTTGCTCATTTCTTAGGTTTAATTTTTAACGAGCTTGAACTTTGCATAAAAAATGTCCGTGGCGGGTTTATTTTTTAACGAGCTTGAACCCAGCGGTAACACTACTCATAATAAGTTTTCATGCCCCCAACATAATAACGCAAATAGAGCTGCATGCCCCCCAAGCTTCATTGCATTCATTGTGGTGGTTGGAATGAAGGTTTACCTTCGAGATCTTTGAAAAACTTGACTTGGATTTTACGAGATCGTAATCAAAGACTCAATTTGGAAAGGGAGTTGTTTCATTTTTTAATGAGGTGGACACAAGATAGGAACTATCCTTAGAATCCACCATATTTACAGCATTTGATAGAAAATCAAAAACTGAAGGATGATTAAGGTTGCCATAATAATCTTTGTGGTAATCTAGAAGATGGGAACAATGGTGGTAATCTTCCCATGGTGCCTCTCCTATCATCTTTGACTGAATGATTCCTTCGTCTGTAGAATGTACATGCGACCAAGGATCTGAAGAGGTGCCATATTCCTTAGACCTATCTATACAAACACTTGATGAGCGTTGATTTGGGTTTGCTCCCCAGGCCAAGAAAAGTGATTGCTACAATATTTCTAAAATGGCGATGATCCATGCTGTCAAAATGTTCAGGAATCTTCTAAATCTAGAAGATATCATATTGCAGGTTCCCACTGTGGCACTTCTTCCAGATTGTTTGGAGGCGGTAGGGCAAAAGTACCCATCAATGTAGGGTCTTTTAGTAGGCCTACTCCAATATCTTGAAGCGCCTGAGAGCTTTCGTGGATCATCGAAATGCTTACCGTAACTTATGAACTGTTGGGAAGAAATGTTTGTTGGTCGACGATTGTAATTCCTCCTTGGAAGGGAAATGCAATCTTCCTAAATTAGGTCGACACAATGGCAACCATAGCATATATTAAGGGCCTTCCCAGTAGGACGTTGTAATCGAGGTTTCCGTCAATAACTCCAACATCAATTTCTATTGTTTTGCCCCCCAGTTCAACTTGCAAGTTACTTAAAATCCCATATGGAATGTATGTTCGTCCATCAAATGCTTTTAACGTCATTGATGATCGTGACAAGGGTGGAGAGCCTAAACTTTTCCAGCAACTCATTGACACAATACACGTAGATGACCCCTCATCGATAATTGTTCGATGAACAATTTTGTTGAGGGCTTTCACTTAAATAAGGAAAGCTAGTTGAGCTGGTAGCTGAGGGTCATATCCTTTGTGATTAAAGGCCACAATATTGGAATCCGTTGGGTCAATCCCACCTATCACTTATAACAAAGCCTGCTTTTGGGAGGGGCAATTTTGTAGTACCTAGGGTGTCGACATAGAGGACGACGATTGGGCCACATCCTCCACTACATTATAATGCTATGCTGCTCTGGCACAAGGATTAAATGTTGATTTGTGTACTACTCCCTTTGGAGGTTTTATTGTTATCTCAGGGATGATGGGTGGCACAACTTCGGTTGAAGTTGTTTTCGCACTACTAGGTTGATCATTAGCCTTGTTGTTCAACAGCTGTGGATTCCCGTAATCTTTATTCCTTGTCGATATCAAAGCGTCATTTTGGTGCTTTGAAACGGACAACATAAGTACTTGGGATCGGTAAGAATTGTCAATAGCAACCAGATTGGTTCCTAGGTTTGGAAACGGATCAGTCAATACCGCTAATGTTTTTGAATTCTTAAAGAATTTCTTAATCTCAGCTTTATGTGGACAATCTCTTGTCCGATGATCCTCCTATTTTTTCTCCTTCCCTTTCCTTTTCTTCTTGCCCCCTGGTTGCTTTGGTTCTTTGCCTTTGTCAGTTGACACGGCATTTACCTCTCAGACAAGAAGCTCCTCATTTGCATTTTGACTTGAAAACGTACGAGCCCTCTTTTATGTAGCTTTTACGGTTTTCGTGCTAGTGGCACCTATCATGCCATCGCTGGCATGAGAGTCTTTGCTTGATTTAGGAGGGGGAGGAACAGAGAATTCCAGTCTAGGAGCATCGGGGATTTTATCGTAGAGCGTGCCAGACTGAGTATATATCAAGTCTAGATATTGCACATGAGCAATGACTTGCTCTTCAGTGACGACTCCTCCCTTTGCCACATCTTCTGTAATAGAAGGTAATAATGACTTAATAAACCATTCAGCTAGCAGTTGATCAAGATCATATGTTTTTACCATTCTACGATGACGTCGCCACTCATGAATATGATCAGATATGTGAGTGGCCGTTGTCTGTTTGAAATTGGTAAGAAGCTCTGTTCCTGTTTCGTACCTTATGGGTAACTGAAAATGGGTTGAAAAGGTTGTGGCTAGGGTGCTGAAGTTATCGAATGAAGCTCTAGGCAATTCGATATACCAATTTTCTTCCGGACCAGTTAATGTTCCCTAAAAAAGGCAAAGCCTGATCGAATCATCGTTGAGAGTGTTGGATGAACACCACAGATGAAAGGTCATCACATGATTCGATGGGTCTTCACCCAGATTTCCATTAAATTTAGGAATATTTGACAAAAGTTTATGTGGAATCGCCAGCCACCAAGGGGTGTAAGCAATTGGATCATTCATCAGCCGGTTTAGATCTGGTAATCATAGATTTGCTACAAAGGGAAACTGTTGATTAAGGTTTGGTGAAGCATACCCAGGATAAGATGGAATCGCCTGAGCACTGGGTCTTTTCATACCAGCATAATGTATTTGATGTTGGTAACTTTGATAAGGTTGATGGGCATAACCATTATAGTATGGTTGTTGATAACCGCTTTGGAAATGCCGTTGCCCATTACTTACAAAGACTTGCTACTCAGGTCCTTGATATGATTGTTGGAATTGCGGTTGTTGAGATTGAACCAGCCATGGTTGTTGGACCATTTGCTATTGTCCAATACTGGATGATTGACAAAGATGAGGAGTCATAGTACTTGTTTGAGCCTGAGTCGCTCCAGATAAGGAGGCACTAACTTGAGGTTGTGATTGAACAGCTGAGACGAGAGGCTATTGTATTGCAACCTGAGAAACTTGGGGTTGACATACAACAGGTAGCACTTGTACTTGCGATGTAGTCATTGTAGCAGGTATAGTGGGAATATTCAACACAGGATGGACTGGTTTCATTGAATATACAACCCTTGGTTGCTGAGGCAGTATTGGTACCCAACCGCTGGATGTCATTCCAGTTTGACCTGAACTTTGTTGTAAACTCCCATATGGTTGTTCTCTGGGAGGGAACAATGAAAAGGCATACTGTCCCCCATATGGTGGCAATCCAGTACTTAAAGGGTAGATTGCCTTTGAAGACACATTGGATCAATTTGTTGAGTTTCAACATAAGAAATACCAGATGAGAATCCAGATGAAGAAATAGGAACTAACCATGTTGATAACTTACCGAGACAGATGGTATATCGACAAACATCATTGGAGTAGCAGCAGGAGGCTCTAGTGCTGTTGCGATGGATGACACAGTCCTAGATGTCGACAGTTGTTCAGACATATCTAGTCTATCGAAAAGATTTTCTAGCAATTTCGATTGACTTTCTTCCATGATTGCAGATTACTCGATCAACTCAAAATAAAGGGGAAAATGATTCCGAATTAAATAAATTTTAGACACTCTGACAGAACTTGCTTTTTCAATTTTTAAGAGTCGAGAGAAAACAAAAGATGACTCTAGTCGCCTTCGATTTTTAATGAAACTGAAGTGACAAGTGCTTAGATGGACCATTTCCTTTAAGGAGTCTGAAAAGGAACGAAGGAGACTACTCTGGAAATCTAGACAGAGGGATTACCAAACCAATCACAAAACTGCAGAGTACTTTTTACGGTACGGCAGTCAATCTTCCCGAATGTTATGTTCAGTGCATTGCAATTGATAGGCCGGCAGACATGGCTTCCTAAGGATAAACGATATAGCGTATTGTGGTCTCCAAATATATAATCGACGGTAAGTGGGAGCACAAGTCTGTACTGGAACTTGTCGTCTCAAAGTGGAGGAATCACCCAACCAGCAATGAAAGCAACAGTTACCAGGCTTTACGACGCCAGAATATATCTCTGGCTTAGACTTCTAAATGTTGTGCATTAGGTTCCAAAGCGTTTTTATGTTCATTTAATTTATTTTACAGTTGATCTTGCTTAAGAAATTTGCCTTTCAGGTTCACTGCGTCATGTAGATATACAATTCCTAAAATGCAATCTGAGATGATAAAAAATCGTTTAACCTTTTTTTTGCAATGAAAATCCTAGCTACTAAAGAAAGAGACATGATATTCTTTCAACATAGAGCAGAGAGCACACACTAGATGCACTGTCCTAAATCAAACCAACAAGCAGTCTAAATGAAAATGCACATGCATGTATTTGTTTTTCTCTTTCTTAATGTGTGAATGACGAAAAGAATACTGAGCACAAATCTAAATTATCTTTTCAAAGCGATAGTACTAACAAATTTCTCTTCAAAAACGAAACGAATATAATGATGACACTTTGCGATTTTGAATTGAAAACTGCTTTCGACACTTGAAAAACTACTAATCCAAATCAAATACAAGAGTAACAGTATAATCGACTATCAAGAACAATAGGATTCTTTTCTTGGACTGAAAACGACACTTGCGACACTTTCAAATCAAGAAATGACAGTTCGATTATGCTACTTCTTTGTAAAAGAGAACTGTAAATGACGCATAATACATAAAAACATTTGCAATTCTTTTTACAATGGAGGTGGAATAATGGAAAGGAAGGGGGTTTCCGCAGTGGTATACTGATCACAGACAGAAAAACTCCTGAATAGAGCTGAAGAGAGTGAAGAAAAACCAAAGTCTGAAGGAAAAATTAGCCTTTTCTGATCATCACACCTGTTACACAGGGAATCTAGTATGCATCCCACCTACTGCACAGAGGAGGTTCGATGCATACTCATTTCCTTGAAGAGAGGGTGCGATGGTACCACTACGACACTTTGCTTGGATTTTGATCACAGTTTGCAGCTCAGTTCAAGGATTTAGGCCGAGCAAGTGATAATCAGTAAATACGAATCAAAAGGGTTGATCTAATGAGGTTACTAGAGCTACCACAAGGGCAATTAGGATGTTTGCAAGTCAATTGTTCAGTTTATAAACAAAACCCGGAGATAGACTGAAGCAACATTGATCTACTTTTGACTTTCATAGTAAATGCAGTTCGAAGGCTAGCTGGCTTGACTTTAGGCTCCGTCTATAAGTTTATAAAACAAACAAATATAGACAAGCAAACAAGCTATTCGCTCCCCAGCGGAGTCGCCATTTTGTTATCAGGAAATCTAGTGTCCACTCGGAGCTGCTAGTCCCACTAAGACTGGTAGCTATCTTAGAAACAAACAAACTAAAACTACTTTCGTTTTCATTTATGAGAAGTAGATAAGAGGGGAACAAAGGACACCAACCTCAGTCTTGCGCTTGGTTCCTTGCTTGGTTCCTCTCCCTTCTGACAGATCCTTGCCACTTTTCCTTTATCTACCCAGCTTCAAAGAGCACCTGTGGGATCAAAGCAGCATAATACTATCGAAGAACAGAGATCTACAATCATAACCTATATAGGACCAGATATATATTGACCACACAAATGCATATATCATCAAACATACAAGAATGTGGAGGAAAACTTGAATAACTTTATTAATATCAAGAATAGCAAAGAGGATTACAACCAATTGTTATAACCCAACGTCATCCTCCCAACATGAAATCCCTTCTTCACCTCATGAAAAGTTTAGATCACCCAACACTATGATGTTCCACCAAGAAACCAACAGCACTTCCTTACAAAATACAAAATTCCAGCCTCTGGATCTCTTGGATGAGGGATCCATATATAGATGTTTGCAGGTGGGTGAGTCAGCTGTTGGGTTTTTTATTAGTGTCCTCTCTCTGATAGTTCTTGGTTCCACTTGGAGATTTCATGATCTCTTACTCATCCCTGGGCGAATTCAGAGAGATAAGTGTCCTCGGGAAGTTTCTGGAAGATTCCAATATCATCCACTTAGCAAATTGCCTCCGCCATTTGTCTACTCTCGTCCATCGCACCCTATAGAAGGACTTTTCAGTATGCATCGCACCCCTCGTGTGTAATAGGTGAGATGCATCTCACCCTCAGCACTGAGCAGTTTGTATGGTCCAGTTTTAACCAGTTCTGAGTAGTTTTCCATGAAGAACTTCTGGGAGATGATAAAATCAGCTGACCTTGCTCCTTTAGGGTGTGAAGCAACACTTTTAGGGACTTAGAAGCCCCTGGTTTATGGACATATATGATTGGGGTTGTAGTGCCCAAAAATGTCTATAACAGAGTGTGGTGAAAATATTTTGAGGCATCCAATCTTGTCTTGGTTTTGGTGATTTTTGGACTCAGTGTTGGGGGGAACCATCGTGGCTTGAGGGTGGAGGTGGTTTCGCCTGGACTCCCTATTTAGTTATGTTTTGGTTTATCCCATGTAACCCTAAATTTATGATTATGGCACATGGGTGGATGAGCTAGAAGAAATAAGTGGTTCAACCCTAATCTATGGTCAAGTGGTAAATGGAAGTACCTGACATGCTTGGATTTATGCATATGTTAATATGTGTTATTCTTTAATGAGATCAATGAACACATGTGTTGGTTTATTGTGTTGATTATGTGACTAGTTTTTCATGGGTTCATTATGGTTAAATGGTTATTACATGCATGGTATATCTCTTTTTATTTGATGTCATTTTGTCATTGATCGATTTCATGATTTGATAGGCTCTAGGATAAATTATATGAGTGCATGAACTAAGATGTGTTTATTGCTGCTAGTATGAGAGGGAAACAAGCCCTCTTGTTGGACATATGATGAAACTTATGAAATGGTCAATAATTATGCATTCACGACCTATATGTACATTACTCGTAAAGTATGTGTTTGGAAAGTTTGAACAATAATAGAGCATGAAACATAGCATATGGACACATAAACATTGTTTATGGAGTTTTGGTGAATTATAGGTAGTTGGCCTATAGGCTAGCTCTAAAATTCCAGAAAAACGTTTGTGGCCGTACTACCTGAACAAGGAACTTTCAGCTATGGCCACACTAAGTATGGGTTGTGCATGTGGATGGAGGCTTGTGGCCACACTGAGGATGGGTTATGCATGTGCTTGGAGGCCTTTGGCTACACTGGAAAGCCTGCATGCATTTGGCTAGCATGTAAACTAGTTCAAGGGGTATTACGGTCTTAGGAAAAATGATTACTAGTGAAAATGGATTGATAGTAGTGGGACTATGTGCCATGTGTGTTGTAGTAATTTTTGAATAGGTCTACCCAATTTCCATAACCAAATCTTGGAATTTGGGTCATGTATAGTAACTCTCATCTCATGTTTACCTTCGTAAGTTTGTAAGAGTGGTTAAATGTGGGGTGGGGTGTTATAGACTGGTATCAAAGAAGGTACACAACACTAGACCTTGGGGTAAATGAAAACTACTATATGGCTCACATGTATGTAGGTCAATTTTCTTTACTTTTTGTCATGTCATTATTTTATTATTATTGATATTATATCCATGTACCAGATGTTGTTATAGTTTTGTGTTATTATCCTGATTCATGCATTTAATGATATGTTGTTGATATTATTATGTATCGTGCTAATCTGGATTGACTTGTGTAGATGGAATAGACTCATGAGAAGTAAATTGAGGTAATGCTTTTGATTTTACCTTTTATTTGATTTATATAATAGTTCTATGTTGTGAGAAAATAGAAGGCGAAGAGATGAAGAGAAATTGTTTGAGTATAATTCATATGACTCCCCGCATAGGCCAACAGAGAAATCAATGGGATGGGAGAAACCATTTGGGAAATAGGAAGAGGGATACTCTCTTGATATGGTGAAGCTCGGGACAAGCTTGCAAAAAAGGAACACTATGGATGATGATGATACAATAAAGAGTGGGAGAATCTTGGGTACACTTGAGCAGAGGTCTAGAACACATGGATTTTATTCTATCTCTACTTCTAGGATACAACATCACCATAACCACTACCATCATCATAAGAAGTGTGAGAAGTAGTATTTTCTAGAGGAATTCCAGAAAGCCAAGCCCCTCACTTTTGATTGTTAGATGACCAAATCAAAAGATGACACAAACCTATGCAAGAACGCAACAAAGTACAAATGTACACATAAACACAGAGTCTGAGCAAAAATAAAACTTTATTTCATTAATATCAAAGAATTGAAATACGCTTACATATATAAATGGAAATGATATTTAATCTCTGCGAAGAGATGTGGCAGCTACATGCTTTTGAACTTTGTTACAATGGGGCTCAAAGGCCTATTTATTATTGAGAAGCAATTGAAAACCCTAAACATTCAAAAACCTAACTCTAGGAGATGAAGCACCAAAATTGTGGGCCCTATTTGGGTAAATTGGTACATCAAATTCCTGGGGTCGTAACTTTGGAATACACTCTCCTTTTGACTATCATAATACCTCATTTGGAATTTCTTGAAGAGGAGGCTGAAAGAAAACTAGACACCTGATTTGGGATTGTTTTAGTCTCTCCATTTTCCCTAAAAATGTCTTTTAGTCCCCTATAATGGCTCCAGAAGTTTAGGACCCGAAAAAATGCCAAAAATAGTAAGTTGTGCTACAATTAAAGAAACTAAAAAGAAAGAATTGTGTGGGTCCAAGTGGAATAGGTGGGTGGCCACCAATATGCACTTGAACCATTCCTCCCCCCTTAGGAAGCAATGGTCCCCATTGTGTTGAGTGCCTCCATGAGATGGCCAAACTTATGTAGAACTTGGTCCTTGGTGAGCCATTTTCCTCGGTGCAGGTGTTGGCCAGCTTTGACAACCTAATATAGTTGGATCTTCTGATGGTGAGTGTTCCTGATATATTTGTCTATTATCTGATCAGTTGTGGCATTTTCCATGCAATCTGGGCTTAACTTTGTTGGTGTGAGCTATTGTGCAATATATGGCACATCTGGTGATGGTGGAAAGTATGGTCGAAGGTGGTCCACATTGAACAATGGTTGTAGGCCAAGGAATGGTGTAATTCTTAGCTCGAAATCATTCTCCCCTACATCCTTAGTGATGGTGTAAGTCCCATATCAATGTAGGAGGAGATTGCGGTGGGGCCTAGAGAGGCACTCCTTCTGCAAATGTAACAAAAATTTGTCACCCAACTGGAACTTGTGTGGCACCTGATGTTATCATTACGCTGCTTGTATTTAGCATTACCTTTGTCCAATATGTCATGGACCTACTGGCGAATGTGCTGAATGTGTTCAATGAAGTTGTTAGCCTTATCATCTTTGGACTAAACATGAGCCAAAATTATTTGAGTTGTTTCAAATGGTATGGTCACATCAATGGGACATAGTGGCTGAAATCCCAACCCCACTTGAAAGGGTTTGTGTCCAGTTGAGCTATGGAGAAATTTGTTGTAGCTAAGCTCAACATAGAGGAGGTTTTCATCACACGTGCATGGATGCTTTGAATTTTACATATGAATAATGAATACAATCATCCTATTGACGACCTTCATTTGGCCATCAGTTTGGGGGTGGAAAGTTGTGGACTTAGTGAGCTTGGTTTCCAACATTGACCAGAGACTTGACCAAAATGTACTTAGGAAATTGTTGTCCCAATCTTAGATAATGGACGGTGGGATCCTAAAATGTACCCATGTGTGATTAAAGAAGAGCCTAACAGTGGCTTATGTTGTGATATTCTTCTTGGAGGCCACTAGATTGGCCATGTTAGAGAATTTTTCGATGACCACGAAAATGCAGAGGGGTATATAGGCCTTGCTTCTTGATGTACGGTTTGGCAATGGCACGAGCATTGCAAGACCTTATGTACTTCCCAACATCCTCTCAAAGGTTCGGCCAATAAAAATACTTCTACATCAATGCCACTATTTACTCTACCCCAAAATGTCTAGCAACCTGAATATAATGCACCTTCCAAATCATCTTGGCATGCTCGCTTGAAGGAACACATAAGTGTCATAAGTGGAATAACAATGCATACTGGAGGTGAAAATTCGGAACTTTCTTTGCTTCCAAGAGCATCTGGTGTGTTTTTCCAAATTACGGATCACTCTTGTAAAGATGGGGCCACCCTGCAGTCTTGTGCCCACAAGAGTCAAGCACAATGATCAGCGCCATGACCCGTGGTCGGTTGAGGTAGTCTGCAACATTGTTGGTGGAACCATTCTTGTACTTAACGTTCATCTGGAATTTTTGTAGGTATGTGGACCATTTCTGATGGTGATCATTCTACAACTCTCCTTGTGTCTGTATCAACTTCATGGGTTGGTGGTCTATGGGGATGACCATTTCCTTCCCCAAAATGTAATGCTTCCATTGTCGACAGGCCTACAAAATGGAATACATCTCTTTATCGTAGGTGGGATACTTTCAGACTATGTCTTAAAGTGTCTCACTGTGATATGCCACTGGATTCCCATGTTGGGTAAGAATTGCACTAATAGCATAGTCATAAGAAACTGTCTTGATCTCAATTGCTTTCTATAGGTCTGGTAATGTGAGCACTAGTGCAGAGAAAAGGCGATCATTCAACTCAGAAAATGCCTTCTGTTGGGATTTAAACCAAAACAACTTTTCTTCCACTCCTTCCGTGGTGACTTTACTCAAAGGCCAAGTTATATGAGAGAACCCCAACACAAACCTACAATAGAAGTTTGAAAGACCCAGAAAGTTGTGGAGCTCTATTAGAGTGGTTGGTGCTAACCAATCCTGAATGACTTGTATATTGGATGGGTCCACATGCACACCCTGCGCATCAATGATGTACCCCAAATATTGAACTTGGGTCATACCAAAAGTTTATTTCTCCAAATTGGCACACAATTTGGAGGACCTGTTGAATATGGTGGAGGTGTTCTTCTGAAATCTAGCTCAAGATCATAATTTCATCCAAATACACCACCTCGAATGAGTTGGTGAAGCGTAGCAATATGTCGTCCATCAGCCTCATGAAGGTTGTGTCAAAACTTTTCAACCTGGCAAACATGACCAGCCATTCGAAAAGGCCCGACTTGGATTTAAAGGTAGTCTTCCACTCATCATAGGGTTCGTTCGGTACCTGGTGATAACCCGACTTCAAGTCAGGCTTGCTAAAATATTTGGCCCCTTCGATCTAGTCGAGAAGTTCATCAATCCATGGGATTGGATACCTATTCGGATAGTGACCTTGTTCAACACCCGATAATCAATACAGAGTCTTTAGGTCTTGTCCTTCTTGTTTACCAAAAAATCAAACTCCCACATGATGATGAACTTGGCCTGATGTGCCCTTTCTATAATAGCTCCTAAACAGAGCGTTGATAGATCATTCCATTGGGTAGCGGCACACCTAAGGTCATATCGATGGAGTGCCTCACCTGACACTCTAGAGGTATCCCTGTAGGTGAGGTGAAGATGTCCCTATACTCCTCTACAACCTTCTTCATCTGTTACTATCATGTGGATGAGCCTTATTTCACAATATTCTTCTTTCGCTTTGGATGAATCATAAGGAAAACAACTTTCATGGTCCGGGAAATGATATTGCTACATTGCTTCACAATGATCAAAGAAACTACGGTAGGAGGTGCTACCTCCGGTACCTTGCACAACCTATTGCCGAAAGTAATAATAACAGTGCGAGGCCTAGACTCATACACAACATGTTTCATCCACAAGTATGGTTGGCCTAATAAATCATCACAAACTTCAATAGAGGAAACATCACACAATACCTCAACTGTGAAGGGCTTCATGCTGTACGAAAGGTGGCACTGTTGGATGACATGGAGATCTCGCCCTTGGTGGAGCCACTTAATGCTCTATAGTTGTGGGCATGGTGTGGTCCGTAGGCCCAACCATTTCATGATGTTTGTTCAAATCATATTCATTTGGCTCCCGATGTTGAAAATGAAATACAGCGGAGAACCCTTCATCCACACTACTTGAAGAGTCGCTCCTCCTCCACTGGATATTTAGGCTCATCCTTCTTCATCTTAATCATAGAAAAGGTTGCATTAGGCTCCACATTGATAATGTATTTCCCTTTATAATTCCCCTTGTTATTTTCTAACTTCAAGTCAAAACATGTATTTTATTCGAAAGCATTCAACTTGTCCACCAGTGACTTCCTGGCTTGACACTCACTTGTGTTGTGAGTGGGGCTCTTACGGAACTCACACCATTTCCCTGTGTCATTATTTTTCTTCATGTTGTTATTATTTTATTACAGCCTCGGTGGGTTGTCCTGGGTCGCCCTGCCTCAGCATTTTCCTTTGTTGTGTGGTTTGTGGGTTTGTTTCCCTTTCTTTGGAATCACAGATCCAAAGTCTTTCTTCTTCTGTTTAGATTTTTGTTTGATCTTGACAACGTATCTATAGGTGGAGCCAAGCAAGGAGATGCCTAGGAACTCCATCTCATCTTGGATGTACTTGTGTAGATAGCTATGATACTTGAGTACCAAATGCGGATAAAAACCCTTAATACCTTACTTCGTGTAAAACGTATGGAAAACATTTGTGAACACCGACACATCTTGCTCACTTCCCTGCCGTAGCATGGTCCACTTTGTGTATTTATCTTCATAGCTCATGAGAGGGTAATATTGTTCCTTGATGGCATGTCACAAAGAATTCCAAGTTGGTGCAGCTGAAAACAGCGAGGATTCCCTCTTGTCCTTTTGTTCATATTAGGTTTCCCACCAATCCTGGACATGTGGGGTGACTTTAGGGAATGAAAAAGTAATATTTTCTCGATTGGAAAAGTCATGAACCGAAAAATAACCTTCCAAAATATTTAACCATCTATCTATGATATCTACATCTATCTGTCCTTCAAATATGGGAATCTCAAAGCTAACTTGTACCTTAAAAGGAGTGGCGCCTCTAGAGTGGTTGTTGGCTGAAGATGCCTTGCCTGTGGGTAGTCGATGAACAATCTAGGAAAGGTTATCGATCATCGCATTCCTTTAAAGCTCGAGGGATTAGTTGAGAAATATTTTGAAAGGATCTCCTGCCCTTCATATTTATTTTCTTCCGCCATGGGAGGCCATCGCGGTTTGCAAGGCTGGTCTTGCAAAGGTTCAACCAGATACACTGAACTCATTGGGGACATACAAAGAAAAAAGAGAAAGAGAATATTTCTCTAATACCACTGATCCAGGCTTATGCTGGAATGTAACAAAGTACAAATGTACACATAAACACAGAGATGTAGTAGAAATAAATCTTCATTTCATTAATATCAAAGAACTGAAATATGCATATATACAGAAATCGAAATAAACTAGCTTGGGCGATGGTAGCTTATCTTTGAGAAGAAATGTGGCGAGTACATTTCTCTGAAATATGTTACAATGAGGTTCAAAGACCTATTTATTATTGAGAAATAATGGAAAGCCCTAAACATCCAAAAGCCTAAACCTAGGAGATGAAGCATCAAAACTGTGGGCCCCTTTTGGGTAAATTGGTACACAAACTTCCCGGGGTCGTAACTTTGGCATATGATCTCCATTTGGCTATCATAATACCTTGTTTACAATATCCCAAAGAGACGCAAAAATTAGATGAATAACTGATTTAAGACTTTTCTAGTTTATCCGTTTTGCCTAAAAACATCTTTTATTCCCTCAAAAAGCTACAGAAGTTTAGGACCTAAAAAAACACCAAAAATAGTAAGTTGTGCTACAGTTAAGGAATCTAAAAAAAAAATGCTAGGGATCCAAGTGGAATAGGTTGGTGGCCACCAATATCCACCTAGATCAGAAGATGAAGAAGAATGGCTACTTGGAATGAGAAAAAATTTCAAAATTTATGATCACATAGAGAATGTGAAGGCCAAGATAGCTACATTCAGTCTCAAAGTAAAAGAAGATATCTAGTGGGAAGATTTAAAGCATGTCAGGGGCATCAGGCAAGAGAAACCAACTTGGAAAGAATTTGAGAGACTCTTCAAAAGAGTCCAATGTAGCTATCATAAGGAGTTCAATGTAGCTGAAAAAGGATGCACGTCTCAACCTGTGGAGAAGTAGAATAAAGGAAGTGGAAAAGAACCATTGAATTGTTGGACTTATGGTGGAGACCATCACAAGAAACATTTTACATCGTATCAATGCTTCAGATCCCATATTTATAGTCCTCCTAAGGTGCAGATTGTTGGGGACATATGTTAGAGCGTTCCTTGGATTTATGTTGCAATTAATAATAGGTAGGTAGACCAACACACATCTATCATTGAGATCGAAGGTAACCATTGTGAAGAATTTGTTTCTATTTTGATTGATCGATGATCAAATTAAAACTATATTACCCCTAAACTGGTGAATCAGTGTCACTTTGAAAGGGAAATGCATGCAAAATCTTTGTTGGTGCATTTAAGTATAGGGACCAAGAGAAGAGTTCACCAATGGGTGAAATCTTGTTCATTTGAGCTTAATGGCATCGCTACATCATAAATCCTACATTTTCTTCCTTTTGCTACATATAGTATTCTTTAGGGCATCGATTAGTTGTTTATTCATAGGTCCAAGGTAGATTTCTATTAGAAGGCCATTGAGTGGCTAGATGATGGTGGAGAAAAGAGAGTCTTGTATGGAAATAAAAAGCCCACATCAGTGACAATGGTTATTTCTGTGGAAAATACACACAACCACTAGAAAGGATGCTTATTGTTTTTAGTTCCAGTATCTAGTGACAAAGGTTTTGATAATAAGGATGTTGAAGTCATGAGGAGGTATCCTAACTTACAAAAACTTTAGGATGTGTTTCATGTAGAGATTCCAGAGTTGGATCCTCATAGGGAGGTGGACTTCTCCATTGAGTTGATGCCCGAAGCAACATTAGCATCTAAGGCACCATATAGGATGAGCACTCTTGAGTTGGTGGAATTTAAGTTGTAGCTTAAAGAGATGCTTGATAGGGGATACATAAGGCCAAGTCTATCTCCTTAGGGAGAAGTAGTGTTTTTTGTAAAGAAGAAGGATGGTAGTCTAAGATTGTGCATTGATTACAAGCAACTAAATAAGGTGACAATTAAGAATAGGCATCCATTGCCTCATATTGACGATTTGTTTGATTATTTAAAGGAAACTACAGTATTTTGAAATATTGAACTGAGATAAGGATATCATGAAATGCACATCAAAGAAGAAGACATTTGTAAAACTACATTTCGTATAAGGTATGTGCACTATGAGTTTATGGTGGTTCCTTTAGGTCTTACCAATGATCCAACCACCTTCATGTGTATGTTGAACAATGTGTTAGTCATTACCTGAATAAGTTTGTGATATTATTTGTTGATGACATATCGGTTTATTTGAAGAATGGGGAAGATCATGTATATAACCTAGTAGTAGTGTTGAGATTGTTGAGAGAGCATATGTTTTATGCTGTTGGGATTGGGATCCCCCAAGGGCAGTTTTAGTGCTAAAAGCCCATGTTTAAGTCAAATTTTTGTAATATTATTGTAAAGACTCCGCATTTTGTGGTCATGGAACACAAAGGTGTTATGTGTCATAAAGGGTAGTCTGCCCTTAGTTTTGTAAAGTAAAGTCAGCTGTAAGAGATCTACCCATGGTCTGCAGAGCATGGGATTGTATAAAAAGAGCTAACCTCTAAGTAGTTAGAGAGAGAAGATGTAAGAGAGTCATAAATTTAGAGCAAGAAGTCTATGTCTTGGGTTGTAGTGTAGGTAGAGGCTCTATAGCTGAGTGCCCAGAGGCCTAGGGTAGAAGTCCGTAGCTGAGTGTGCAGACCCTTGTAGCTATGTGCGTAGGTTGGAAAGAGTCTGTAAACACTGGGAAGATATTAATAAAAGGAGTTATTCTGCAATTTCTGTGTCTTTGTTTTGTTGATGCGTTTGGATGTTTTATTTATGATTTTCCTGTATTATGCTTATACGATGCACGAATAAATGTCACTACATTGAATAATTGAATGCAATAATGAATATTTTCTTGAGCGGTGATAACTTTAAGTAGTTAACAAGATAAGCAAGTCACTTAGGGTAATTGAGGAATCTGCACGGCGCGCTACCATAACATCGTGAAAGTACCTGAACCCCATGTTAGGGTTGTGCGAAGGTCGATCATATACTTTCACGAACGTATTGAAAGCTGGAATAGGGACTTTGCCTTACAAGCCCTAGAATAGGACCACCTATGCGAAGGTAGGGATAGAAGAAATCAAACGACATCACAACCATCTCAAGGTGTGGAAACTTGGTTCCAGCATCCACCCATACTGCTTCAGGTGAGACATCGGTCCACGTTCCGTGGGCTGATGCCGAAAGGGCTAGTAATGTAGGAATTTGTTTGGCTAATTAATGCTGAACCTAGGTCAGGCCCCCCGAAGCCAAAAAATGGTTCCGTTGTCGGGACCGAATATTCATAAGAGATATGTGATGTCATATCACTGGAATCCAACTAAGAAGAAGATTGGAGATGGACAGAAAAATCCACGAATTCACAGTACAAGAGAACATAAACCCACACTGAAAAGAGAACAATGGTTGGACAGATACATATATACAGAGATCCATGAGATCTTTCTTTGTTCCTTCACTATCGAGCTATACGAGTGGATCACAAAGCTACGAGATAGCCAAGGAAGGTGGAAACTTGATGGTCCTATTGTGTGGACCCCAGAGCTAGTGTGAAGGTTGGAAGCATCAGAGGATAAGATCGCCCACGCTATCAAACATTGGCTCGATTGCGTCATAGGGGCATTGGTGACTGAATTCACGGTTGACACCTCAGTCAGCTATAGCAATGCATAGCGATGGTTTTTCAAAGGACCGCGAGCTAAGGACGTAAAATATTTGAATAGTTGTATTAAAATGTTGTTGCGTGAAAAATGGGTTATGTAGCTACCTTGATGTTTGGGACTACACAAAGTGGAAAAACTTATAGAAACAAATGAAAAAAGGGTCCAGAGTATATCCCTTTGATTTCACCTCCGTGAAGTGACAAAGAAGGGATAGTGAAGGTTTCTCCGTGAATTTCTATTTAGTTAATAAGAAAAGGATTCTTGTGAATACCACCTCCACCCACACCCCCTCCAACTTCACCACCCTCACCTCCAAATTCGCCCGTACCACCTCCACCTCCACCGCGGTTCAATATGGAAAATACAGTAAAGTTGCCTTTGTTCAAAGGCTTAGGAAATGAGGACTTGGACCAATTCTGGTTCATTGTGAGAGATTTATGGGAAGCTCGAGGTGTTACAGATGATTATATAAGAAAGGCAACACTGGTTAGTGCTCTGCAAGACGACACGCTAACCTAGTATATTAAGTACTCTAACAATAACCCGAATGCTGGAGTACAGACATCTAGGCAGCATTAAATATGGAATTTAGTAAGCCTAAATATGAGGCGCAGTCGATTTGGGGATTCAAAGAGATTGCGATGTAACTAGGCAAGATGCCTTGGGAATTAGAACAGAGGCTGAAATGTACAATCTGTGAAGCCAACACAAATTTGATAGATGGACGACATCGTGAGTGGTTTGTGGCTTCGCTACTACTGCACTTAAGGAGTGTGTTTTCGCAGCATAAGACAACAAATTAGGCAGAGGCCTTGGAGATTACCCTGAGACTACATGAGACTCTGATGCAAGATCATAATCTAGGAGTTCAGCAGATCCATGCGCAACTGAAGAATATGTGCCTCGAGATGCAAAGTCTGAAGTAGGGCAGAAGAGTTCGACTGGAGGTACGCGAGGAGGTATGGTGCTTAAAATGCAAGAACCAGGGCCATGACAAAGACCATTGCCTTGTCTTTGAAAATTACATTGCAGGAGGAGAACCGATGCCTTTAAGGCCAGAAGCTTAAATAGGACCTAGTGTGGCACCTGCATTATGGTGTGCTATCTTTCAGGTAGCCGGAAAAGATGCCACAGATAACTATCACTTGCTACAGAAGTATGCACAAGCACCCTAACAGTTGTTCTGCAACATTTGTAGGTTGGTAGGACATGATGAGAACACTTGTAGGAGCTATGAAATGATGATGGATATAACTCCCACCTATATGGTTCAGGCCGAAACACGGCCCCTTGACCAGAACATGGGAATAGCACAGACAAGATTTTAGTGGCACAGACGAGGCTGAGGCAGAGGAGGACATGGTAGAGGTCGAGGACAGTTGGTTTACTACAATTGCCGAGTACCAGGACACTATGCCCATGATTGCACTAATCCAATGCATCCCTCATGCAATTCTTACACACTATTTGATCATGAAACGGAAGATTGTCCTACGCTGATAGCTAGGATATGTGACAAAGGGGTGCTACCACCTCTATTGACCTAGAACCTATAGATGATGAGGTCTGAGCTGTGCGAGGAATATCCAAATGTAAATATAGTGCTTAGAAGTGGAATTACGATAGGAGATTACACAGGGAAACAACCAAAAGGAAATACATGGGTTCACAAAGCCCCAACAAAGGAGTTTGAGTTCAATTTGGAGTGCACTCGTGAAGCCTTCATGGAAACTAAGAAGAGCTTTGCTGAGGTCTCCACCTCAGGAAGCAAGGATAAGCTTGAGCCAAAGATGGACCAATCCATGCTCACAAATTTCCTAGAAACTTGTATGAAGTTACTGCGTGACAATAACGTTGTAAAAGGGTTACAAGAAATCATCAATAGATGCACTAGAAAAGTGCCAGGTGAGCCGTGCATAATACGAAATATTGGTAAGCATAAAACAAGGACAAGACAGGAAAGGAGACTGACCATGCAGATAGGAGAATATGAAATGAATTAGGTCATTTTGTACATAGGGTCAGATGTGAATGTCCTACCAAAACAGACTTGGGAGCGAATGGGGAGACCTGCACTGTAATGGTCTGCGATTCAGCTAAGAATGGTGAATCAGAAGAAAATCATCCCCATGGGGCGGCTACAGGGGGTGGCCATGGATATTGAGGGAGCAAGCACACTGGCTAACTTTGAAGTAATAGAGATAGTGGATGACAACAATCCCTATCCTATGCTCCTCGGAATTGACTAGGCTACTACTATGAATGGGGTAAACAATATGAAGAAGTGAAAGATGGTCTTTGAGAAGAAATTGTTGCACGTAATAGTACCCATCGATCCTACTGAAGAAGCGCGCTATACTGAACCTTCCATGATTATGAGAGTGATGAAGACCTAGATTGTATCTATAAGATAACAGCATGAGACCAAGATTGGGTGAATCCCAGCACAGATGGATAGATTACCTAGGATTGTGAGAGTTCCTGCACTCCGAACTCCGAGGAAGAAATAGAAGACTGGAAGAATCGGTTACATGAAGTAACTATGCTGAATTGCAACATGATGACCCGATCATTGCGCTGTGTGTTGTCAAAGGTAAGAAATATGCCTACTTATGATGGTTTGAATGAGGTAGATATCTTTTTGGATGCATTTGAAATGGAGGTACCAGAAAAGCAGCGCTTCTAGGCCTTTGACTAGGCACTGTTTGTGACGCCCGCAAGAAGGTGGGGTATGCACAAGGGAAGCATTAATGATTCACGTGAATGTAGGAGGATGATGAGAACACGATTTGGGAAGCCTAAGATGCGACTAATAGACAAATACAATGGGAAAAATGGTCCACATGCGCATTTACCCAAATGGATGCAGGCTTATGGAGAAAAGCCCCAACCTGAGTGGGTGCACCTGTTCTATCATACCCTGGATGTTATCCCAATGAATTGGTATATAGAAACAGAGCTCCACCATGGGACAGGTGAATGGGATATCGTACACAAAGGATTCATGATGACATTTAGTTTTGAGGACAGGTTTGACAGTGTTGATGAAGCGCTACATGAGGTAAAAGCAGCAATATTTAGGATGCCACAGGATCCTTTAGACCTGATTCAACCTGAATGGGCTACTCAGCCGAGTTGCACACTAGAATGTTATAACGTAACTATAGAAGAAGAGGACGAGGATCCGCAAAAGATTAACATTGCAAAAACAGAAGGCCATCGCGCGGTTCAAAGACCATAGATTGAGAACCCTGACATAACCGCACCGTTGAAAATGAAACAAGTGAACATTGGTACAGAGGTAGAACCCAAATTAGAGAAGATTGGAGACTATTGGGATGACACGACTGTAGATAAGTTCACTGAATTGCTCCGCGAATATCAGGACTTATTCCCTACTAGGTTTATAGATCTAAAAGGAATAATCAGGGACCTAGGAATGATGAAGATCACGTTAAAGCCTGATGCAAATCCAGTTAATCAAAGGCCTTACCGCCTCAATTCGAAATACAAGGAGAAGGCCCGCTTAGAACTAGACAAGATGCTAGCTACAAGCATCATTGAGCCTGTGGAAGAATCTGAATGGGTAAGCCTAATGGTGGTGCAAGAGAAGAAGCAATAGGATGAGATAAGGATATGTGTGGATCTCCGAAAACTGAATGACACTTGTCTGCATGATCCTTTCCTGACTCCATTCATGGATGAAGTGTTAGACAATGTAGGCATCCCAGAAGCATATTCCTTCACTGATGGGTTCTTTGGGTACCACCAAATCAAAATCACGCTGGAGGATAGGAGGAACACAACCTTCGCAACTGAGTGGGGTTGTTTTCAATACAATGTAATGTCATTTGGATTGAAGAATGCACCTGCAATCTTTTCGCACGTGGTTGTTGCAGCATTTAAGGAATTTATTCATAAGTTCCTGGAGGTATATGTTGATGACTGGACTATATTTGGGTTGGTTAAGTGCCATGTATCAAGCTTGCGCCTGATGCTGGATACCTGTCGAAGATACCAGATCGCACTCAATCTCAAGAAGTGTATGTTTTATGTTCCTTTTGGGAACCTATTGGGGCATGTGGTTTGTATACAAGGACTAATGGTAGACCCCGCAAATATCATGGTGATACTGAACTTGGAAGCGCCGAGGAGTGTGAAACAGCTGCACGCTACTCTGGGACATACAGGATATTACAAAAATATTATCAAAAGTTATGCCCAGATCATCGCGCCTATGGAAAAAAATTTATGTCACGTTCTGTTGGAACGATGACTGTAAGAAGAGCTTGGATATATTGAAAGAAAAGATGGTTACCATACCAATTCTAGTCCTCCCAAACTAGAAGAAAGAGTTCCATGTACATGTCGACACGTCATGTATAGCGTTGGGAGAAGTACTAACATAGGCTAGCGGAGAAGGCTTGGACCACCCTATCGTGTTCGCAAGCTGCAAATTATCCAAAGAAGGAAAGAATTATTCTACCACTGAATGCGAGGGTCTAGCTATGGTGTATACACTCCAAAGGTACTGACACTACTTGCTAGGAGGCCATTTTAAGATGTATACAGATCACTCTACGCTGAAGTACCTGGTCAATATGCCTATGTTGGGGGGATGATTCTACCGATGGCTCTTATTGTTCCAAGAGTACAATTTTGAAGTTGTTGTGAAGCCAGGACAATTGAACATGGGACCAGACCATGTGTCGCAAAACGAAACATGGGAAGAACCTACTAACTTGGAATAAGGATTACCTGATGCGCAGCTATTTCCAGTGTGTGTCATAGATGGTCATTTCGAGGATATAATACACTTCCTAACTATAGGAACAAAACTGGAGGGATACATTGTCTAGTAAAAGAAGGAATTAGTGGTGCGCGCGGTGGACTTCTATCATTGTTGGGGATCTGTACAAAATGGGTACTGATGAGATATTACGACGACATGTACCTAAGTTTGAGAGAATCGGCATCCTCACGGACGCTCATGGGGGTGTCACAGGAGGAAATTATGCAGGGAGAGCAACCGCTTAGAAGATTCTATGTGTAGGATTGTGGTGGACAACCCTTCATCAGGATTCAAAAGTATATTGCAAGGCATGTGATGTATGTCAAAGAATGGGAAGGCCATCATGGAGGGATGAAATGCCTTTGAATCCACAAGTGATGTTGCAACCCTTTCAAAAGTGGGCAATAGATTTTGTAGGACCCATTTAGCCACAAGGGAAAACAGGAGCAAGGTACATTATCACTACAATGGAGTATTTGACTTGTTGGGTAGAAGCGCAATAGGTGAAGGATTGCACGGGTGCGACGGACACAAAGTTCCTATTTGAGCATTTACTGATGCAATTTGGATGTCCAAGGATCTTTATGAGTGATCATGGTATGCACTTCCCAAATGAGACGATCAACGTACTAACGGAGGAATTTCAGTTATATCACTAGAAGAGCGCACCTTATCACCCACAGGCCAACAGGACAGTGGAGGCATTCGACAAAGTGCTTGAAAATGCATTTACCAAGGTTTGCAATGCTCAACGAAGTGATTGGGACCTACGCATACCTGCAGTATTGTGGGCTTATTGAACGACATGCAAGAAGTTGATGGGGAAAACCCTTTTCAGGCTTGTCTATGTTGTGGAAGCTGTAATGCCTATGGATTACATCGTGCTTAGTCTGCACATAGTAGCACTCATAGGTATGATGGATCACAGAGCCCTGGAAGAAATGCTTGCGCAATTGGATGAGCTTGAAGAAGAAAGATTTTTGGTTGGATTTCACCACCAGGTCCAAAAGCAGCGCAAAAAGTCAAGGCATCATCGACACATCAAGCTGTGCGCATTTAAGGTAAATGATCTGGTTTTGTTGTATGATAGTAATTTAGATAAATTTCTCGGAAAATTCAGGATGCACTAGTTAGCACCTTAGGTTATTAAGGAAATTACTGACGCAAGAGCAGTACAGCTAGTTAAGTTAAATGGAGAACCCTTTCCAGTAAAGGTGAATGACAGACACTTGAAGCCATACACCGGTAGTTCAGTAATGTGACTAAATGAAAGTGGCACAGTCTTAGTACTCTGGGCAGCTGAAAGGAGGTATGGGACTATAAACTACACTGCCTGGTGTTGTAGACATTTTTGTGCCTTACAACTCCAAGCATGAAATGTCCATAAACCAAGGGCTCCTAAGTCCCTAAAAGTGTTGTTCTAACCCCTAAAGGAACAAGGTCAACAGATTACAGCTTCTCCCAGAAGTTCTCCACCAGACATTGCTTAGAATTGGTCAAAACAGGATCATTTCAGCTGCTCCATTAGCTAAGTGCGTTGCATTGCACCTAAATACACTGTGAGGGTGCGTTTCATTTCAAAACTCCCTTCTATAGGGTGTGATGGGTGAGAAATGACAAATGGCAGTGTCATTCCGTGAGGTGGAGAGGCAATGGAAGCTTCCAGAATCTTCTCCTGTGACACTTGCCTCACTGAATTCGACCAAAGATGAGTAAGAGGCCCTCAGTCTCCAAGTGGAAGCAAGAACTGACAGAGAGAAGACACTAATCAAATCACAAGCTGACTCATCCTCCTTACACATATCTATATATGGATCCCTCATCCCAGAGATCCAGAGGCTGGAATTTTGCATATTGTAAGGAATTGTTGTTGGTTTTTGAGACAAACATCAGAGTATTGGGTGATCTATGCTTTGTTTGAGGTGAAGAGGGGCTTCTTTGCTGGGAGGTTGATGCTGGGTCAGGAACCACCGGTTGTAAATCCTCCTGGATCTTTTCTTGTTTATCAATAAAAATTATTTGAGTTTTTCCTCCATGCTGTTGTATCATTGATGATTGTTACATCTGTATGGTTAACTTAAATCTGATCCTAAGTTGTTTATGAATATAGATCCATGTCCTTGTATAGTGTTCTTCTTCTGTGATCTTACAGGTACTTTGTGAAGCTGGGCAAGTAAGGGAACAGGTAGCTGGAGACTATCAAAGAAGAGAGGGATTGGATCAAAGGATCAGCGCAAGACACAGGTTGGTTCTTTCTATTCCTCTCTATCTATAGTTCATAAAGGAAATACAAAAGTAGTTTTTCTCTGTTTGTTTCTAAGGTAGCTGTCACACCTTGGTGGGATAGAGCAGTTCTAAATAGACACTTTTCCCTGTAACAAAATGGTGACCTCGCTGGGGAGCTAATTAGTTTGTTTGTTTATCATTCTTTGTTTGTTTGTTTCATAAACTTATAAGTGGCATTCGAACTGCATTTTCCATAACAAATACAAAGTAGACATCTGCTGCTTCAATCCATTCATTGGATCTGTTTATGATTTGATCAACTGATTCACAAACTATCTGATTGCCCTTGTGATAGCTCTTAGATCCTCCTTAGATCTACTCCTGATTGTTGAATTACTGATTGCTTTTACTAGGCCAAAAACCAAAGACTGAACTGCAAACTGTGACCTGGAACCCGGAAAGATTCTCGTTTCTGGCCCAGCGCAGGTACTGTTAAGAGATCCTGAATTTCAGCGCACTTCCCGAAAGGGCAACCTGCGCTGCATTTCAGATTCTCTGTGTTACAGGTGCGCTGATCAGACTAGCCCTGTGCAGCTGTGGTTCTTGTGTTTCATTCTTTCCAGTTCTATCTCTACATTTTGCTGCCTATGATCAGTATATGTCTGTTTGAAACCCCTTTTCCTTGCTGTTATTCCGCCTCCTTTGTATAAAAGAACTGCAGATGTTTTTGTGTGTTTGTTGAGTCATTTACAGTTCTCCTTAGCGAAAGTAACGTAATCGTACTGTCGTCCTTTGATTTGAATCTGTCGTAAGTGTCGATTTCAATCGTAGGAAAGAGTTTGATTGCTGTTGATGGTTGATTATACTGTTACTATTGCTTTTGGTCTGAATTTGTGATTTTCTAGTGTCAAAAACGAGTATTCATTTCAAAATCGTAAGGTTTCGTAATCGTCTCTATCTTTTGATTTTGAAAAGAAGCTTCTTTGTGTTTGTCACTTGAAAATAAATTCAGATTTGTGCATCAACTTTCTTTTTAGCATCCATGTACTAAGAATGTCAAAAACAAATGCATGCATGTGCATTTGCATATAGACAGTCTGTTTGGCTTGATTTAGGAAAGTGCATTTACGGTGTGCTCTTTGCTCTTTGTGAAAAGATTGTGTCTTTCTTTTCCCCTAGTAGCTAGGATTTTCATTGCACAAAAGAGATAAAAGTTTGTTTATCATCTTTAGATTGCATGTTAGGAATTACATCTACATCTCGTGGTGAACCCGAAAGGCAAACTTCATAAACAAGATCAACTTAAAATAAATTCAATGAATCTAACAACGCTTTGGAACTTAACGCACAACATTTAGAGGTATAGGCTAGAGACATATTCCGGCGTCGTAAAACCTGGTAACTGTTGTTCTCACTGATGGTTGGGTGATTCCTCCACTTTGAGACGATAAGTGCCAGTACGGACTTGTGCTCCCACGTACCGTCGAGTATATTTTGGGAGACCCCTATAGGCTTAAATCCTTTATCCATAGGAAGCCGTGTCTACCGCTCTATCGATCGCAATGCACTGAACACAGCATTCGGGAAGATTGACTGCCGTACCATAAAAAGTATTCTGCAGTTTTGCGATTGGTTTGGTACTCCCTTTACCTAGACTTCCAGAGCAGTCCCTTTCATTCCTTTTCAGACTCCTTAACGGAAAAGGTCCATCTGAGCACTTGTCACTTCAGGCTCATTAAAAATCGAAGGCGACTAGAGTCATCTTTTGTTTTTTCTCGACTCTTAAAAACTAAAAAAACAAGTTGTGTCAAAGCGTCTAAAAATTTATTTTAAACGGAATATTCATTACCCATTTCCTACGTTGATCTTGGGTTGAGAAAATGGAGTCCACCAACCAAGGAATTCCCCTTGGGGGAAATCCTAGTCCCTTCTCCTCTTGGGGAGATGTTGGTGCACCCCATATGGCCACATTGTCGCTTCCGGGACTGACAATTGGTTTGCCTGTATGGTTCTTCTCAACCTCTGTCTTTCAGAACACCACTATTCCTGAACAATCGAATCAGCAATTAGACGAGTCCAGAGTTACCCACCAACCTTCTACTTCCTCTAATTCTTCCTCTCCTCCTTCCTCTTCGCTTGATGGGGCTGGTAAAGCCAAAAGTCAAGTTCCTAAGGAGAAGAAAGAAAAGAAGAAGAAAGAGAAGAAGAAGAAGGAGCCAAAAGCGAATGGGGGCAAACGAGTGTCGTCTAACAAAAATCCACACACTGCACCGACCAGGCCTATATCACCATGTGTCATTTGCAAAGGAGACCACTTTCACAGAGATTGTCCTTGCATCCCTCGGATCTTAAGGGACTAGTCTCCTCGTTTGCACAAACCGGTGTCGTCAACCTCTGATGATCATGTTGAAAACACACCGTCAACTAGTGAAAGTGAAGCCCCAAGACAAAAAGGAAAATATAGATTTCCTTGTAAACTATGCGCAGGCGATCATGCCGTCCACCGTTGTCCCTTCTTAGACGAAGCTAAAAGAGTTTTGGATGATCATCCAGTTTCACCGTTACGACTTCCTCCTGGATATAAAAAACTCTTGCTGAGTCCGTCACTAGTTGAAAATCTGGCTGACCCGCTCAGGTGGTCAGCCGAAGCATCTGTCATTGAAGATGAACCATCTGAATCCATACCAGACGAAAGTCAAAAGGTCGAGGCAGCAGTTGACCCGGTCTTGCCTTCAGAGGTTCCATCTTCAGATGATACAATCACTGAAGAGAACAAGGATGACACCGTCCAAATTCTTTTCATAAGCACAGACTCCAACGAACATGGGGACAATTTACCCGTTCCTTTACCGCAGGAAGGAAGTTCGTCAGAGTCGTACCCGGCCATCTATTCGGTCCCACATCCAAGCAACCTAGTTGTCTCCTTCGACTAGAATCAACTAGGCAGACCCCGTTTACCAGCTAGTGTACCATTCTGAATTATTGTTTAGATATATAGAATGGTTATGCCTGGTACCATCATAGATGAGGGGGCTTCTGTGAGTATCCTTTCCTCAACTGCTTGGAAAGCGCTTGGTTCGCCACCGCTTTTGCCCGAGATGAGAAATCTGACAGGCTTTGATAAAGGAACCAGTCAACCGTTAGGGATCCTTCCCGATGTGCCCATAACATTGAGAGGGAAAGCCATTCACATGAATGTAATGGTAGTTCAAGGACCCCTGGATTACAATCTACTCCTTGGATGAGACTATATTTATTGCATGGGAGCAATTGTCTCCTCACTCTTTAGAGTAATGTGTTTTCCGCACGAAGGAAGAGTGGTCAAGCTCGTGGACCAGCTTTCATTCCCCGGATCATACAGAGCAAATAGTCATATACCATCCCTGAATGGTCTTTTCACGCAAGAAATCTCTCAATCTCCAGTCCGTCCTTCCGATGAGCGCGAGTAATTCGGAGGGATATGACTGAAACCCAGGGGGCATGCACCCTGGTCTGCTTCGGCAGGAAAAAATTGGGTATAGGGTAGGTTTCTATGAGAGAATATGACTAGTCTGTACCCCCGTCCGTGATTGGAAGAGGGGGTTATTCTAGAACAAGATTCTCTTGTCAAAGTTATGCGAGTTGGCGAGCACTGCCACTCACCTTTGTTTATTTCAGTAAACATCGCCGGAGAAGTGTTTTGTTTGCACTGTGAATAGAACGATCTTTGGGTAACTTGTAAGAGGTAGGCCTCTCTCGGTAAAACAAATGTTTTAACGGACTAAAGAAGGGGTAACCTTGAAATTCTATTTTATACCTGGGGGCATGCAAACCTTTTGGAGTGCAAGCGAAGAGTGACTATTTATTTTTTAAATTTTTAGGACCTCTAACCCTTTAAACTCGTAGGATTGGTCGTCTCCTAACTTGCATAAAGAAAGGATGTGGGGCAAAACTCTAAAAGTTTCCGTTTTTATATGAGACATTCTTATCATACGACTGGATTAATCGAGCAGTGTTATCGCAAGGTTCAAGCTCGTTAAAAAATAAACCCACATCGAGCAGTTTTAGCACATAGTTCAAGCTCGTTAAAAAATAAACATAAGACATGAGCAAATGTTTCCACCCGCGTTTAAGCTCGTTAAAAAATGAACTATTCCTCGGTAAATAACCACCGTGAATGTAGTACTTCAGCCATTAAAGCCTTGGTCGTGTTTGCACCGTCACCTCCACTTTTTCATTGGCCGATCATTCACCTCCATTTGATTGTTTACCCATTTTGAGGAACAGCTGCGAAGAGTGATCTCACTAGCCATCCTTGTGACACTGTCATGATTGGAAAATTCCAAACCTTACCTAGAATCAGCTGCTACCCGTTTTATCACTCTGTTAACACCCAGGTTGTTCCCTTTGACTCCCAAGGGAATACGGCCGGGGTAACCACTAACCAATCTTTGGATTATAGGTTCTAGCCCACCTATAATCAGAGAGGGCTCTCTCTTTAAAGTTTATCTCTGCTTTGTGAAGATTTTAGGCTAGTTATGAGTTCAGGTTTTGATTTATGTTTTGGTTGAGGGATATCTTTCTGTGCCTAAGGTGAAAGTCTTCAGATAGTGTTAATCCATTGGGCAATGGAGTCTGTGGCTACAGGTTGTTTGAAATATTGAGTTGGGTTGCTGAAACTACAGGGCCATTTAAATACTTCATGAAACAAACTTAAATTGTGATGGTGAAGTGTATATAACCAGTGGAAAGCAATTAAGAATTTTCCACTAAGCTGGGAGTGTGAGAAAGAGATATATTGCACAGGAGCAGACTTGAATTCCTGAAACAATAATCACTGTGAAAGATATAGTGTGGAGGTGCAGCAATTAAGAATTACACCTTTATTACTATAACTGAAGAAAAACATTTATAATAGCTTAGATTGAGTTCAGGGTAATCTATGATTAAATCCTGGAACTATTCTTTTTCCTTGCTATTAACTGTGAAACATTGAGCATGAATGAGCTATGAAAAGATAACAAAAACACATAACGAAAGTTTGAAGAAAAACTTATTGTGCCATGAGATACGCAGGAATCCTGTAACGTTCAGCAAAACACCATAATGCCTCAGACAACGCAGAGCTTTGGAAATTCCATCGGCTTTTGTATTAATTCTCTGAAAATTTACAGCAGAAGAACTCTAGAAAAGAAATCAACAACAACCCCTGCAAGCTTATGCGAGGGGGAATATATACAATCGGTCATACAAAAATATCTGAACCGGTGAGTCACTTGAGAAATAAATACGTTCACCAACTCTTACAGAATAGTAGATAAGGAAGTTATTACAACTTTGAATACAAAATAAATGCTCTTTAATTCTGTCAGAAGACTTTTTGACCTTTGGAGGCCACTGAGTCAGTTGAACGTTCTGTTTTAATGCTGGATGATGTGACTTTATGGCTCTGTCGTGCTGCAGCTTTCTCGGCCCTGTCATCTGTAGCTGTCAGTGCTGCTTTGTTGGCCGAGTAGGTTTGCTGAGCTGGCTCAGCCCATTCTTCTCCATGCACACTGAATTCATCAAATTTTCCTGTGCACGATAACTTATGCATTTTAGATGACAAAAAAATTTGATGAGAGGCTCTGGTTCACAGTATTAACTGTATCATTTTAGTCCAGAATTCCTGTGTGGGCAATTGATGTCTCAGAATTGCCTCTAAGGTCTCATCTGCCTCTGTGTATTTGTAGAAGTTTGGAGGCACTTCAAACAAATGTTTGATCTCATTCATTATAAAAAATAAGTTCTCCACTCTGTTGTAGAGACTTTGCCCAGATGCTGTCCCAGTTTCTTCTGAAGTACTTGGCCTTTCAGTGATCTGATTTGTAGCAAATGTGTTGACCCTCTTAGCATAGTTTTCATGTGAAAGTAGTTTCCCTGCACTGTTCAGTAAGCCAGGAAGACCTCTGCCTTGTAATGCTACAAACTTGTCCATAAACCTGTTAACCTCTGTCTGCATGTCCTGGCTTCTTCTTTCCAGTGTTTGTACCAGGCTTCTTAGTGTAAGGACCCTCTTTATCAGCTGGATGGTTTCAGTTCTATTGGGAATTCCCATTGCTGCCAGCTGAGCACTTGTTCTGTTATTAAGCACATTAATCATTCTATTGGCAACCTCAGGCATATTGCCTAGAGATGCCCTTGCCCTCTGGATTTCCCTATGTGCTTTCCCTATGAGCTCCATCTGCTCATGAATAGTCTCAATGTACTGCCATTGATCAGTGATTGATTGGCCAATGTTGGCCAATAGAACTATTTTGAGCTCAGCTGTCACTTTGTCAAGTGTGAGCTCCTTCTCTAGCTCCTTTATCTTCTCCTTAAGGGCCTTTATTTGCCTTCCTTTTTTTGCTACAGTCTGCTTGGATTTATCATATTTTTCGTTTAACTTAACTAAATTCTCCCTGGCCTCATTTAACTCTGCCATTTGGGCCTCTAGGGCCTGAATTTCATTCTTCAGCTTCTGCATATCCAGGCTTGGAGCCTGCTCTGTTGTTGGTGCTGGTGCTGATGTAGATGGTGCTGTCTATCCTGGCTGTTCTGTAGGAGGAGCAGTAGTCTGAGGAGGTTCCTCCAGATTGATTATCTCTGGAGGGGGCTGAGAAGTTCGGCCTCCTTCCTTTTGTTGCAATGCTGCCTGCAGTGCAGCCTCTGATTCTCCCAATTTTTCTTGTGTCTGGATCAGCTGTTTATATAATGATACCAGCATAGCTGCTGCATCTTGGTCATGCCTTAGCTGGGCAACTTCTTCTGCCTGAGGATGAAGAGTTGCTGGGATTTTGATCATTTTCCTCAATGCTGCCTTATCTGCATCCCTCAATTTCAACAGTGCTTGTACAGCTTTGATGTCCTTGGGATCATGCCCAAGTTCTATGATGATGTCCTCCAACGCTTTGATTCGGTTGTCCTTTGCCTGGGAGGAAGCATTTTCCAACTCAAGTTGGGCAGCTGTATTATTTAGGCTATTTTCCAGCCTGAGATTTACCAATGTTTTGTCTGCCAAGGTGGCATACACCATCTCACCCGTCTGCTTATGCAATTCAATTTGATCCATTGGGTGGATGTCCTTGGCAAGGACCTCAAGGTTGGTCCTTATGTAGTCGGCAGGTGATTGTGGCTGCAGCATGGTTGGCATAAAGTGGCTCATGATCACTTTGCCCTCATGTACATCGTATGCAGACATCAACCTTTGTTGGTTAGTAGGAGCCATTTTCAACAAGTGATTATAGAGCTGTATCTTGAGTTTCACATTCCTCCTTTTAATATCAATGAATTGATGTTTGATGCCTGCTTCAGCTCCCCTTTGCTGGCTTAAGGAGCTGACTTCTCCTCCAACTGTTCTTTCCTGTTCCTGCTGAAAGGAACTTGCTGAGGCTTCCATGCTTGGTGGGCCCATGCCCAAAGACTGTCCCATAGGCATTTCCTCCTTAGAGAGGGGATTCATTCTGTGCCTTTTCTCCCCTTGACTTATAGATGTGGTGAGGGGAGTCTCTCTGTCCCTCTTCCGGTTTCTATCCTCATTCTGTGGGGTTTGGAGGACTGAAGCCTCCACTATTGTTTCCTGCCTAGGAGGCAGAGTTTCTTGAGTCTGCTGCTCAGTGGATAATGGGGCCTGTGATGCTTGCTCTTGTTGCACTGGTTTCTCCTTTTCTCGCTGTTTTTTCTGCTGTACATCTTGCTGTTGTACTCCCTGCTGCTATTGCTCTTCTGTGGGAGCTAGCTGCTCTGGCTCCATCTATTTCTCTTTGCCCTTGCAGGAAGTAGTCCTTGCTGCTTGCTGATGCGCTGTGGAGGAAGAGGCAGCTGCTCCTATTTGCCTTTGGTGTAAAGAGGAAACCTGTCCACAAGTTTCCAAGTCAGCCTCTTTCTCAATATTTTTTGCTTCTCTTTGTAGCATTTTCTCTCTAGTGATTGGTTCTTCTAGAGTGCCCTCTTCCCAACTTGGTAGATTGGCATATTTCTCAATATGAGGCAGTTTAATGTGAGCATAGCCACCCAATTTATGTTTTATCCTCCTGAGAAAAATGAAATGATTAGGGTCATAAGGCATCCATTTGAAACTAGTTTCTAATCGGAGGGCCTCTAGCATGCTATCTGCTTCCTTCCATCCCTCCTCCCTTATGTTGTAAAGAAAAGGGCCTAGCTGGTTTCTGACCTTGAGTTGCACTTTTTTGTTTTTGCTATGAAAATGGATCTGGTCTGCATTCCCAAACTGCCTGAAGTACTCCAAGGCAAATAGTCTCATAGGGACATATCTTGGCAGCCTATAGGGGTCCAACTCACAGCCATAAACTCTGATTACTGTGTGGTGTTGGTAAAAGTACCAATCACCAATTCTGTAGGACTTGGAGAGATGTAGAATTCTTTGCATTTCCTCAGTTAATCTTGGAGGAGGAACACCATATAACAGGGTCATTGCTGGATGAATGAACAGGTCTATGAACTCACAGTAAGTGTATGGTGAACGGGAGGTGCAATGAAAAACTGAGGTCCAAAACACTACAGACCTTGGATTCCCCTGGGCATCAAGTTTCTTAAGGGGAATGGGGAAACTGTCTGGCTGATAAAATAAGAACAGATGATAGATGTATGAGGTGTATCTGAACACCTTTTCCCTTTCTAGATTCAACAGCTGCTCATGAATCTTGTTTGCAATATATTCAGCATAGTCATAGTGCACAGCAGGAGGCTTCCCAGGAGAAAATATAGACAGCATGGCCATTATGGTATCATCAACATCTTCAACTCCCTTGTAGCCCAGGACATAGCTAATCAAATCTACCAGCATCTTCCCCAAGTCATTTAGATATGAATGTCCAATAGGAGGTGTTCTCAGAGCTTCAGAGCTTGGCTGAATGAATAACTGATTAATTTTGATGATTTGGGCACTGGACAGGTTGCCCCCCTTCTTTAATAAATCTAACATGGAGAGAGGAGTCAATGGTCTTGCAGAATGGAAGTTGAGCATTTGATTTATGGCCTCAGGGGTAATATGAAACAAGACTTCACCTGAGGGATTGAGAACAGCTCTCTGGCATGGATCGTAGCACTCACAACATCTATGGATCAAGTCTGGAAGGGCATTGACTTGAGGGAGGTTGTAAATGGGCAAGTTGGAGTCCCAAATCCCTAAAATATCAGCTCCACTGAGGTGTTGAGCTCTTAATTCATTTAGCATATGAATATTATATTTAGAATTTATTGGGAACCAGTCTAACATCTGATAATCAATATCTCCTAGAGCTTTCCATTCTATCTCTCTTTGTGGGGCATTCAGAGGTTGAATGTTCAATGCTATTGGTGTCTCCATGGCTACTTTAGGACTCTGTTTGTACTAGAACTGGTTTCAGTGAACAGATGAAAACAGAGGAATATTTCTTGGGCAAAGAGGTGAATTGCGAGGCACAGAGGGCAAATGGCAGTGACAGCAATTGGAATACTGCACAGGGCCCTGATAGAGCAAATGCTCGACCTAAACGACTCTCTTTACGGTGAATTTGGGCAGCTCGGGTTCTAGTTCACGAATGCGCGAACCAGCTGTATATTTAGGTAAATTTGGCGAAATGCAGGTTCTGCAGAGGAGCTTTCGACTCAATAGTTGGAAATAGGCATAGGTTACTGGAGGTTTGCCGGTGAATTCAGTGTTTTTCACTCTTTTAAGCTAGTATCTGGACAAATATGGATAAAACTAGGCGCGGGAGGAGCAATTTTGATAAATACCTCTGTAATTGCAGGCAATGGCTACGAATGTAGGTGGAATTGAAGCGCCGACAGTCTCTGGGTCGATTTCCGCAGGTTGGCAACGAATGAACGTAAATTGCATGCAAAGCAGAATAGTTCTTGTTTTTTGCAAAAGTGAGAAAAACCGCGTTTTTCGACAAAAATATGGACTTTTGGGTCATTGGCGCTTTTTTTGGATGACGTCAGCATGACGTCATCAGGTGGGGTCAGGGTCGGATGACGTCAGCATGACGTCATCGGGTGACGTGGCAAGCGGTGAGTGGTCCACGGGGATGGTGAGGTGGTGGACAGGTCAGCGCAATTGCGGGCCGGGCGATGATGCGGCGATGAGGAGGCAATGACGTGTGCATCTCATGGCAATGACGGGGAAGTGACGTGAGCAGTGGAAAACCATAAGTGGTAAGCGGGTTTTCTCGGACCACCTTAGATACGGTCGCGGTTTTGTCAGAGGGCGACCCGAGAGAATACGGGGGTGACGCGTGGCGAAGGCCTGACGTCACCCTCTGACAATTTCTCGGGTGCTATCTTACGGACGTCGGGCCCGACCCGATATGCATGTGGGCCGTCTGATGAGAAGAGCTGGATCCGACGGTTGACGGATCGCTAAGGCGTCAGGACGATACGGCAGCAGGTGGGGATTATTTTATTATTTCTTTTGAAATGTGTGCCCGGCGGCGACTTAGGAGTTCGGCGGATAACATGGGTTTTCAGTGTATTTTCAATGAAAATGCGCTTTTGCGCCAGACTTTGGATAAAGCCGAAATGTGGGTTTTTGGTGCATTTTTGCAAATAATGTGGGTTAGGGGCAATATTGTCTTTTTACAAGGGTTTTTTGCAAATGAAATGGGTAAAGGGTTTCAAAGGTTTCTGAAGGGAAAAGAGGGGAGAGGCTTAGGTTATTAAGGTGACCAGAGGTCAATTTAATCCCTGACTTTGGACATATGGCTATAATGCCAAAGGGGGGGGGATATTTATAGAATGCTTGGGGTTTATACACCATAGTGTTTATAATAGTAGGGAAAAAGGGGAACATAGGGGATTTAGATAATAAGAAGTTAGGGGTTAATATGGGTGGAAAAGGTGGATGAAGGGGAAAATACTAAGTTTTATGTGAAAATAAGTTAGTTTTAGGAAGTAGATCAAAATGAAAAGAATTTTAGACAAGAAATGTGGCTTTTAAAGGAATAAGAACCAACATAATACCTTGAATTCTTCCATGAACATGGCTGGCAATGAGATGTTAGCAATGAATGTGAGGGGGGGATTAGGAAGTTAGACATGCTCCTTTGTGTTGCTGCAAATGATAGGGAAGAGGAGCTTCCCTATCTATTGATGTTTCCTTGATATTAGACTAGCAAAATTCACTTGAAAGGAATGACATTTCTGCAACCTTCTCTACCTACCCATCTACTTGCCTAGCATTTTTTGTTTCTTCATGGAGGATGCACTTAGACATGCAGATCCCCATGTGCCTTTTCTTTTCCTTTGGCTTTTTTCTTTTGATTTTCTATCTAGAACTACCCTTATTGCTTCCAAGGTCCCAGATTAAGCAGTTGGGAACCTTACTTCTCTACCTAGCTACTGGTCTGCCAAGATTAAACAGTTTGGACAGACTTCTTTCTCTATTCTACAATAGAAAATTGAAACATGGCATGATCCAGATTGGGCTATTGGACCATCCATAAAATTGAGTCAACATCCAGCTACGTACACACATTGTCTTTGCTTGGAAATATGGGATCTTTGCATCACCAAAGCAGAGCATATTTGGAACTTTCTTTGCCAATCATGAAATATGAAACCTATTGGTATAGGTAGCTAACAGTGGCTCCACATGGGGATGGTTTTTCCATTTGAAAGACCAAGAACAGCAGGTCAGAATGCCTGGGCCCTTGACTTCTTTTACCAAAACTTGGAGTATTCTTCTTTGAAACCTCAAAATTGTGCTCTTCCCATCTTGGTAGATCTCTGAACTTATTGCCTTTTGCTGATAGCTCACAAAACTTGGGAAGCTGCATTATTTACATATTAACAAAAACTAATATATACACCTGAATATGTACAAGGGAAACTTAGGCTGCACTCATGGATAGTAGTCAAAATAGTGCTTCAACATCCTGCCATTCACAGGACCTTCATCTAAATCAGCTTCATCAAGACTTTTAAGGAAATAAGTATTATTTCCTTGCACTGCTTGAACAACAAATGGTCCTCTCCAAAGGGAATCAAATTTTCCATGTTTTCCTTTATCTTCCCTCCTTGAATCCCACTTGAGGACTTTGTCACCGATGTTAAAATCTTCTGCCTTGGTCCTTCTATCAAAAGCTTTCTTTAACTTTTCTTGTAAAACTTGAACTCTGCTATAAACTTGGTCTCTAGTTTGCTGCAAACATATTATTTGATTGATCCTTCTTTGCATGTCATTAGGCTCAGCTTGACTTTCTTGAAGTAGTTTCATAACGGGAACCCCAAGTGATGAAGGAAATTTGGCTTCTAATCCATAGACTAACTCATATGGGCTGACCCCAATTGATCTCTTGGTTGTCAGTCTATCTGCCCATAAGGCATTGACCAGCTTCTTATGCCAATTCTTCTTATTTTCTTCCAACACCTTCTTTATGATGTTTACAAGGCTTTTATTTGATGATTCTGCTAGGCCATTTCCTTGGGGATAGTATGCAGTAGAATGGCCCAAGGTAATGTGGAATTTGTGGCAGAAGTTCACCATCTTCTTAGATCTGAAAGCAGCAGCATTGTCTGTTATTATCTTATCAGGACAACCAAATCTAGCAAGGATATTGGTCTCAAGGAACTGAATGATAGTGGAATCATTTGCTTGTCTGCATGGAACAGCTTCAATCCATTTAGTAAAGTAGTCTGTTGCTGTTAGAATCCATCTATGTTGGCCTGAATATGAAGGATGAATTTCCCCAATGAAATCCAAGCCCCATTGTTGAAAAGGTCTCTCTGTTGCAATAGGTCTCAAAGGTAGTGGCAGTAACTTTCTCTTTCCCTCAAACACTTGGCATTTGTGACATGAAGTGGTAAATTTTTTAACATCAGAGAAAACAGTGGGCCAATAGTAACCAACCCTCAGTATCTTATCCACAGTGGACTTCCAATACAAATGTCCACCACAATCACCTGCATGGAATTCTTTCATGACATTGTTAGTCTCATTCTCAATCAAACAGTTTAACAATATACCCTCATGGTTTTTCCAAAGCAAATTGCCATCCATGACAAAAAATCTTGAAGCTTTCATTTTTAGGAACCTACATTTAGTTCTGGACAATCCTGGGGGAGCACACAGGTTTTGTAACACATAACATATATCAGAATACCAAGAGGATTGCTCAAAGGCCACATTGATCTTTGGAGTCGCCAGCTCCGGTTCATTGTCCAGTTGGTTTATGTCTAAGGCTTGGAAGTTTGCTTCTGTCATTAATTTGGCCAAACCTTGCCCTTTTATCAGTTTTGTAGGTTTTATTTCAATATCAAATTCCAAGATGTTGGCAATCCATTTTCCTCTTCTGCCCTCTAAGTTCTCTTGAGTAAGTATGTCTTTTACAGTAGGACTTGGCACATATGCTATAACATGGGAGTAAAGGATATAAATCCTAAAGTCTTTAATGGCCTTGACCAAAGCATAAGCTTGCTTCTCCATGATCTGATATTTCAGAGGTGCATCTCTAAGAGCTCTGCTAAAGAAAGCAATGGGTTTTTCATTTCCTTGGTCATCTTTCTGTAATAAAACAGCAGCAATGGTATGCTGGGAGGCAAAAGAGAAAATGATAAATTCTCTGTCAAATTGAGGATTTGTTAAGACCGGTGTTTGGGTAAGGGCCAGTTTTATGCCTTCAAAAGCTTGATTTGCTTCTACTGTCCATTTCACTTTTGAATCCTTCTTTAGCATGTTATTTAGTAATCTGATCAATTCTGCTAAGTTTGGGATAAACCTCCTTAAGAAGTTGATCTTTCCCAAGAAGGCTTGTAATTCTTTGATGTTTCTTGGGTGGGGCATTTGTAAAATAGTTTGTATCCTGTCTGGGTCAATCCTAATGCCATCCTTTGAAATAATATGACCCAACAACTTACCTTCTTCCAAACCGAATAGAGATTTCTTAGGATTTAAGGAAATCCCATATTTTCTACATGTTATGAATATTTGCCTCAAGTGCTTCAAGTGTTCTTGGTCAGATTTTGAGAAGGGTGTAAGGTCATCTAGATAAATAACAAGAAAGTCATGAATCTCCTTGGCAAAAGCAATATCCATTGCTCTTTGAAATGCAACCCCTGCATTTTTCAATCCAAAAGGAATTTTTACATATTTGAATGTTCCCCATGGGGTTGTGAATGCAGTTTTGTCTTGATCATCAGGGTGTACTAGGATCTGATTAAAGCCTGAGAATCCATCAAGTAATGAGATCCTTAAAGCCCCTACCACTCTTTGGAGAATGTGATCCATCTTAGGTAAGGGATAATTGTCTTTGAGGGATACTTGGTTTAGGTTTCTAAGATCAACACAAAGCCTTATTTCACAAGTTTTCTTTCTTGTAGGGACCAAATTTGAAATCCAGTCTGAAAACCTGATTGGTGCTATGATGCCAGCTTTAAACATTTTTGCAGCTCCTTTTCAATTGAAGGGAGAAGCATGGGATTGATCCTTCTCAATTTCTGCTTAAATGGCTTTTGATTAGGCTTGAGAGGGATAGTATGTTGAATAACAGAGGTGTCATAGGATTTTAAATCCTCATAACCCCATGCAAAAACATCTTGAAAATCTTTGAAGAGGTCAATGTATTTAGGCTTTTGGTCAGGAGGTAAGGATGCAGACAATTTTATTATCTTGGGTTTCTCAATGCTTCCAATGTTGCATTCCTCTACGGCAGAATTAAGGGGCTGCATTTTTGGTTTTCTAGCGACATCATTTGAGTCAAAAATATCCTCTAATGGAGTTAGGCCTGTTGGAAGAAAATTGTCTTTCAATTGTATCACTTCAGCTTCAGCACCAGCTATTTCTTCACAACTGATTTGTTGGATTTCTTGTATGTTGTCTTTGTTAAAAATTGTTGGATGTAGCAATTGGTTAGCTATTTTGGGTGATATTGGCTTGTTGTTCTGTTCATTTAGTATTTGTGATTGACTTGCTCCCTCAGTGTCAATGTTTAATCCTGCAAATTCTTGTTGTAATGTCAAGAAATTATTTATTTGTGTATCATCATCAAATACTTGCCAATCTTTAACATTGTTTGGGACAGAAGGTCTGTGTTTTATCTCGGCTGTGAAGCAATGGCTAGGTTCAAATGGTAGTTTACAGGTGCTTGCAAATGTGGCCAAACTATGAGCATGAAGATTATGGGTCCTAGAAATTTTGGTAATTTGAAAATCAGTGAAGGAGTTTAGTATCTCAGCAACAACAGACCTATAAGATCTCAATCTTTTTTCATTGGTGACAAAATTTCCCTTCACTTGTTGGATAATTAAGTCTGAATCTCCCATGATTGAAACCTTTGTGGCTTGTAAGGATTTTACTAGTTTGAGGCCTAGTAAAAGAGCTTCATATTCTGCCATATTATTAGTGCATCTGAAATTTAGCCTATAGGCTCGACCTTCTGCATGACTATTATGCTTGTTATGTATCCAAACTCCAGCTCCTACCCCTAATTTGTTAACTGACCCATCAAATTCAAGGAACCATAGGATCTCTTGTTTTAGGGGAGACTTAACAGCTTCTCTGTAACATGGAATTGTGAGTTGAAGTTGTGGTTTTTCGCCTGGTTTGTCTTCTAGGACAGTTTCATTATTTGATTGCTCAACCATTATTTCAAGAGCAGCAATTTGTTCATTAATGTCCTGATCTTGTTTGAGTGTCTTGGTTTTATCATCATTTGTAGAACCTGTATTATCGTTGAAGAGAATATAAGAGTCTATGTCAGAATGGACATCATATATGGGAAAGTTTTGAGGTTTTTCTTCACTACTTACCATGTATTTCATCAGTGTTTCTCTGTATAGTCTCTTAGGTTGCCAAAAGAGAGATATGGTGGCATATGACATGTCTAACTGTAGGGAACCTTGAAGTTTACCCCCCCATGATCTTGATAACAACATTCCATATTTGGGTGGGATATCAGCAACTAGAACATCCATCAGGATTGTCTTATTTGGGTATTGGACAAGTGATACACAGAGATCCTTGATGAGACCTACACACTTAACTTGGCTGGAGTCAAATGAGAATAAGTCCTTTTATGGTCTTGTAATATCTAGATTTAATCTTTCCATGACTGATTTGGGCATCAGGTTGTGGGAAGCGCCTGAGTCAAACATTGCATTGTGTAATACCTTATCATGAACATGCAGACTGACATAAATGTTGGCATTATGAGACAAGTGTTGTCCTTGATGGCAAATCACACTGATGACAAATCATAGTGCAGAAGGATAGCAGCAAGGAATTGATGATCAGTCTACAAGTATGAAGAAAAATATATACACACTGGTTCACTATATACCAAGTCGCGTATACAAGCAGGTTCACTATATACCAAGTCGCATATACGCATGTTCGCTATATACCAAGTCGCGTGTACATGCCGGTTGGCTTCAGTAAAAGCGCGTGTATGTGGAAAACTTATCTGTGGCCCACGGCGGTTATTCCTTGGAAGTTGTGCCTATGGTTTTGGACCTTGGTGTCTCGACGGACGTGTTGATCCCTAGTTTTGAAGTTGATGGTATTGGATTTCTATGGTTTTGGCCCTTGGTATTGAATAAGGCCTAAGGCTATATAAGGAGAAGGAAATCATTAGGCAAGTGTATCTAAAAAGTCTTGAATATCTGATGAAGTATTAGATCCAGTATGCAGGTTATGGGTTGATGATGCATTGCTTGATCTGAGCTAAGGAGAGATCTCACGAGTTGATAGAGAACAAGATCTAAGGAGAGATCGGGATCAAATGGTTTGAAATGAACTATCTTTATATGGTTGATTATGCTTATTCTAGATCTGCATACTGACGCAAATAATGTTCTATAAGTGTTATAGTATGATTGATGTCTGGTACAGCTGCAAAGTTATAAGGAAATATTTTTAGATCTATACGCGGGTTAACCTTGGAAAAAGTGCGTATACATGCAGGTTGGGTTCATCCAAGTAGCGTGTACATTGTAAAGCTTGATATTTGAAGTTGCAGATGGGTCTGATGGTTATTGCAGAGTTCTGTGTCTGCTCTGTGTTCTGGTGACTGTGTTGTTGACAGAGTTTCAGTGTTTCAGTGATTAATGATGCAGGTTGTACTACAAGGTGATTGTCTTATGGATCCAGTATGAAAATGTATGAAACGTGGTCTCGGGTAGATCGTAGGCCGGCACCTACGTACTGGTAAACATATCAGCCAGTACAAGAGCAAGGGGAGTAAAGGTTGGAGCATTCTGTAGGTAGGCACCTACGTACTAGTAAATGGATCGGCTAGTACAAGAGCTAAGAGGATTGTAGCCCTCTGTAGGTTGTAGCCTGCGTGCTGGTAAAGGACTGCACCAGTACATTGTAAAAGAAGTTTCTTATTAAAGAAGAAAGAGACGAATTGCAACAGGTGGTTTTCACCCACATTGGGTTTCCACCTTACATCATGGTGTTCATGTGTGTGGCTTTTGTGTGATGATCTGTTCTGTTATACTGCACCTGTTTACTGTTAATATGGTTAATAATGTTCTGATGCATTTACTGAAGATAAGCTAACTGAATCATAAGATCTCTTGATATATGCTAGTTGCAATAAACACAGTAGCGTGTACACGCGGGTTCACTTAACTGAAGTAGCGTATATGTTTCTAAGTATGAAATTGAAAAGTTTTATCTGATCTGATAATACTGATTCACCCCCCCCTCTCAGTATTATTTCCAACAATTGGTATCAGAGCAGGTCCTTTGGTAGAAGCTTGATCGCTTGAAGGAGATCCGGGGAACAATGGGAAAGAAGCTTAAGAAGAAAGCTCACAAGAAGAAGAAGACATCTCAGAAGGACTATGACAGTGGGAGAATCGATTGGGGATTATGTATAAGAAGCTCTTCCGATTCAGAATCAGATTCAGAATCATTATCAGGTATGAATGTGTTATCCTTTGATGTTCCAGCTATATTTCCTTGTCAAAGTGATGGAAGTGATAGTGAAACTATTGAACATGCTTTTATGGGTGAGCAAGAAAAGTATCAAATAGAGGCAGTATTTAGAAGGCTTACAGACAAAGTTAAAGATCAACAAGATCTATTGAACAAAAGGGAATGTGCTTTCAAAGAAGAAGTTACCAAACTCAAAGCTCAATCAGAGGAAGGAAACAAGGTAAGAAAGTTACTCAAGGACAAAGAAAATCAATGTCAAAAGTTGCAGCATGAAGTGACATCATTAAGAAAAGAAGTCAACGAAAGAAGCACAACCATCAAGAAACTCAAAGATAGATCCAGCTACTATGAAAATCTTGAAGCTACAATACTCTCACTAAAAGGAGATCTTGAAGAATCAAAGAAGCAGAATACAGATCTACTCCAAGCTATTGCAAAACAAGAAAACGAAGTCACCAGCTTAAAATCTCAACTAGAATGTGCCTTCCGAGTTCGTCAAATGCAGCAGGATCTGAATGAAGAACAAGAAAAGGAGATTCTCAAACTAAGGCATCAGTTGGAAGAAGGAAGGAAAGATGGAGAAGACATGAAGAAGCAATGTCTAGAAAAGGAGGAACAACTTCAAGTTGAGGTAAATATCTTGAAAGGTAAATTAGAAGAAAAGGATAAACTTTTGAGATTTCAAGATAGTACTAAAGTCTTGGATGATATTCTTAGTAGTCAAAGGTCTCCTGCTATCAAGACTGGTCTTGGTTTTCATGAATCTGTTGAAGGTGAATCTAGTTCACAAGGTGAGGCAAGGAACTCTAAAGAGAAATCTAAAATGATCAACAAGGAGATGAAAGGTCAACCCCATCAACAATCAAGGAAAGAGACTCCTCAAAGAAAATCTTTTACTCTTCCTATGAATAATGTTGAATGTTATGTATGTCATAATCTTGGACATGTTGCAGCTAGATGTAGAAGAAGAAGGGTTCAAGACCATCATGCAGAAAGATCATCACACTCAAGGTACTTTAATGGATATTGCTTTGCTTGCAATATGTTTGGTCACAAAGCTACTGATTGCTACAGGAGGAATATGAAACATGTAAGATGTTATGCATGTAACAAGCTTGGACATATAGCAAAGGAATGCAGGAACAAAGGATGGACATCACACCAAAAGGAGAAAACCTCATCACACTTGAAGATATGTAGGAAGAAGGAAGTATAGTTAGCACAATGTACTGAGACACAGCACAACACAGACATATCAGACTCAGGGGGAGCTGAAAGTGTAAAACTTCAGCATTCTGAATCTCATACACAAGTTCCTTAAAGGGAAGTCGCGTACATACATGAGTTAGACACTGCAAAGTCGCGTATATGTCAGTCTGAGGAAAAGCAGTTGGGACAGGATCAGAAAAAGGATCTGATATGATTCAGTCTATTATTTGCTCTATTGGTTACAGTCTGCTGAGGATGTGTGGAAATGTTTTGTTACTTGTATGATGTCTAGAAGTGTTTTGATCCTAACTTGAGGATGATGATGTTTTGATGCTTATTGCTGATATATGCATGATCAGATCTAACAGATGGCACTGGTTGAGGGGGAGCATATGCCTTTAGTAATTCATTGTTGGCATTATGGTTAATAATCCTTGGTGATGATTCTTATATGGCTAAATGATATATCTTGCTATGATATGATGTTGTGGGTTGTCTATGATAAACTCTCATAGTTACATGGTAGATGTTCAGATCAGATTTATGGTTGATCCTTTGATGATGCTTACATGGTGATCTTCATAAGGATAAGGAGAAGTACAAAGCTTGAATACACATCTTCCTCACTTGATGATGAGTCACTCATATACTGCTGTTGTCATATGCATAAAGATCATACAGTTATGATGCAGGCACTCTTGTGGATAAGGATTGTTGCTGTTGATGATATCAAGAAGTTTTGTCAAATGTGCTTGAGCTCAAGATACATAGTGCTGATACATGGATGACTACTCAAAGTTGCTTTGTTGGACACATGGTGATGAGTTCTTATCTATATGATGATAGGTTGATACTTACATATGTTGATTGATGCAGATGTTCCCAAGTAATGATACTTGGATCATGTAGATCTTGACGTTGATGTAATGGCTATGGTAGTTTCACATGTAATGTGAATGATTTCATGATGATGTTTAAAAGGAGGAGTTGACATCTATGTTCAGACATACCTTGCTGCAGGACATTTACAGGTTGCTGATATGAAAATGGTTGTACGCGAGTTTCATAAGGCCTATCCGCGTATATACGCTTGTTTATGTGGGTGCAGACGCGTATATGGAGTTTTGAAGGAAATCAGCAGGGACAGATGTTGGTTGCAGAAAGTCTGATATGGGTCCGACATAGATCATTTGGCATAGGTTCAGGGGGAGCAGATAATCTTCCAATGATGCATTGTTGGCATTATCTTAAAGCTTTTGGTTCTAGTTCACATTTGTTGTTGGTTTCAAGTGGAACAAAGGCGAAAGGAGAACAGAAGGATCTCTTGGTTGCTGATCTGAATGGTGATTATCAGATGTTGCTGGTGACTTTCATAAGTCTTGGTCTAGTTCTTTCGTCTCTATGTCATATATCTCTTTTGTGGTATCTCTTTCATGGTGTCAAGGTCATGTAACGGCCTATTTTGGTTTCCCCACTATGCCTGGGATGATTGATGCAATATGATTGGTTGTCATATGTAAACTTTTGATGTATCCCCACTTGGTTGGGTGGATGAGTCAATTTTTGTATATCCTCACTTAGTTGAGAGATGGATGTATGTATGAGTCTTTGGTGATAGGAAGATCTTTTATGATGTATAGAGTCATGTTCTTCTTGAAGAACATCTTTTGCAGATCTTGCCTACAGTCAGGAAGAGCATGAACAGCACACTTCAGCAGTACAGAGACTTGGCATGTACTCAGGGGGAGCATTGACAGATTGGTACACTTTGGCATATACAAAGGGGGAGATCATTCAGAGATTTTAACAGATACTCAGGGGGAGTATGGACAGCGAAATGTTCAGCAAAGGAAGAGAAAATCTTCGTCCACCCTTTGCCCTTGATGTCAAAGGGGGAGAGTGATTTGGCGTTGTTGCCATCAAGTCCAAAGTGGGAGATTGTTGGCATTATGATGCATGTGTTGTACTTGATGGCAACCCTCTCATAGAAGAATATCTCACTTATGTATAACTGGATGAATCTTCAGAAGAGATGTCAGATGTGACTGATGGAGGACAGCTCAAAGGAATCAGATCATAGTTCTAAGTGTAACAAGTCAGCTTTGGCATCAAATCCAAAGGGGGAGATTGTTGGCATTATGAGACAAGTGTTGTCCTTGATGGCAAATCACACTGATGACAAATCATAGTGCAGAAGGATAGCAGCAAGGAATTGATGATCAGTCTACAAGTATGAAGAAAAATATATACACGTTGGTTCACTATATACCAAGTCGCGTATATGCATGTTCGCTATATACCAAGTCGCGTGTACACGCCGGTTGGCTTCAGTAAAAGCGCGTGTATGTGGAAAACTTATCTGTGGTCCACGACGGTTATTCCTTGGAAGTTGTGCCTATGGTTTTGGACCTTGGTGTCTCGACGGACGTGTTGATCCCTAGTTTTGAAGTTGATGGTATTGGATTTCTATGGTTTTGGCCCTTGGTATTGAACAAGGCCTAAGGCTATATAAGGAGAAGGAAATCATTAGGCAAGTGTATCTAAAAAGTCTTGAATATCTGATGAAGTATTAGATCCAGTATGCAGGTTATGGGTTGATGATGCATTGCTTGATCTGAGCTAAGGAGAGATCTCACGAGTTGATAGAGAACAATATCTAAGGAGAGATCGAGATCAAATGGTTTGAAATGAACTATCTTTATATGGTTGATTATGCTTATTCTAGATCTGCATACTGATGCAAATAATGTTCTATAAGTGTTATAGTATGATTGATGTCTGGTACGGCTGCAAAGTTATAAGGAAATATTTTTAGATCTGTACGCGGGTTGACCTTGGAAAAAGTGCTTATACACACAGGTTGGGTTCATCCAAGTAGCGTGTACATTGTAAAGCTTGATATTTGAAGTTGCAGATGGGTCTGATGGTTATTGCAGAGTTCTCTGTCTACTCTGTGTTCTGGTGACTGTGTTGTTGACAGAGTTTCAGTGTTTCAGTGATTAATGATGCAGGTTGTACTACAAGGTGATTGTCTTATGGATCCAGTATGAAAATGTATGAAACGTGGTCCCGGGTAGATCGTAGGCCAGCACCTACGTACTGGTAAACATATCAGCCAGTACAAGAGCAAGGGGAGTAAAGGTTGGAGCATTCTGTAGGTAGGCACCTACGTACTAGTAAATGGATCGGCTAGTACAAGAGCTAAGAGGATTGTAGCCCTCTGCGGGTTGTAGCCTGTGTGCTGGTAAAGGACTGCACCAGTACATTGTAAAAGAAGTTTCTTATTAAAGAAGAAAGAGACGAATTGCAGCAGGTGGTTTTCACCCACATTGGGTTTCCACCTTACATCATGGTGTTCATGTGTGTGGCTTTTGTGTGATGATCTGTTCTGTTATATTGCACCTGTTTACTGTTAATATGGTTAATAATGTTCTGATGCATTTACTGAAGATAAGCTAACTGAATCATAAGATCTCTTGATATACGCTAGTTGCAATAAACACAGTAGCGTGTACACGCGGGTTCACTTAACTGAAGTAGCGTATATGTTTCTAAGTATGAAATTGAAAAGTTTTATCTGATCTGATAATACTGATTCACCCCCCCCTCTCAGTATTATTTCCAACAATAAAAAGGTAAGATTCCTGTAACTGCTGTTTTTCCATCAACCTCTGGACCGAAAAGTAGTTTTGGAGTATCATCTAACACATTAACATCATCTTTGTTGTGAGTAAGTTGAAGGGATCTCTTTATTTGTTGTTTGTAGATGTTGTGTTTGGCCAACTCTGAAAGAGGAATGGCTATCTTCAATTTTCCAATTTCTGCTTCTAAGTCAAAAGGTTTTTCAGATTGAGTCTTAGTATTTTGGTTAATAGCCCTTTCTTTTTCAAAGGAATCCTTGATGCCTTCCTCATGATTCTCTTTTTGGTCTTGAGGCTTATCCTTTTTACTTGTCTTTTGAGAAATGTTGCTTGGGTTATGCTCGAAGGGTGATGTAGCTACTGGTTGCTGTTTTGAGGGGGATGTTTCAATTATTTCCTCAACTGTTACCTCATTTGTAATTGGACCAGTTTTTTCACTTGGTTCTATGACAATAGCTTTCTTAGGCTGTGGGGTGTCCTTTGTTTTGTCAGGCTGTGTCACATTTATTGTTCTACTCCTCAATTTATATTGCTTGTGAACTTCATAAACAGCTGTATCATAGCCCTGTTTGAAATCAAATGACTCACCTGATTTGGTTTGGAATTGCTTGATATCATCATCCTCATGATCTTCCTGTGTTAAAAAGACTTGATTTTCACCATCCAAACCCATCAGATTAATGTGAGGGTCTTCATTGGGTTCACCAGATGTGGAAGCTTCAGCATAATTCTCTTGGAAAGGGGGTCTGACATGTTGGTCAGGATCGATCCTTCCAACATTAGGGTTTTGAGTCTTTCTAAAGTTTTGGTTTCTTACATTGCTTGTTTGCCCTTCCCATGATGACTTTCTTTCTATGGTTTCCACTCTGTCCCCAAGTCTATCCATACCTTTGATGATTGCATCTAACTTCTGCTCAAATGCTGAGGGTTCTTCTTTAATGGTAGTTATTCTTTCAGTTCTTGCCCTATTTCTTTTGGCAATCAAATTTGCTTCTACACTTACTGCTATGTCTTGCATGTCTGCCAAAGTAGCAGGGGATCTTTCTCTCAATTGATATGCCATATCAACATTAAATCCATCAGGGAACTTAATTAATGCTAGATCAGGTGGTGGTCTAAGGTTTTGAGGAATGGCACTATAGACAGAATTGAATCTAGTGCAATAGTCCGAGACAGTTTCTTGTGGACCCCTCTTGATGGTGTCATATTCAGATAAAATGTGTAGAGGGTCCTTTTTCTTTTCCCATCTGTTTAGGAAGGATTGATAAAGAGCACCTGAATTAGCTATAGAATTTGCAGCCAGTGCCCTGAACCAAGTTCTTACTTCACCTGTCAGACTTTGTACAAAAATTTTCATCCTTACATCATCATCATCTACCTCATAGTTTTCAAAGTAGTCTTGCATTTTCTTAGTATGCTATAAGGCAGTGTATTTACTGATTCCATCAAAATAAGTGATTTTTCCTTGGTAATCCTGAGGCATGGCCCCAGGATTGTTGGGTAATTGTAGGGGTGCATAACGATTAGCCATATTTGGTGGGATAGGTGGGACAACTGGAACAACAGGAACAGCGATAGCAGTTTGAGTATTAGGTGTTGCCAATATATTTTGTGAAGTGGATGATGAAGAGGGGGAGGAATGAGTGGTATGGAGGTGAGTAGTATGTTTAGCAGGGGTGGGGATAAAACTATGTTGAACTGCCTCAGGGCTAGTTTCAGGAGACTGCTCCCATTCCTCATGGATTTTGTGAGTTTTATGGATCAAATTGGGGTTATCGAAAACAGGAGGAGGATTTGGGTCAGGATTTGACCTAGTGTGCCTAGTTTTCCTTTTGGGAGCCAACTTCTGAACTTCTTTTTGGTATTTTTAGGATATTTTTTAGAACTGTTTCAAGGAACTGCTCATGCTTTTAGAACCACTGTCTAGGGACAGACAACAGTTGAAAAGTATTTCCCCAGTGGAGTTGCCAATTATGTTAACACCCAAGTTGTTCCCTTTGACTCCCAAGGGAATACGGCCGGGGTAACCACTAACCAATCTTTGGATTATAGGTTCTAGCCCACCTATAATCAGAGAGGGCTCTCTCTTTAAAGTTTATCTCTGCTTTGTGAAGATTTTAGGCTAGTTATGAGTTCAGTTTTGATTTATGTTTTGGTCGAGGGATATCTTTCGGTGCCTAAGGTGAAAGTCTTCAGATAGTGTTAATCCATTGGGCAATGGAGTCTGTGGCTACAGGTTGTTTGAAATATTGAGTTGGGTTGCTGAAACTACAGGGCCATTTAAATACTTCATGAAACAAACTTAAATTGTGATGGTTAAGTGTATATAACCAGTGGAAAGCAATTAAGAATTTTCCACTAAGCTGGGAGTGTGAGAAAGAGATATACTGCACAGGAGCGGACTTGAATTCCTGAAACAATAATCACCATGAAAGATATAGTGTGGAGGTGCAGCAATTAAGAATTACACCTTTATTACTATAACTGAAGAAAAACATTTATAATAGCTTAGATTGAGTTCAGGGTAATCTATGACTAAATCCTAGCACTATTATTTTTCCTTGCTATTAACTGTGAAACATTGAGCATGAATGAGCTATGAAAAGATAACAAAAACACATAACGAAAGTTTGAAGAAAAACTTATTGTGCCATGAGATACGCAGGAATCCTGTAACGTTCAGCAAAACACCATAATGCCTCAGACAACGCAGAGCTTTGGAAATTCCATCGGCCTTTGTATTAATTCTCTAAAAATTTACAGCAGAAGAACTCTAGAAAAGAAATCAACAACAACCCCTGCAAGCTTATGCGAGCGGGAATATATACAATCGGTCATACAAAAATATCTGAGCCGGTGAGTCACTTGAGAAATAAATACGTTCACCAACTCTTACAGAATAGTAGATAAGGAAGTTATTACAGCTTTGAATACAAAAAAAATGCTCTTTAATTCTGTCAGAAGACTTTTTGACCTTTGGAGGCCACTGAGTCGGTTGAACGTTCTGTTTTAATGCTGGATGATGTGTCTTTATGGCTCTGTCGTGCTGCAGCTTTCTCGGCCCTGTCATCTGTAGCTGTCAGTGTTGCTTTGTTGGTCGAGTAGGTTTGCTGAGCTGGCTCAGCCCATTCTTCTCCATGCACACTGAATTCATCAAATTTTCCTATGCACGATAACTTATGCATTTTAGATGACAAAAAAACTTGATGAGAGGCTCTGGTTCACAGTATTAACTGTATTATTTTAGTCCAAAATTCCTGTGTGGGCAATTGATGTCTCAGAATTGCCTCTAAGGTCTCATCTGCCTCTGTGTATTTGTAGAAGTTTGGAGGCACTTCAAACAAATGTTTGATCTCATTCATTATAAAAAATAAGTTCTCCACTCTGTTGTAGAGACTTTGCCCAGATGCTGGCCCAGTTTCTTCTGAAGTACTTGGCCTTTCAATGATCTGATTTGTAGCAAATGTGTTGACCCTCTTAGCATAGTTTTCATGTGAAAGTAGTTTCCCTGCACTGTTCAGTAAGCCAGGAAGACCTCTGCCTTGTAATGCTACAAACTTGTCCATAAACCTGTTAACCTCTGTCTGCATGTCCTGGCTTCTTCTTTCCAGTGTTTGTACCAGGCTTCTTAGTGTAAGGACCCTCTTTATCAGCTGGATGGTTTCAGTTCTATTGGGAATTCCCATTGCTGCCAGCTGAGCACTTGTTCTGTTATTAAGCACATTAATCATTCTATTGGCAACCTCAGGCATATTGCCTAGAGATGCCCTTGCCCTCTGGATTTCCCTATGTGCTTTCCCTATGAGCTCCATCTGCTCATGAATAGTCTCAATGTACTGCCATTGATCAGTGATTGATTGGCCAATGTTGGCCCATAGAACTGTTTTGAGCTCAGTTGTCACTTTGTCAAGTGTGAGCTCCTTCTCTAGCTCCTTTATCTTCTCCTTAAGGGTCTTTATTTCCCTTCCTTTTTCTGCTACAGTCTGCTTGGATTTATCATATTTTTCATTTAACTTGACTAAATTCTCCCTGGCCTCATTTAACTATGCCATTTGGGCCTCTAGGGCCTGAATTTCATTCTTCAGCTTCTGCATATCCAGGCTTGGAGCCTGCTCTGTTGTTGGTGCTGGTGCTGATGTAGATGGTGCTGTCTATCCTGGCTGTTCTGTAGGAGGAGCAGTAGTCTCTGGAGGGGGCTGAGAAGTTTGGCCTCCTTCCTTTTGTTGCAATGCTGCCTGCAGTGCAGCCTCTGATTCTCCCAATTTTTCTTGTGTCTGGATCAGCTGTTTATATAATGATACCAGCATAGCTGCTGCATCTTGGTCATGCCTTAGCTGGGCAACTTCTTCTGTCTGAGGATGAAGAGTTGCTGGGATTTTGATCATTTTCCTCAATGCTGCCATATCTGCATCCCTCAATTTCAACAGTGCTTGTACAGCTTTGATGTCCTTGGGATCATGCCCAAGTTCTATGATGATGTCCTCCAACGCTTTGATTCGGTTGTCCTTTGCCTGGGAGGAAGCCTTTTCCAACTCAGGATGGGCAGCTGTATTATTTAGGCTATTTTCCAGCCTGAGATTTACCAATGTTTTGTCTGCCAAGGTGGCATACACCATCTCACCCGTCTGCTTATGCAATTCAATTTGATCCATTCGGTGGATGTCCTTGGCAAGGACCTCAAGGTTGGTCCTTATGTAGTCGGCAGGTGATTGTGGCTGCAGCATGGTTGGCATAAAGTGGCTCATGATCATTTTGCCCTCATGTACATCGTATGCAGACATCAACCTTTGTTGGTTAGTAGGAGCCATTTTCAACAAGTGATTATAGAGCTGTATCTTGAGTGGCTCATTCCTCCTTTTAATATCAATGAATTGTTGTTTGATGCCTGCTTCAGCTCCCCTTTGCTGGCTTGAGGAGCTGACTTCTCCTCCAACTGTTCTTTCCTGTTCCTGCTGAAAGGAACTTGCTGAGGCTTCCATGCTTGGTGGGCCCATGCCCAAAGACTGTCCCATAGGCATTTCCTCCTCAGAGAGGGGATTCATTCTGTGCCTTTTCTCCCCTTGACTTATAGATGTGGTGAGGGGAGTCTCTCTGTCCCTCTTCCGGTTTCTGTCCTCATTCTGTGGGGTTTGGAGGACTGAAGCCTCCACTGTTGTTTCCTGCCTAGGAGGCAGAGTTTCTTGAGTCTGCTGCTCAGTGGATAATGGGGCCTGTGATGTTTGCTCTTCTTGCACTGGTTGCTCCTTTTCTTGTTGTTTTTTCTGTTGTACCTCTTGCTGTTGTACTCCCTACTGCTGTTGCTCTTCTGTGGGAGCTAGCTGCTCTGGCTCCATCTGTTTCTCTTTGCCCTTGCTGGAAGTAGTCCTTGCTGCTTGCTGATGCGCTGTGGAGGAAGAGGCAGCTGCTCCTATTTGCCTTTGGTGTAAAGAGGAAACCTGTCCACAAGTTTCCAAGTCAGCCTCTTTCTCAATATTTTTTGCTTCTCTTTGCAGCATTTTCTCTCTAGTGATTGGTTCTTCTAGAGTGCCCTCTTCCCAACTTGGTAGATTGGCATATTTCTCAATATGACGCAGTTTAATGTGAGCATAACCACCCAATTTATGTTTTATCCTCCTGAGAGAAATGAAATGATTAGGGTCATAAGGCATCCATTTGAAACTAGTTTCTAATCGGAGGGCCTCTAGCATGCTATCTTCTTCCTTCCATCCCTCCTCCCTTATGTTGTAAAGAAAAGGGCCTAGCTGGTTTCTGACCTTGAGTTGCACTTTTTTGTTTTTGCTATGAAAATGGATCTGGTCTGCATTCCCAAACTGCCTGAAGTACTCCAAGGCAAATAGTCTCATAGGGACATATCTTGGCAGCCTATAGGGGTCCAACTCACAGCCATAAACTCTGATTACTTTGTGGTGTTGGTAAAAGTACCAATCACCAATGCTGTAGGACTTAGAGAGATGTAGAATTCTTTGCATTTCCTCAGTTAATCTTGGAGGAGGAACACCATATAACAGGGTCATTGCTGGATGAATGAACAGGTCTATGAACTCACAGTAAGTGTATGGTGAACGGGAGGTGCAATGAAAAACTGAGGTCCAAAACACTATAGACCTTGGATTCCCCTGGGCATCAAGTTTCTTAAGGGGAATGGGGAAACTGTCTGGCTGATAAAATAAGAACAGACGATAGATGTATGAGGTGTATCTGAACACCTTTTCCATTTCTAGATTCAACAGCTGCTCATGAATCTTGTTTGCAATATATTCAGCATAGCCATAGTGCACAGCAGGAGGCTTCCCAGGAGAAAATATAGACAGCATGGCCATTATGGTATCATCAACATCTTCAACTCCCTTGTAGCCCAGGACATAGCTAATCAAATCTACCAGCATCTTCCCCAAGTCATTTAGATATGAATGTACAATAGGAGTTGTTCTCAGAGCTTCAGAGCTTGGTTGAATGAATAACTGATTAATTTTGATGATTTGGGCACTAGACAGGTTGCCCCCCTTCTTTAATAAATCTAACATGGAGAGAGGAGTCAATGGTCTTGTAGAATGGAAGTTGAGCATTTGATTTATGGCCTCAGGGGTAATATGAAACAAGACTTCACCTGAGGGATTGAGAACAACTCTCTGGCATGGATCATAGCACTCACAACATCTATGGATCAAGTCTGGAAGGGCATTGACTTGAGGGAGGTTGTAAATGGGTAAGTTGGAGTCCCAAATCCCTAAAATATCAGCTCCACTGAGGTGTTGAGCTCTTAATTCATTTAGCATATGAATATTATATTTAGAATTTATTGGGAACCAGTCTAACATCTGATAATCAATATCTCCTAGAGCTTTCCATTCTATCTCTCTTTGTGGGGCATTCAGAGGTTGAATGTTCAATGCTATTGGTGTCTCCATGGCTACTTTAGGACTCTGTTTGTACTAGAACTGGTTTCAGTGAACAGACGAACACAGAGGAATATTTCTTGGACAGAGAGGTGAATTGCGAGGCACAGAGGGCAAATGGCAGTGACAGTAATTGGAATACTGCACAGGGCCCTGATAGAGCAAATGCTCGGCCTAAACGACTCTCTTTACGGTGAATTTGGGCAAATCGGGTTCTAGCTCACGAATGCACGAACCAGCTGTATATTTAGGTAAATTTGGCGAAATGCAGGTTCCGCAGAGGAGCTTTCGACTCAATAGTTGGAAATAGGCACAGGTTACTGGAGGTTTGCCGGTGAATTCAGTGTTTTTCACTCTTTTAAGCTAGTATCTGGACAAATATGGATAAAACTAGGCGCGGGAGGAGCAATTTTGATAAATACCTCTGTAATTGCAGGAAATGGATACGAATGCAGGTGGAATTGAAGCGCCGGCGGTCTCTGGGTCGATTTCCGCAGGTTGGCAACGAATGAAAGTAAATTGCATGCAGAGCAGAATAGTTCTTGTTTTTTGCAAAAGTCAGAAAAACCACGTTTTTCGACAAAAATATGGACTTTTGGGTCATTGGCGCTTTTTTTGGATGACGTCAGCATGACGTCATCAGGTGGGGTCAGGGTCGGATGACGTTAGCATGACGTCATCGGGTGACGTGGCAAGCAGTGAGTGGTCCACGGGGATGGTGAGGTGGCGGACAGGTCAGCACAATTGCGGGCCGGGCGATGATGCGGCGATGAGGAGGCAATGACGTGTGCATCTCATGGCAATGATGGGGAAGTGATGTGAGCAGCGGAAAACCATAAGTGGTAAGCGGGTTTTCTCGGACCGCCTTAGATACGGTCGCGGTTTTGTCAGAGGGTGACCCGAGAGAATACGGGGGTGACGCGTGGCTGAGGCCTGACGTCACCCTCTGACAATTTCTCGGGTGCTATCTTACGGACGTCGGGCCCGACCCGATATGCATGTGGGCCGTCCGATGAGAAGAGCCAGATCCGACGGTTGACGGATCGCTAAGGCGTCAAGACGATACGGCAGCGGGCGGGGATTATTTTATTATTTCTTTTGAAATGTGTGCCCGGCGGGGACTTAGGAGTTCGGCGGATAACATGGGTTTTCAGTGTATTTTCAATGAAAATGCGCTTTTGCGCCAGACTTTGGATAAAGCCGAAATGTGGGTTTTTGGTGCATTTTTGCAAATAATGCGTGTTAGGGGCAATATTGGCTTTTTACAAGGGTTTTTTGCAAATGAAATGGGTAAAGGGTTTCAAAGGTTTCTGAAGGGAAAAGAGGGAGAGACTTAGGTTATTAAGGTGACCAGAGGTCAATTTAATCCCTGACTTTGGACATATGGCTATAATGCCAAAGGGGGGGGGATATTTATAGAATGCTTGGGGTTTATACACCATATTGTTTATAATAGTAGGGAAAAAGGGGAACATAGGGGATTTAGATAATAAGAAGTTAGGGGTTAATATGGGTGGAAAAGGTGGATGAAGGGGAAAATACTAAGTTTTATATGAAAATAAGTTAGTTTTAGGAAGTAGATCAAAATGAAAAGAATTTTAGACAAGAAATGTGGCTTTTAAAGGAATAAGAACCAACATAATACCTTGAATTCTTCCATGAACATGGCTGGAAATGAGATGTTAGAAATGAATGTGAGGGGGGGATTAGGAAGTTAGACATGCTCCTTTGTGTTGCTGCAAATGATAGGGAAGAAGAGCTTCCCTATCTATTGATGTTTCCTTGATATTAGACCAGCAAAATTCACTTGAAAGGAATGACATTTCTGCAACCTTCTCTACCTACCCATCTACTTGCCTAGCATTTTTTGTTTCTTCATGGAGGATGCACTTAGACTTGCAGATCCTCATGTGCCTTTTCTTTTCCTTTGGCTTTTTTCTTTTGATTTTCTATCTAGAACTACCCTTATTGCTTGCAAGGTCCCAGATTAAGCAGTTGGGAACCTTACTTCTCTACCTAGCTACTGGTCTGCCAAGATTAAATAGTTTGGACAGACTTCTTTCTCTATTCTACAACAAAAAATTGAAACATGGCATGATCCAGATTGGGCTGTTGGACCATCCATCAAATTGAGTCAACATCCAGCTATGTACACACATTGTCTTTGCTTGGAAATATGGGATCTTTGCATCACCAAAGCAGAGCATATTTGGAACTTTCTTTGTCAATCATGAAATATGAAACCTATTGGTATAGGTAGCTAACACACTCGTTCCTCAAAAGACGAGTCTCTTTTAAGCTCTTTTCAACTAACTCGTAAAATATGAAAAGATTGCCGAGCCCTTGGCCTTCCAGCTTGTTAAAGGGACAGGAAGTGTTATCCTTCATCTAGATTTTAATCTTTTTGGACTTGAAGGATTATTACACAAAAAGATCGAGCGCTTGTTTTTTTCAGCTCGTTAAAACTATCGAAAATTCGTCCCTTCTGTATTGTTTTATACTTTTTCGGACTTAAGGGATTAGATGACGAAAAAGGAATTTTGGAGTTACCTTTACGTTCCTTTTCAGACTCTCTAAAATTGAAAAGGACCGAGTTATCTTTGTCGTTAAACTCGTTAAAAAGATTAATAGCGACAAACTTGTCTATAGACGAGAACGAGTTTCACTATCACTAGGCTCGTTAAAACATAGCGATGGGTTTGCCCGAAGGGAAAATTATAGAACAAGCATATGTTATCCTCCTCAAGCTTGACAAAAATAAAGATGTACTAGTCAGCAATGACTGGGGAAAAATTGGGAAGAAAACTCAAAGAAACTTTATTGGTAGCAAGTCGCTCTTGAACATGACACTTCCACTCCATGTCCGAGTCGGGTTGGGTTTTTTCATTCACCGGTCACATCGCCATGGTCACGCCATACCATCCACATTTGGGGTTAGTGCTACCAATCCATCACATCAGTGTCACCGATATGTTCAAGAGAAATCATCCAGAGAAGTCACCTGTGTGTCACCCGCTACCATACATTATACTCCATTCTTTCATGACCGCCACCCTGAACATTATATCATCAGATCGTTTTCACCTCCATCAAAATCATTTGCTCCGTTCCGTGTCATTGATGTGGGATTCATTAAGGCCCTCCTGTGACGGATCACTTCTTGTTGACATCAGCTCATTATCCAAGAAGTTGATCTAGGAACAACCCATTCAGTACTTTGAAGCTTGCATGCCTCAATGGCAAGTTTCTCACTTCCGGCGACAGGTTTACATCAATGGCCTTCGACCGAAAGATTTTGCGTGGTGTTCGATGCCAAGTCCTCTATTCACACCACGTGAATTGTACAGTAGTACCTTGAGGGTCATTATCATTATCGGTGATTCCTCTCGCGCTTGTTAACGGTTTACATCATTGACCGGTAATCAAGCGATGTCTTTCCATGTTCGGCTTCAAAACATTTCTCACATGGATCGACTTGTACTTTGAGTGAAGATCAGACGAGATTGAAGACCCCGGATCTAGTTTCATCCATCCGGGCTGCAATATGTATTCAGGGAAATAAAGACATCAAATGTACAACATTGCAGCACAGATAATCATCCTAGCAAAAGGATGATGGCTCTATCAGAATCATCAGTCTACCCTCAGACGATTGTCTGTCCTATGTACATGAAAATGAATTTATAAAGCTGAGCATGGGGATACTTGCCTCAGCTAGATCATGAAAACAGTATGAAGATAATGTGTTGTACTGTATCTTATTACAGGTCTCCTCCCAACATTGAAAGAACTTCGGATCCTCATAATAAAGCATTTCACCCGACACCAAAAGGTTAACGGCCTCATACTTTATGGGGCAATTGTTATAGACATTTTTGTGCCTTACAACTCCAAGCATGAAATGTCCATAAACCAAGGGCTCCTAAGTCCCTAAAAGTGTTGTTCTAACCCCTAAAGGAACAAGATCAACAGATTACAGCTTCTCCTAGAAGTTCTCCACCAGAAATTGCTCAGAATTGGTAAAAACAGGATTATTTCAGCTACTCCACTAGCTAAGTGCGTTGCATTGCACCTAAATACACTGTGAGGGTGCGTTGCATTTCAAAACTCCCTTCTGTAGGATGTGATGGGTGAGAAATGACAAATGGCAGTGACATTCCACGAGGTGGAGAGGCAATGGAAGCTTCCAGAATCTTCTCCTGTGACACTTGCCTCACTGAATTTGACCAAAGATGAGTAAGAGGCCCTCAGTCTCCAAGTGGAAGCAAGAACTGATAGAGAGAAGACACTAATCAAATCACAAGCTGACTCATCCTCCTTACACATATCTATATATGGATCCCTCATCCCAGAGATCCAGAGGCTGGAATTTTGCATATTGTAAGGAATTGTTGTTGGTTTTTGAGACAAACATCAGAGTATTGGGTGATCTATGCTTTGTTTAAGGTGAAGAGGGGCTTCTTTGCTGGGAGGTTGATGCTGGGTCAGGAACCACCGATTGTAACTCCTCCTAGATCTTTTCTTGTTTATCAATAAAAATTATTTGAGTTTTTCCTCCATGCTGTTGTATCATTGATGCTTGTTACATCTGTATGGTTAACTTAAATCTCATCCTAAGTTGTTTATGAATATAGATCCATGTCTTTGTATAGTGTTCTTCTTCTATGATCTTACAGGTACTTTGTGAAGCTGGGAAAGTAAGGGAACAGGTCGCTGGAGACTATCAAAGAAGAGAGGGATTGGATCAAAGGATCAGCGCAAGACACAAGTTGGTTCTTTCTATTCCTCTCTATCTATAGTTCATAAAGGAAATACAAAATTAGTTTTTCTCTGTTTGTTTCTAAGGCAGCTGTCACACCTTAGTGGGATAGAGCAGTTCTAAATAGACACTTTTCCCTGTAACACCTAGGTGGGGGAGCTGCGCAATGGGAAGATGGTGCAAAGCAAGGATGTGTCACTGGGTCCATGGCAGCACGGAGGGTGTTGTGCTACCCAGCGAAAAATCACACAGGTAAGCCAAAAAGTGACAATTAAAGTCACTGTTCATGAAAATACGACAGAAGTGAGGCCAAATGGAGTGGGTAGCTAGCATTTAAGATGAAATTTATGGCCTAGATCCTTGAAAATTTCTTGCAGATCCAACATTAATGAACCGATTATGGGGGGAACTATCAGATTTGAATTTAAATTTCCCTATAAATTACAAGTGGCTTCCCAGCAAAAAACACTTGGCATTTTGAGTATTTAGTGGTTCAACTCTCAAGCCCCTATGAATCGTGAGCAATACAAGCTTCTAATTGTTTATGGGGTATTTGCGACTTTGCCGGCGGAGACATAGGTATTCAAAACAAGTAGTAGAGGAGACAACACAGGGAATGGAGAGAGAGGTCGAAGTAGTTGCCTCGAAAGTAGCCAAAGTATTGGTGGAGGTCCCTAAATCTCCGAGAACACCGAGACTGAAGCCAACCCCAACCAAGGAGACCATGAAAGACAAGAAGGGTAAGCAACCTTCCATACCATTATGTGTGTCGCCAAGACGAAAGCCACCAAAACCACTGCCTAGGAGAAAGGCAAGGCTATAAAACTAGAAGCAGAAGAGGAGGATATCGAAGACATCCTCTTGGATGATGAGGATGTGGGAATGGAAATAGAGCATGTTGAAGCCCAGGGTACAGACCCTATTACACGGTTTCAGGAGTATGTCCCTTCGCGCAAGCCTAAGTCCAAGGTCCCAAAGGACATTGATGAAAGTAAGACTCCCCTATAAACCCCTTTGCTACCAGATGAAATAACTTTTGACTGTCCACGTTTGGCATGGGTGCCGATTTTGAAGCTCGAAGACTATTACTTGAGAGACCATCAGAAATTCCCGCATCTAGTGACCAAACAGTTGATGCGCCGCATCATAGACATGAATACGGGGATGAGTTCACTAGAGCTGCAGAAGTGCCTTAGAGGAGTAGAAAAGGTAAGATTACTCAATATGCTCTGGGTGCCGCACTATCACCACACCCATGTGATAGTTTTGGTTATCAAGCAGCTGTTGTTCTTGGTACATGATGGGTGTCTGTGGCTAGAGGAGCCAATACCCATCACCGATATGTTGATTCATCGCATAACGCGCCTGCCGTATATAGGCGAAAACCCAACTATGATCTTTGACGGCAAGGGTGGTGAGTTGATGCTCACAGAATCAATGAAAGAGAAGTTCAAACTGGTAAAGAAGCCATGCCGGTACGCTATCTCCAACATTTGCGACCCTGCTATGAAGGTGGCGACACAGATCCTTGCAGGGAAGGTGATGCGGAAGTGTCACGCTGATGAGGTACCGACGCCTTTCGTTGCGCTCACACAGCAGTGCGCGGAAGGAGTCCAGTTTAACTGGTCAAACTACCTTCCCAGAGAGTGGTGAGAACCAGGATTGAAACAATAATGCTGCAACTCCTAGGCTTCCTACTTTACTTTTATCAACACGATAGTTCGTAACAAACTTGGAAGCGACGATGTTGTATTTACAAGTACTAGTTCTTAGTGCAGGTTGTCACTTGGTCAGCTAGCACAAGATCAGTAGGAACTCAAGCCAACTTCTATGGATTCCAGAAGAAGCTCTATATGTGATGAAAGAAAGGAAAGCTTACTCTACAGAGGCTACTCTACTTGCAGAAAGGAAAAGAAGACTGAAATGTAAAGTAAACCTAGCAAACCCTAATTAACCAACTAATCCTACTTTTGCAGAAAGAGAGATGAAAAACCATGAAATGAATGCCATTACTTAATCTAGGAAGTAAACAACATCTACTCAAGCTATTTCTAGAAGGAAATGAGAAAAAAAATATTTTTGGATTTTTATGTGAAATTGTCATGCATGTAATTTATTTGTTTGTGAATCTGGCAGTGATTTGGTGGTGATGGAGGATGACTTTGGGATTTGCAGAGGTGTAGGAGGATGTCGATGGGTGCTAGGATGGCTCAGGTGGCCTCCTGGAGGCTTTTCCAGTAATCAGACTTCAAAAAGAAGCCTACAGGAAAATCTATAGGAGGTTGCAAGGGATCTACAGGAGGTCTATAAGAGGATGCTAAGAGCCGTTTTGGAGGTTTTGAAGGTAGGAAAGCGGGTGGAAAGGGTAGCTGAAGGCTAGGATGATGTGTTAAGGTGTCTAGGGTCCATCAAGAATGTTTAGGAGAGAGAAAGATGGTCATATTTGTTCAATGAAAGAGAGGAAAGTCTATGGAAATGTGCAGAACTAACGCAGATTTGAGATGAATGATGGGCGACCTGTGGGGCATCGATCAAAGAGGGATTGTGATGGCTAGTAGGTTGACTTGCTGTGAGAAGATATTTACTACAAAAGGACTTGAAAGTCAAACAAGGAGATTAAGCAAGCAAGAAAACTAAGTATATCAAAAAACAGAATTTTGCATCAAGCCAATCTAGATCATGAGCTATGGAAAGAAATGTTGAAGAACGTTGTAATGAGATAAATAATGGAAGGAAATTGTTGGGTCCCTATAATACTAGTGATTACCCCATTACTATTGTAGTTATACCCCTTATTTATATTGTTGTGCCCCTATTACCCCCATATTGTTATTTCTGTGCCCCATAGAATCCCTCTATTGTTATTTTTGTGGCTTTATATTATTATTGTTAGGTTGACTGGATTATATTGTGACTCCTTAGACTCCTATATATAGAAAGGAGGTTTTGTCATTTGTATCATCCAAGAATTGTTCATTTATGTAATGTAAAGGAGGTTGCCCCCTCGAAGAGGCTGAATTCTAAGGCGTTGATCTATCTTTTCTATCTTTTATTGAGCTGGTTTCATAACATTTGGTATCAGAGCTTTGGATTCTAGGGTTTCGCTGCTCCAAACAGGTCATCGTGGCATTTTCGCTATAACGTTTTTTTTGTGATGTTTCAGAAGTCGCAAAAAAAACTCATTTGAGAAGAAATCGCGCTGAACCTTGGGTCTGAATTTCAGAGCTTTTCGCGTGATATTTACGGAGATATGATCTGAGGAAGTTGGTCTTTTTGCAGACTCCTGAATTACATTCAAAACAGGTGACCTGGGGAAAATCATCATAACTTTCTCTCTGGGGATCGGATTGAAATTTTGTAAGAAGGTATAGAAAGAGGACGGACTGTAGTTTCTTGGATGTGTGTTTCAGATTCAAAGGTTGAAACAGTAACTCGTGGCACGTCATACAAGTTCGCTCTACTCAACCAGTATAAAAGAAAGTCACTGTGAGAGATTTCACATAACTCTTCCTTGGAGAATCCAATTTGGCTCAGACTTGTGGCATTGGAAAGAGGACGTAGAAGGCTACTACATGTAGCAATTTCAGAACTGGATGATCTGAAATTACAGAGATACATTAGATTCAATATCAGGCTTCTATAAAGTAAAAAAAGGTGTGTAGTTTTTTTTTTAATTTTTGTGTAAGCTTGGTTTAACGGAATTCAAAGGGCATAGTAAAGCATTATTATCGGTAACTGATACCCCGAGGAAAGAAAATGAAAACACCTAGTAAGGAACCTGAAATCTCTAGCATGACTCATGAAGAAGAGGAAGAAATGCTACATGATATATCAAAATTACAAGAACAAGTGCAACAAATGTCACGCTCACAAAAGCTAATAGAAGCTAAGATAAGTGGCGTGGAATCTAAGATAAATGGTGTGGAATCTAAGATAAAGGGCATGGAAGCTAAGATGGAGGATTCAATGGCAGATTTGAAGATAGATTTGAAGACAGACATGGAAGAATTGAAGAAGTTGCTACAAGAAAGGGTCACTAATGGTGAAAAGGTAGTAAAGGAAACTCATGATGAGAACAAAAGAAATGTTAATCATGATTCCATAGACGCTAATGTTGGATTGAAGAATCACCATATTCCAAAAATCGATATGAGGAAGTTTGATGGCAAGGATCCCGCCACATGGATATTACAAATGGAGCAATTCTTCGATCTCAATAATGTGCAAAATGCACAAAAGGTACGTATGGCAACTGTATATTTGGAACCAAATCAGTTTGTATGGTATCAATGGCTTTGCTCTCGTAAACAATTTATCACTTGGGCAATTTTTACGGAAGAATTGATAGCACATTATGAAGATACAAAAAGCAACACTTTTTTTAGCCAATTGATAAGTCTCAAACAAAAGGGTTCAGTAATGGAGCACATTGAGGAGTTCCAAAAATTGAACATAAGGGTAAAAGATATTCCAGAGGAGCATAGGATTGATGTGTTCATAGGGTCTTTAAAGGATAATATCCAACATGATGTTCACCTTTGGGAACCTGATTCATTAGAGAAGGCATTCAGGTTAGCAAGAAAAATGGAAAGCAAAATTATGGCAACCAGGAAGCATACCACTCACAACTATAAAGACGGAAGTGTTGTTGCCCCTAGTCTTCCACAACCTATAAGGTTGACACCACAACAATTGGAAGAAAAAAGAGAGAAAGGGCTTTGTTACAGTTGTGATAGCAAATACACTAAAGTTCATAAGTGTGCTGAGAAGAAATTATTCTACATAGATTGTGAAGAGGAAGAAGAAAAGGAGCAAGAAAGGTCAAAAGAAGAAGATATACTCCAGGAACAAAGCCTAGATGAAGAACAAATAAATCCGACCATATCTTGTAATGCATTGGCGGGAATTACCACTCCTCAAACCATCAAGATAGAAGGACAAATCAAGAAGAAAAAAGTAATAGTGTTGATTGATTTAGGAAGCACCCACAATTTTATTCATTGTAGGGTAGCAAAAGAATTGAATTGCTTCCTATATCCAGCACCAGAGTGTCAAGTGATGATTGCAAATGGAGGAACAATAAATTGCTCTGGAAAGTGCCATAATATCAAGCTATCCATGGGAGAATATGTATTGACTAGCCCAATGCTTTCCATTCCAATGGGAGGTGCTGATGTTGTACTAGGAGTACAATGGCTACAATCCTTGGGTACAATAGCTTTTAATTTTCAAGAACTTTTCATCAAATTTTCTACGGAAGGAAAGGAAGTTGAATTAAGGGGTATTGCAGGGAAACTAGGAAAGATAATCAGCTCTAATGGCATGACTAAACTTCTTAAAAAGGAGCAAAGAGGTGTAATTGCACAATTATGTTGGCTAGATGTTTCCACATTGGAATCATCTATTTCTCCAGATCTCCAAAATTTTCTAGAAAATCATTCCAAGGTATTTGAGACTCCCAAAGGTCTCCCACCTATGCGTGATCATGATCATGCTATTCATCTGATTCCAGGAAGTGTTCCTCCAAACATCAGGCCGTACAGATATCCCTATGCCCAAAAAAGTGAAATTGAACGTATGGTTGCAGAAATGCTAGAGGCTGGTATAATTCAACCAAGTCAAAGTTCTTTCTCAGCTCCAGTAGTATTGGTGCACAAGAAGGATGGATCATGGCACATGTGTCCAGATTATAGGGAGCTCAACAAGCTCACTATTAAAGATAAGTTCCCCATTCCTGTTATTGATGAATTATTGGATGAATTGCATGGATCAATTTACTTCACCAAGTTGGATCTTCGTTCGGGATATCATCAAATTTGAATGAAGATTGAAGACATTCCGAAAACGACATTTAGAACTCATGAGGGTCATTATGAATTTTTGGTCATGCCTTTTGGCCTTACCAATGCACCTTCAACATTTCAAGGTTTGATGAATTCAATTTTCAAACCATTCCTTAGAAAATTTGTGTTAGTATTTTTTGATGATATACTAATCTACAGCAAGTCTTGGAAGGATCATGTTGAACATGTTGAAAGGGTGCTACAACTATTGGAGGAGAAACAATTATATGCAAAAAGATCCAAATGTTTCTTTGGAGTCCAGGAGGTGGAATATTTGGGTCATATTGTATCTCATGAAGGAGTTAAGGTAGACCCTAGCAAAATTAAAGCCATTAAGGAATGGAAAATCCCCACATCCATAAAGCATCTGCGAGGATTTCTTTGGTTGACAGGGTATTATCACAAGTTTGTTAAGAATTATGGGAGAATAGCAGCACCTCTAACAACATTATTGAAGAAAGATTCATTTTCATGGACTCTGGAAGCAACAAAGGCCTTTGAACATCTTAAAGAGGCAATGTGCCAAGCACCGGTCTTAGCTATGCTGGACTTCACAAAAACCTTTATTGTGGAATGTGATGCTTCAGGAAATGGAATTGGTGCTGTTCTAATGCAAGATGAAAGACCCATTGCTTTTGAAAGTCGTCCAATCAAGGGAAAGTTTTTAAGCAAAGCTATTTATGAGAAGGAAATGTTGGCAATACTCCATGCACTTAAGAAATGGCGACCCTACCTAATGGGAAGACACTTCAAGGTAAAAACGGATCATGATAGCCTTAAATACTTTTTAGAACAAAGATTATCCTCTGAAGAGCAACAAAAGTGGGTCACAAAGATGTTGGGTTATGACTTTGAAATCATCTACAAAAAAGGGAAGCAAAATGTGGTGGCAGATGCACTCTCAAGAAAGGATGAGGATGTGGAAGCATTGTTGTGTGCCATTTCTATTATCCAACCAGATTGGATAAATGAAGCAAGGGAGGAATGGAAGAATGACGAAGAAGTGTGGGCACTTATTCGAAAGCTACAACAAGATTCCAGTACTTCTGATACATTTAGCTGGCAAAATGATTCGTTATGGTACAAAGATCGCTTATACCTCTGTAAGAATTCCTAGCTAAAACAAAAGATTCTTATGGAATTGCACACTTCTCCCTTAGGAGGGCACTCAGGATTTTTAAAAACTTACCACAGGGTTAAGAAGGAATTTTTTTGGGATGGCCTTAAATCAGATATTCAAAAGTTTGTGGCGGAATGTTTGGTTTGCCAGCAAAATAAAGTTGAAACAATTAAGACACCGGGTCTATTACAACCTTTATCCATTCCAAGCCAACATTGGGAGGAGGTTTCAATGGATTTTATCACAGGTTTACCCAAGTCTGAGGGAAAGAGTGTCATCATGGTGGTAGTTGACAGACTTACCAAGTATGCACACTTTTGTGCATTATCACATCCATTTAAAGCCAGTACAGTTTCTACTGCATTTATGGAAACAGTTCAAAAGCTACATGGAAACCCAAAGATTATTGTAAGTGACAGAGATCCCATTTTCACTGGAAATTTTTGGACAGAATTATTTTCTTATCTTTGTACTCAGTTAGCTCATAGCTCATCTTATCATCCTCAATCTGATGGGCAAACTGAGATAGTAAACAAATGTTTGGAAGGGTATCTTCGTTGCTTTGTATCTGATAAACAGACACAATGGGTCAAATGGTTGCCTCTAGCTGAATGGTGGTATAACACTTCCTTCCATACAACAACAAAAATGACCCCATTTATGGCACTTTATGGGTATCAACCACCATCCATCACATCATATTTAAGAGAAAATTCTAAGGTTCAGGCAGTGGAACATCACATCGAACATCAACAACAAGTCCTCCATCTCTTAAAGGATAACCTTGTGTTGGCACAAAATAGAATGAAACAACAGGCAGATCAACATCGCAGTGAAAGAAGTTTTGATGTAGGTGATTGGGTATTCCTACGGCTACAACCATATAAGCAAATGTCCCTAAAGCAAGCGAAGAAGGATAATAAATTATCACCAAAGTATTATGGTCCGTACAAGGTGTTGCAAAAGATTGGTACTATGGCATACAAATTGGAGCTTCCTGCAGCTTCTCGATTGCACCCAGTTTTCCATGTTTCATGTTTAAAGAAGGTAATAGGTGACAAGCTCCCAATTCAAACAATATTGCCAGAACTTGACGAGGAAGGAAAGATTATATTGGAACCGAAGCAGTCACAGAAATAAGAACTCGACAGCTACGAAATCGAGCAATTTCAGAGTATCTTATCAAGTGGAAGAACTTATCCATTGAAGATTCCACATGGGAGGATGAGAATTTTATGCAGAAGTATCCAGAACTACTCAAGCGTTGAGGACAACACTTTTTTGAAGGAGAGGGGCATGTTGGGTCCCTATAATACTAGTGATTACCCCATTACTATTGTAGTTATACCCCTTATTTATATTGTTGTGCCCCTATTACCCCCATATTGTTATTTCTGTGCCCCATATAATCCCTCTATTGTTATTTTTGTGGCTTTATATTATTATTGTTAGGTCGGCTGGATTATATTGTGACTCCTTAGACTCCTATATATAGAAAGGAGGCTTTGTCATTTGTATCATCCAAGAATTGTTCATTTATGTAATGTAAAGGAGGTTGCCCCCTCGAAGAGGCTGAATTCTATGGCGTTGATCTATCTTTTATTGAGCTGGTTTCATAAAAGAAATTTATTGCAAGATAGAAATGAGCATGGTGAAAGCAATCTAAAGTAAAGCATTAACCTTCTAACAAACTGCAACACTAGAAATCCTATGGAAAAGGCAAATCTGTGTTTTTTGTGTTAGCAAGAGGGTCTTGGCCTCAGTTCATGGTCCCAAAGGGAGGAAAGGAGGCCAAGGTTTTGTTGATGGCCTTTTTGTATCTTGTTTCTATCACTGTTCAACCTGCTATAGAAGACTTAAATGGAAACCACCTTCTAAATTACCAAAAGCAACCTATTCTTAACCAAGAAAGAAATCTATCTAACAGCAACTAATTCATAAACTGAAACAAAGCTTATAAATACAAACAAGAGGACCTTGGCTACATGGATTGGGCCCTAACCCAAGAGATTCAGCGCTCTGAGGTAACTTAGTGCTAGCTCAAAAAGGACTTCAACTTTATTATCAAAATAATAATAGGATTCCATGAAACTGTCAACAAAAGTAATCTCGAAGTTGAGTAGAGAAAAGCTGCAACAAAAATTAGAAAATTTGACTAACTTCCTAATGAGGCCCTAGGCCTCTCTACTTATACAACTGAAACTTGCAACAAGTTCCTTAAAGTCAGGGAGGCTTGGCTCCCAAAATTTGAGATAAATAGAACTTATCCTTCACTTGCTCGACTGCCTCCTAGTGCATTGATGTGGCTATTTGTGCTCCGAGCTGCATGATGGAGAATTCAAAGTGGGGAGTCATAAATGAGGGGGATACCTTCCTATAAATCCTCTCCCTTGTCTACTTAGAATTATTGCTACCAATTGTCCATTAAGTCTTTGACTTTATCTCCAAAATTGAACAAAAATCTGCATTAAACACATATTAGACTCCATGGCATAATGACCAACCCAACTCACTCCATAAGCATAAACATAATAAAAAAACATACAATAAGCTAATAGAATGGTTGATTAAACTATGTTAGGAGGAAAAATGAGCCCATATAATTACCCATTTACGGGGCTCATCATCACCCCCCTACTAAAGGTGTTGCTCATCCTCTCAGCAACTCAATCCATCTCCTCATCTTTGATGACCCTAATGGCCTCCCTGACATCCCATGCTTCTGATGTGAGGTCCTCTTCTTTGTCATGGAATCCTGCCTTTCTGTCTACCTCTTCCCACTACTGTTGTTCTTCTTCCTCTTTTATGCCTAGTAGCAGTGGGGGACTCAATTTGAAGCTAATCCAATTGACCTTCAAATTCTGCATAGAGCGCTTGTACAATGGCACTCTCCTTAATGCTTCTTTCATCCTTGTTAGGGAGTGATACTCCCTGATCTGTAGACTGTGTGGTAGGGTGTTCCACCTCCTCATACAAGCATGAATACAGTCATCCCCAAGTAACCATTCCATGTCCTTAAATTGTGCAATAGCCTGAGCCTGATCATTGATATACTTAGGGACAATTTGAGGATTATTTGTAAGCAACAGGTGTGTGCTGATGAGAGCCATGGGGTCTGATGGCTTAACTCTGATCATCAAGGGCTCATTCTGCTCCTTTATCATCAACTTCCCTATCTCTGTAGCCCTTAATTCCTCATAATTCATCCATGATGCCATGGTCATCAGTTTCAAGTCCCCTAGCCTAGAATTGGGGTCCCACACGTTCATATCGGTGAGGGCCATGTTATGCAAATAGAACTCTGCTATTTTTGCCTTTTCTTCTGCTGAACTCTGGTCACATAGGTCCATAAACTATCTATAATCTTGGAAAGGCATTGTGCCTCTCTGTGCCAAAGTCTTGATCTGAAACTGTGGCCACTGGTCCTTGAGGTATAATCCATATGATTTTGCTGGTGTTCTGCACTGTAGTGCCTGCATAGACTAGCTGGCCATGCATGCTATTTGTGTGTCCCTCTCTTGTAGCTGCCCTCTAAGTAATGCATTTTCTGTTTCCAAGTGTGTTCTTGTGATTGCCTCTCTATGTCTTACAATGCTTAACTCCCTGCCCATTTCGCTAAGCTTGTTCTCCATGTGGCCAATATCCTCTACTCCCTTGGATTTGGTGATTTGCATCCACCTATAGCTCCTTATTCTCTCTTTCTCCAACTCAAAGAAAAGTGGGATTACAAATTTCTGAGGAATGATTTTTCCCCCCTCAAGAAGATTGTAGTAAGAGCCCAAACTAGGCTGGGGATCAGGATCTTGAGTCTCTGTTGCTTCCTCCTTCCCCTGTGATTGTCCTTCTAGCCTTTTTTCAAGTTTTTCAGTCTCCTGTAGTCTCGACAGGGTCTCCTGTAGAACAGTCTGTGCCTCTTGTAGAATTGTTTTTGAGTCCTGTAGTTGCACTCTTTCCTTCCAGGTGGAAGATCTGGGCGATCCTCTTTCATATTTGATAGTGGTTTTAGAGGGATATTCTTCCCCTTCGACAGTGGGTGAATCTTCAATTGCAATGGGCAATTTAGAAGAAGGTTGGGGCTTCCCTTGTTTGATCCTTCTGCTCTTCTAAGCCCTGAAATACATTGAGGTCTGCCTCTTCCTCTTTTGTTTGGGTTTAACTGGGGTGCTGAGGGCAGCGAGAGCAGCTGCTGCCTCCCTTTCTAGGGTCTCAGGAGACACTTTTGTCTTTTCTACCCCATTTTCCTCTCTTTTTGTCTTCTCTGTCTCTGCTGGTTTTGTTTCCTCTTGCTCTGTTTTGGTTTCTTCCTCCTTTGGTTTAGTTTCCTCCTTCTCTATTTTGGTGTCTTCCTCCTCTGTTTGTTCTTTAGTTTCCTCCCCTTCTCCCCCTTGCTACTCTTTCCCCTCACTATTAGAAGGATTGAGGTCATATATGAGGGCCTTTACATTATCTTTTGTTGACATGTTTCGGAAGATTTCCCATGCTATGTGGATTGTGAAGGTATGGAGGGATTCTTCCACTATTAGTTTAATTAACCCATGGTGATTCAACTGATCTGGACCTCCTGCCTTCAACTTAATGCTGGAGTCTATAAGGGACTGCAGGAGAAAATAGGGGATGCTGAGTTTCTGGGGTGTTGGAGTGTCCATGCCATATCTCAGCTCATGGAGAAGTCTGAAATGGTAGCCATAAACTATACTATACTTCCCTTCACAGGAAATATATTTGATAATCTGGTAACTGAGCTCATACCAAGGGTAGGGTATGCTTGTCCTCCTAATGCCATTTTTGTCTTCTACAGGATGTTCATTGCTTTGGAAGAAGGTTTTCTTGGTAGACTGTTCAATTGGCTTTTCATCTTTACTCCAAGGTAATCCAAGAGGAAGGGTGGTCACCCTACTGATAAATTCTGGGGTGATTTCCATGGATATACCTCTCAAAGTAACCGTGGCATGGGTCCTCGAGTGAGGGACTAAAGAAAGGGCAAACTCCGGAGCCACTTCTTCATCAAACCCTCAGAATTTTTCAAAAAATGACATCTAATTTGCTCTGGTGAAAATGGCTACTACTTTGGGATGTTCATGGAGCCTGGCTAAATTTGTGGGCTCCTTCCTCATGAATCCCCCTGTCATTGTGCTTATACCCCTTTTTAACACCCAAGGTATAGATGGAGACAAGAATTTTGAAGAAATAGGAAAATAGAGGAAAAACTGTGTTTTTTAAGAAAACGGGTAGAAAATTATTATGTAATTTCTCTTCTTCTATGGACTCAATTTCTCCTTAAAATTATATCATTCCTTACACATATTAATAATTAAGGTGGGTATGCATAGAACCTACCTCCTCAAGCCAGAAATTGAGCAAAAGCCCTGTGTTTTCTCCTTAAAAACTACGTACTGTCCCTCTCGTAGAACTGCCTGTAGGTGCTCCTGTAGAACCTGTAAGTGCTCCTGTAGAACGCCGATAGTAGGAGGATGGATGAAAGCAATGGAGAATGATGGTTTCAAGGCTATGGGGGTGGAATAGAGTTTGTTGTAGCTAAGTGAATGAGGATGAAATGGAAGAAAAGGTGGTGAATGAGTTTCGAGGAGGAGTACTTATGTCATCTTTTAGATATTTCTAGTGATGGGGTGAGCTGGCAAAAAGGTACGTTGCCATATTTGGACCGTTTGTCCCCACTGCCCTGTCATCATGGCTCTTTCCTGCAATCACTTCCCATCATTGCATCGGAGTTTCCAGGACCTTCACTACTTGTCCTTAAGAATTTTTTCTGAGTTGAATAGGCACACGTGTGGTGGCATCTCCGGATGAGTGCAGTCAACTGGATGATGGTGGCTAGTTAATTTGCCACCTTTTCTCGTTCAACCCTAACCATATCATTCACTTATGCATATTTTCCAATTACATAGATGCAAAAGAGGAGAGGGTTAGTCACTTACATGCGAGTCGAATGTACGTGTTGTGAGGCATTTTGGTTCCTTTTGTTGTTGCATGTTCATATTTCAGTTGTTGCATGCCTGTATCTCCTTTGTTGTATGCTTTCTACTCCCTAATGTGTCGCTTGTTTTCTTTGTGCAAGTATCCTCTAGCTAGATCTAGCTTTAGATGTCACCTTTTAATCCCATGGTTGCACTTCTTTTGCTGCTATGGCTTGATTTTAATGGGATGAGCTGCTATAGCAATTCCTACAAGAGGTCATGTAGCTACTTCTCCCTTTAAAATTTTTAGCTGATTTTTGTGCTGGAAGCTATGAGGATGATGCCAAGGATGCTGATGTAGATGGAGAGTTACTTGGTAAGATTTAGGTGAGATTTGGAGTTGCTACTCCCTTTATTTTTTGTTTTTCTCTAAAAATTGGTTTCTGTGTTTTTTTTTACAGGAAGGGATAAAAATGATGATGATGAGGTGGCACAAGCATGGAATGGATGGAAAGGAGGGTGGATAGCTGTAGGAAGGTCTACATGCTCTTCATGTAATCTCCTAGCACCTCAAACTGCTTTTTGGAACCATTTCTGGCTCCTTGTGATTTCTACAGGAGCCTCTTGTAGAACACACAGGGCCTCCTGTAGAATGCACAGTTTTTGGAAAAAAACACAGTGGGGTGGAGGAAAGGTTAGAAATGATGGAGAAGAGTGGGGGGGAGATGAAATAGGATCTATGGAACCTTCTCTTGCTCCCTGTGGTCCACCTGTAACCTGCAATGCACATTAAAAGTCAATTCTCTTTCCCTTATTTTCGCTGTTTTTTTCTCTTTTTTTTCTTTTTTTTTGAAAAACAACTAGGGTTCCTTAAGGAGGTTTTCACCCTATTTTCCTGCCCTAGGCCCCTCCAAGGGAGGTTTTCACCCATGGATCTTATTCTCTCTATTTTTTTGCTTTTTTCATCACTGTGTTGCCTCAAAAGAGGTTTTCAACCCAATGATGGGACTCAAGCGCCTCATGGAGGTTTTCACTTGAGTCCTTATTATTTTTCTTTTTTATGCTTCTTCAGTGAGTGAGTGAAGTGGAGGCTAAAACCTGCTCCACTACCATCACAGTCTTATTCAAATCTTCAATGAACTCTCGCCTGGAGAGGGGCTTCTTGTAAATTTTCAACCTATGTCCATTGACAAGCATGGGGATGGCCTCCTCATCAATGGTTCTAATTAGAACCGGACCATTGTCATTGAAGTTTTCCACAGTGTAGGGTCCCAGCCATATTGTCCTCAGCTTGCCTTTGAAGTCTTTGAACCTTGATTCATAGAGCAGTGCCCAATATCCCTCTTAGAATTGCTTCTCCTTGATATTTTTGTCATGCCATATCTTCCTCTGAAGCTGAACTACCTCTGTGTGGTGAAGGGCCTGCAATCTTTATTCATCCAATCCATTGAGTTGTAGTAGTCTTCCCCTTTGTGCATGGCTGAGGTCTAGTTCTAGTTGAGCTGCCATTCTCAGTGTATTGTATTCAAATTCTATTGACAGGAAAGCCTTCTTCCCATAGACCAGTTCATAGGGTGTGAACCTTGTGGTGGTCTTCCATGTTGTGTTGTAGGCCCAGGTGGCCTCAACTAGTCTATCCGCACAATCTTTTATGCTGTTGCTCACTACCTTGGCCAGAATTCCTTCCAAAGCTCTGTTAATGACTTCCCCTGTTAGTGATTTTATGATGTGTGAGCAGGTCTTCAATCAACTTGGAAGTGAGCTAACTGCCTTGTTCTATGACCATTTCTCTTGGATACCCGAACTTATAGAATATGTTTTCTCTCAAAAACTAAACTACCTTTTCCTCTATTGCTGCTTTGATGGCTTTTGTTTCTGCCCATTTTGTCAGTTAATCGATGCACACAATGATGTATTGCTTTTGTTTTGAAGGAAGGTTGATAGGACCCACAAATTCCATTCCCCACTTCTCAAATGGCTCAAAGGTCACTTGAGGTTGCATGGGCATCTCATCCTTTGTAGTAGGTTTCCCCATCCTTTGACATTGATCACATTGGCTAGTATACCTCCTTACATCTTGATGAAGAGTGGGCCAATAGTAGCCTGCTTGCAATATTTTGAAGGCAGTCCTCTTTGCTACAAAATGGCCTCCACAAGGCCCGTCATGACAGGTCAGGAGAATGTCAAAAACTTCTTCCTCCCTGACACATCTTCTCAAGATCTGATATGGGCCAAGTTTGAAGAGTCTGCCCCCAATCTAGGTGAAAGAGGCACTTTTCCTCATGATCTTTCTCTTCTCCTTTGAGGACAGGTGTGGTGGGAACTGTGCTAAAACTAGGTAGTTTTCTATATCAGCAAACCATGGAGAGACTACTGAGATAAAAAACAGGTGTTAATCTGGCATTTGATCATCCACCATTCCTTCTTCACCTGCGAGCAAATTTACTCTAGACAAAAAGTAAACAACAACATTTTCCTTACAAGGCTTATCAACAATGGTCAAATCAAACTGCTGCAGTAAAAACAACCATCTAATAATGCAAGCATCTACATATGGTTTGTTCATTACATATCTAGTTGCAGCATGATCAGTTTGTACAAAGGTTTGATAGCCTGTGATGTAATATCTGAATTTGTTTAAGGAATGCACTACAACTAGGATTTCCTTCTCGGTTACCATGTAGTTTAACTCTGCCCTTGACAAATTTTTACTTATAAAGTATATGGCATAAGGTAACTTTTCATCAATTTGTCCTAAGGCTGCTCCTATTTCTTTGTTCAAGGCATCTATGTGAATGTGGAAAGGCAGGGCCCAGTTTGGGCCTCTAAAAATTGGGGTAGTCACAAGTTTCCTTTTCAAGGTATCTAGGGCTTCTTGATAATTTTCAGTCCATATGAACTCAACATCCTTTCCTAAAAGACCAAATAGCGAAGAGGCTAACTTACTAAAACCTTTAATGAATCTTTTGTAATATCCAGCTACGCCTAGGAATCTTCGAACATCTCTCACCTTTTTAGGAGGTGGGACCCTTTGGATGATGGAAATTTTGTTGGGGTGCACCTACAATCCTTGTTGAGATATTGCATGACCTAACACGGTCCCTTCAGTCATAAAAAATTCACATTTTTCCAGACTAAGGGATAGGTTCAATTCAATACACTTGTCCAAAACTTTTCCTACATTAGATAAAGCTTCCTGAAAGTTAGAACCATAAGGAGTAAAATCATCCATATATATTTCCACTACTCTCAATACTGCTCTCTGAAAAGTGGCTGCAACATTACACAAACCAAAAGGAAGGACCCGATATGTAAAGGTACCCCAAGGACAAGTGAAAGTGGTCTTATCTTGGTCATTCGGGCTGATTTGAATCTAATTGTACTCGGTAAACCCATCTAGGAAGGAGAAAAAAAAATTCGCTGCTAGACCATCTAACACTTGATCTATGAAAGGCAAAGGAAAATGGTCCTTTTTAGTGGTTTTGTTTAGTTCCTGATAATCGACATGGATTCTCCACTTAACATTTTTCTTTGACACTAGCATCAAAGGAGAGACCCATTCACTGTCCGAGATGGGGTAGATGAATCCTACATCCAGTAATTTTTGCAATTCTTCCTTAAAAATGTCTTTGAGGGTAGGATTCATCCTCCTTTGAGGCTACCTAACTGGTTTGCAATCGTCCTTAATGTATATATGATGAGTACATACTAAAGGGTGCACTCCCTTCATCTCCTTGTAACTCCAGGCGAAGGCATCTAAATGTTTTCTCAATAAGCTACACAGCTCCTTCTCCTGGGAAGTGGATAGGGATGCATTGATTTTAAAGGTTCTTTCTGGGCCGAACTCTATATTCTTAACATAGAGAGAGGTCGGGTCAGCCACACAGAGATTATTTAAGGGATTGCTTTCGGTTTCTTTCATTATATCTTCTAATGGCAAGGTATTGGGGGGTGGACTCTGAATTAAATTTTCAATGATATCATCCTCATTTTGTGGTTTCCCCCGCATGATAGTTTCTAATGCACAAAGTGGTGCAGAATAAACTTCATCCTCATCCTCCTCCTCCAACTAGAGAGATATATCATGTTCTAGCAAGGGTTGGGTTAGAAGGTATAGGATTAACTGCTTGGACATATGCCCATTCTTGATGGTCATGTTCCCAGCTCGACAGTTGATATAGGCATCAGTAGTAGCCAACCAGGGTCTCCCCACGATGAGAGGATACCCAGTGAGATTTTCCTTCGGCTGGAGAACTAGGAAATTATCAAGGTACTTCCAAGAATCAATAGAGACCATCACATCTTCCACAATCCCTTTAGGGGTCACAGTGGAGTGGTTTGCTAGCTGCAATACTGTCATGGTCTTCGTCAAGGAGCCCTAGAGGTTAAGTTTGAGCATGGTGTCCTTTATCATCACATTAATGGCAGCTCCCAGATCAATCAAGGTGTGTGGGATCATGGTGTCATTGATGTGGACATCCACTATTGGGCTTCCAAGGTCCAGATATTTCGGATAGATTAGCTTCCCCAACATCAGGTCAGACAGTTGTCATATGACATTGATGATTGGGGCATCTCTCTTACACCTGCCTGGGTGCCTAAAGCACTTCTCTTTGATCATCCTATTGTATATAGGCACATCTTTTATGGCTTGGAGAAGTGGTATCTTTACATGTAACTGTTTCAATTCTCCCAGAAGTTCATTTTCGTCTGGGTGGGTTGCGTTGTACTGAATAGTCTCTTTGGAAAGGGTGGAATTTATTTAGGTTCACTTTCCTCTTTATCTTCCACAACCTCCTTATGGGGAGGCTAGCTATCTAGGAGGACCTTCCTAGATCGCAGGTTAATCTCCTGAATCTCCACAACATAGGTTGGACATGATGGTTCCCCACTATTTACTTGCTGAGCCTGTCTGTTGTTCAGGTTCGAGTTCGGTTGGGTAGGCAATTAGGGTTGCCTTGGTGGAGCAAGAGGCAATGGTTATGGTTGAGCAGGTGGTGGAGGCAAAAGAGCAGGAGGAGAGTTGTATTGGGGCCTCCACCCCTGATCAGTTGCATTCCACTGAGGTTGTGGCTGAGCATAGGATTGAAATGAATGAGTGGCTAGTTGGGCATGATACTGAGATGGATAGGACCAAGGAGGGGGCACGGACCAGGAAGGATGAGTAGGAGGGCCCCAAGAAGGTATGGGAGTGACTTGGTTGGGGTTGTAGTATGCTTGGGATGTCCCTTGCATCCCCTGCTAGTATGGTTTAGGTCCATGCGGTCTCCTCTCGTTCATGAAATAGAGTGTTTCAGTGGCTCCTTCGGCCCCCTGGTATATAGCTTTAAGTCCGTGCAAGGAAGGGCACTTGTCTGTAGAATGATCTTCTTCACAGACTGAACAAATCTCTATAGATTTCAATGGGCATTCATTCCTAGGATGCCTCCTGGTGCACCTAGGACAAAAAATGGCCAAAGCTCTCTCTGCTTCCTCTTATTTCCTTTTGATATGCAAGGTATCCATTTGCATGGCAAGAGTCTACATCATTTCACTCTTAAAGTCTTCCAGCATGTTTCCAAGTTCACCTTTGATGAATGAATTGGATGAGGAGGTACTGGCTATGGGTTGACTCCCCCTAACTCTCTTTATTGATGCTGTAGAATGATTTCTAAAGACAGTCTTTATGTCCTCATAAGGTAGTTGGTAGATGTCTCCCCCAGCCAGTAAATGGAGGGTGTCTAGAAGGTCTTCCATAATTCCCCTGAGCAAGACCAACTTCAAAGATTCAGGGTCAAGTGTGGACCTGGCCCTTTTGTAACTGAGCTGGAACCTCTCTTCATAATCTTCTAAGGATTCATCACTCCCCATGGTCATTAAGAAGATTTCTTCCTCGATATCTTTTGATCTACAGTAGTCTCGATATTTTTTGTTATAGGCCTACTACATCTGAGCCCAAGTTGTGATGTTATTGCTAGGTAACTCCATGAACCCGCGTAAGGCTACATCCTTGAGAGTAGAAGGAAATAGTTTCAACTTTTGCTCATCTTCTGCATAGTCATAGGTTCGACAGATGATAGCAAACTCAAACAAGAAGGTGTCATGATCTTCTGTGGTCAAACCATGGAAGTGAGGTAGGGTTGAAGGGCTTATGTTCTTCATTTTGGTGTCCCCATTGGTCTCTCAGATGGGAAAGGTACCCTCTACTCTTTCTCCATTCCCCCTAGAATTTATGTTTTCATCCATTGTCTCAGGAGGGATGTCTTCTTCTTCTTCTTCCCCTATAGGTTCTTCGAATATCTCAGGTTGTTCACCTAAAGGTTCTTCTTGATCACTGCCACCAAAGAAGAGAGATGGGTGGCTATGTGATGTGGTGGGGATGTTGGGCAATAATTTTCGTGAATTATCTCTATTCCTACGGGGCATGAAAGGAAATCTTTTTGGATGGTTTTTTTGTTTTTTTTCACTGCTTGTACCTGCAAAACTGAAATTGATTGAACAAACAAATTGCAATTAACTGAAATGAACTTGCTGAAATGAAATTGCAGAACTAAAAAGGAAAGAAAATGAAATGTAGAACTGAAAGCAAGGAAATGACTAATCTACTTTTGCTGAAATAAAGTTGTTGAAATGAAGTTTGCAGAATTGAAAATGAAAGTAAAATGAAAGCAAGAAAATGACTAGTCTACTTTTGTTGAAATGGAAATTGCAGAATTTGAAAATGAAAGCAAGGAAACGCAAAAAATGAAAGAAGAAACTACTCTACTTTTGCTAAAATAAACTACTAAGCAAAATGTTTCGATAGAAAAATAGAAGAAAGCAGTAATCACAAAATACTCTACTGCTTCTCCAGCAATGATGCCAAAAATATGGTGAGCACTAGTATTGCAGCAATAATGCTGCAACTCCTGGGCTTCCTACTTTACTTTTGTGAACACAGTAGTTCGTAACAAACTTGGAAGCGACAGTGCTGTATGCACAAGTACTAGTTCTTACTGCAGGTTATCACTTGGTCAGCTGGCACAAGATCACTAGGAGCTCAAGCCAACTTCTATGGATTCCATATGAAGCTCTATATGTGATGAAAGAAAGGAAAGCTTACTCTACAGAGGCTACTCTACTTGCAGAAAGGAAAAGTAGACTAAAATGTAAAGTAAACCTAGCAAACCATAATTAACCAAATAATCTTACTTTTACAGAAAGAGAGATGAAAAACGATGAAATGAATGTCATTACTTAATCTACAAAGTAGACAACATCTACTCAAGCTATTTCTAAAAGGAAATTAGAAAAAACATATTTTTGGATTTTTATGTACTTTTATGTGAAATTGTCATCCATGTGTCTAGTCAAATTACTGTCCTAAATTTCTCTACATAAATTATCAATCCGGGTATCATAAACTGATGAAGTGTGGTGCCCTATATGTGTTTAGTTAGCCTTTCTCTTAGTTCGTTGTTTTATAGATTATGTTGTTTTTGGGGGTTTTGTTTCTCATGATTAAGGAAATTAATCTAAGAAAGAAAAGTTATGCTTCTAAATGAAATCTCTAAATGTTAATGGAAAACTAAATCTAATGACTTTTAATGTTAGAATATAATTTCTAAAGAAGGGAGAAAAGGAAATGAACAAATCAAAACTTTGAATAGTTAGATTAATCTAAGCCGACAAAATGTCCATAAAATGAAAATAGAAATGATAACAACTAAATGAAGTGTTTTATCACTTTGCTATACAATTTTGGGAGAACTACCTCCTTGTGATAGCATTTGGAGAGACTCCATACTTCATTGTTCTAAAACTGAAAATGAAATTGAACTGAAAGGCTAAGACTGAAAGTGAAATTGCAGCTAATCTTCTATAACAACTAAATGAAGTGTTTTATCACTCCGCTATACAATTTTGGGAGAACTACCTCCTTGTGATAGCATTTGGAGGGATTCAATACTTCATTGTTCTAAAATTGAAAATGAAATTGCAACAAAATTAAATACAAAACATGTAAAGGAAAACTAATCTACTACGTGCTCTAGTTCTCCAAGCACCATTTGGAAAATACTTTCTTGGACTATTTTGCTAAGCATAGATTACACAGTCAGATAAATCTACAATCAACTGGTTGAACACACTTGCATGAATTAAACTTGCATGAATGGAAAATCTAAACTATTAAACTTGAAAACAATCCTAAAAATAAAATGGCATACTTGAATTAAATCAAAGAAAAACTACAAAATAAAATCTATTCTACCTTACATTATAATATGCTCCATGACATCTACTTCACATCTCCTTCCATGTTGGGAACATCAAAGCTTTATTCAAATTCTTCAAAATGAAAAAGTACAACAAGTTGAGCTAACAAAAGCTTTCCAAAGCTATAAAAGCTACCAAATGAAGGAGAGAGATCTCCTATTTATACAAAAAGATGAGAAGTCATGTCATTAATGAGAGTCCATGAATCTCTCCCCATACTTCTAGAGTTGTAATCAAAATAGGAAATGATAATACACATGTCTTCTTAGAGTTTCAATACAAATAGGAAATGTGACATATATCCTCATGATCCCATGATCTTCTCCACTCAAATTCGAATTTTGTCTTAGTATGCAACATAAAGGTCTTCTAGAAGCTTCCTTTTGACTTACACATGTCAACAATCTCATCTCATTTGTTAGGTATAAGCATATGCACATTATTTTCTAATTTTTAACCACAAATTCACTTAAAAAGACTAAGAATTAATAAAGTTTGGAAAAACATAAATGTGACCCAATGATAATGAAAGTGAGATTAATGTAGTGACATGGTAGTGAAATGAAGGTGAAATGGAGGTGATAAAATGGACATAATAGTGAAAGTGTAATGGAAGTGAATGACAATTTCAAGACCCAACATACCCCCCAACTGAAGCTATTGCATGTCTTCATGATATATATATTACATTAATTCTTTTGATCCTTGAGCTTTGGCTTAACTTTGCATGATATCATTTGATAACTTCATACTTCTGCAAAGTGTTTTAATTGAATTGCAACATGGTTGGTTCTTGTGTTACAAACATATTTTGTTCTTGGATTCTATTTTGATCTTTGAACTTTGCATAATGGTAATTCGTTTATTGTTGCAAAATATATTTTTATTGGATTGCATGATCGTCGATTCTTGTGTGACAACCATGATTGTATTTGTATCCAATTATCCTTTAAGCACTTTTGAAAAGCCATTGTATGCTCATAATAATAATGTAATCATTAATATATTTTGGAAGTATGTGGGCTTCTGAATATGATATGAACATGGCAAGATATGAATATGAATGTATTCCCCCCCAACAAATGGTTTGACAATTTTAAGAAATGAGGAAGAGAAATGTTTTCCCAACAATTATCATTCTAGCTTTTTATGGAATTATATGGTAAAAAGTTATAAAATGATTTACCTTAACTTACCCTTTGGAAATGGATGAATTGTATGTGTGGTGGCTACAAAATTCTGATCATAATCTTCTTCAAGTGGCTAGACAAGAAGAGTCATGGATAACAAGATGCCTTTTTATTGCTTATACTAAAACTTGTTGAATCTTCTCTAAAATGCTGAAAATAATAATCTTTATTTCTTCAAAACTCATTGGCACAATTCCCACTATGTGAATAGACGTTCTGATGTCAAACATAGCAGGAAATTGTTGACTTAGTTGCTATTAATGGATGCCACTAAACAACATAAGAACTCTCACCATTGATAACAATGAGAGTCAAGATGCCCAAACACATCTTGATAGGTACAAATAAATTTTCCGATGTTGAGTCACCTAGAAGATCCGATAAACAAGGGACATTAATGTATTCCCATTGTTTGTTGTCATAAGGACTTGCCATTAAGGCATGCAAGACGCAAGGTGTTTTTGCAAGGAATTTAGACTCAAAGGACTATGGACTCAATAATTTAAATTGAAGCAGGGTTTATTTGCAAAATGAAAATGATAGGAAAGGGAAAATGAAAATGGAAAGTAGTAATGGAAATGGGGAATAAGCATGTAACTGAGCCTCTTGATTTTATTTGTGAGTTAGGAGTGGACAAAAAGTAATGGAAAGTGTATGTGAATGTAAATGGAAAATATGAAGGGAAATGAGGTGAATGGTTTATTATGAAGTATGTATGTAATGGAGACAATAGTATCTGAAAGTTTTGCAAGTGTTTGGATCTGATTTTGCATTAGCATGTTTCTTCTTTGTTGCTGATCATCCTCTTATGAAACAAATTGGTCTCTTAGAGAGACATTATTCACTTGTAGTCATCTGTCCTTTCTCCTAGAACCTGCAAAAAAGCTAATACTTCTTCTGTAATGGAATGTAAGACTATCAAAAGAGAGAGGTGATCAATCTCTCTAGTTATGATACTTACACACAAAACTAAGAATTTGTATTAATGAAACAAGTTCACAAAGGAAAACCAAAAGAATTTATACTTGCTTCGGAATTAGTGCCTCAAGTTAATTGTTGTTTCTTTTCAGAAATTTATTTCATTATTTACTATTTCAAACTCTAATGATGGATTTCTCATTGTGTAGATCTCGTTGATATCTTTCCAACGACACTTGAATCATCAAAATCTGATTTCGTATGAGAAAGTTAGGCTGATTTGAATAGTGAGGTTTTTCAGCTGCAAAATTGATTTTTAGTTGCGGAATGGCTTTAGTTGCAGAACATGCACAGTTTCTGTAGCTAAAAATCTTGAACAGAAAGTTAGCTATCCATTTTTCATCATCAGTCCAAAATTAATCAATACCTTTCATAAAAATGAGCAAATAATCTACTTATTTCATTGATTCAATGATTTTTTTTATTTTTTTATTTTTGTAACCTGTGAACCTTTGGTTTTGTTTTTCATTTTACTCCTTAAAGTCAAGAAGAACATGTGGCGACATAGTGATAACACACACCTTGAAAATAGTGATGGCTTCTTCATTTTGAGACAATGAACCAAATCAAAATTCTTGCCCTAATATTTTCCAAGCTACCCATGTAGTCATTTTTCCTTCTTGACACTTAAACCCTGCAAAAGCGTGAAAGTCGCTGTGGAATAGCCAATTAGCTGTGGAATGTGGCTGCGTTCCGTAGCTAAAAGACAACGAAGACATTAGTTTTCTGATTTAAGTTATTAGAAAAGAAATTTTATGTAGCCAAGTACCAAGAAGGAAGTCCAAGATCGTAGCTGGTGCACTTGGATGAAAACAGAGTGAAAAAAAAAGTGCTTGATAGGTGTGCAGGAGAAGTCTGGTTGCGTACAGATCATTGAGTTTAAAATAGAGGTTGAATCATGAATGTTGCGCCACTAAGCAATAGTCATACCATGAAAGACAACAACACTGAAGTAGGCATCCAGCAAAAGTATACAATCTGTTGAAATAGAAGCCACATCTAGCAATGCTGGCTCAGCCGGTGCATTGAAAGAATAAGAAATCAGCGATGGTTGGATCATAACTGTAGAATTGTTGACATTCCCCCTATTCAGTAACATGTGGAAGTAAGCAGTCTCATCTGGGCTATTATTAAAAAACCTGTACAAACTAAGATTGTCTAATATTGAATATGAATTGTGGCAATATTGCAAAACTTGAGTTCAAGTTGAATGAAGAGACATCATCCTTTCGGTAATTATCAAATCTCGAACACACACGAATGATCGTTTGCATTAAATATGGAAGGTGTGGTGAATTGGACTCTTAGATTTGCCATATGGATTGAATGTCGCATCATGAATTTGTTTTCAAATTGGATTTCCCTTCCTCAAGCATGCCGTATTAAAACAATGTTCTGTACATTTAATAAAATTCGTTTTTTCCTCACGCAGCATGTCAAATGGGACTTTAGAGAACCAAAAAATTCTCCCAAACCGTTGCGAATTTTTAAAAATTGTTTCTGGGTTGTCTAGCCGACCCCGTTCCCGAAAAAACACATGTATGTTTTTTTCTAAATTCATTTTTATTTGTCTATAATTTTCATTTTAATATCTGACGTTTTTTAGTTTTGCGTTTTTCTGGCAAATGCCTCTTTTGCAATTTTAGCACACAGACAATAGCAAATGAACCAGCCAATCTTGATGATCTGAACACTTGCATGTCATCATAGCAGGAACCTTTCAAGGACACCCCAGAGGGCTGCCCCAAGTCTAAAGGCAGTCCCTTTTGATCTGTAGTCTTTCGTAAATGCATCTTCTTGATTGTTGTCTGTCACGCCAATTTCTATTTTTATTTTATGTCAAATATTTTATGGAATTTGATTGTTGTTACAGGGCTGAGCAATGGCTAAAAAATGTAGTGACTACGTGACTGAAAGGAATACGGGCAGGTGAATGACTTGCAGACAAGAAATGCAAAGATTTACTACATCCACCATAACTTCAAGAAATGCAAAGATTTATTTGTTTTATTATGTGAAACGTGGATATTTTTTTATTTATTTATTTTGTTAATAAAATTACATATGTTATATTTTCAAAAATTAAAAATATACATATATTTTATACTAAACAAAATAATAAATTTATTTATTTATTTATTTTAATGTATATTTTTTTTAATTGATTTGTTAATAAAATTATATGTTATACTTTCAAAAAAATTAAAAATATACATATATATTTCATTAAACAAAACAATGTAGTTTTTTTTAATGATTTGTATATATATATATATATATATATATATATATATATATATATATATATATATATATATATATATATATATATATATTCAAAGATTTAAAAATATACATATATATTTTATTAAACAAAACAATATATTGAAATTAAAGTTTTTCGTTGAATCAAATGAAATGATGAAAATATATATATATATATATATATATTGAACATAAAAATTATTTTTCTGATCCTCTAGATCACACAAAGTGCAGGAGGAGAGCATACTTGAGAAATTATTGTTATTTTTTTTAGATATCAGAAATAAGGTCTCCTAATTACACTTCCCCGGCAACGGCACGAAAATGTATAGTGAATTTAGTGTCCTAAATTGCTCTACATAAATTATCAATCCGGGTATCGTAAACTGATGAAGTGTGGTGCACTATATGTGCTTAGTTAACCTTTCTCTTACTTCGTTGTTTTATAGTTTATGTTTTCTTTGGGGGTTTTGTTTCTCATAATTAAGGAAATTAATCTAAGAAAGAAAGTTATGCTTCTAAATGAAATCTCTAAATGTTAATGGACAACTAAATCTAATGACTTTTAATGTTAGAATCTAATTTCTAAAGAAGGGAGAAAAGGAAATGAACAAATCAAAACTTTGAATAGTTAAATTAACATAAGCCGACAAAATGTCTATAAAATGAAAGAAAAAATGATAACAGCTAAATAAAGTGTTTTATCACTTTGCTATAAAATTTTGGGAGAACTACCTCCTTGTGATAGCATTTTGAGGAACTCCATACTTCATTGTTCTAAATTTGAAAATGAAATTTAAATGAAAGGCTAAGGCTGAAAGTGAAATTGTAGCTAATCTACTATAACAGCTAAATGAAGTGTTTTATCAATCCGCTATATAATTTTGGGAGAACTACCTCCTTGTGATAGCATTTGGAGGGATTCAATACTTCATTGCTATAAAACTGAAAATGAAATTGCAACAAAATTAAATACAAAACATGTAACGGAAAACTAATCTACTGTGTGCTCTAATGCTCCAAGCACCACTTGGAAAATACTTTCTTAGACTATTTTTCTATGAATAAATTACACAGTTAGATAAATCTACAATCAACCAGTTGAACACACTTGCATGAATGAAAAATTTAAACTATTAAATTCGAAAAAAATCATAAAAAAATAAAATGACATACTTGAATGAAATCAAAGCAAAACTACAAAATAAAATCTATTCTACCTTACATTATAATATGCCCCATGACATCTACTTCACATCTCCTTCCATGTTGGGAACATCAAAGATTTATTCAAATTGTTCAAAGTGACAAAGTACAACAAGTTGAGCTAACAAAAGTTTACAAAATCTTTCCAAAGCTACAAAAGCTACCAAATGAAGGAGAGAGATCTCCTATTTATACAAAAATATGTGAAGTCATCTCATTAGTGAGAGTCCATGAATCTCTCCCTATACCTCTAGAGTTCTAATCAAAATAGGAAATGATAAGACACATGTCTTCTAGAGTTTCAATACAAATAGAAAATGTGACACATATCGTCATGATCCCATGATATTCTCCACTCAAATTCGAATTTTGCCTTAGGATGCAACATAAAGCTCTTCTAGAAGCTTTCTTTTCACCTACACATGTCAACAATCTAATCCCACTTGTTAGGTATAACAATATGCACATTATTTTCTAATTTTTAACCACAAATTCACTTAAAAAGGCTAAGAATTAATAAAGTTTGGAAAAACATAATTGTGACCCAATGATAATGAAAGTGAGATGAATGTAGCAACATGGTAGTGAAATGAAGGTGAAATGGAGGTGATATAATGGACATGATAGTGAAAGTGTAAAGGAAGTGAATGACAATTTCAATACCCAACAACATGTAATTTATTTGTTTGTGAATGTGGTAGTGATTTGGTGGTGATGGAGGGTGACTTTGGGATTTGAAGAGGTGTAGGAGGATGTGGATGGGTCCTAGGATGGCTCAGGTGGCCTCCTAGAGGCTTTTCCAACAATCAGACTTAAAAAAAAAGCCTACAGGAAAATCTATAGGAGGACGCAGGGGATCTACAGGAGGTCTACAGGAGGATGTTGAGAGCAGTATTGGAGGTTTTGAAGGTAGGAAAATGGGTGGAAAGGGTAGCTGAAGGCTAGGATGATGTGTTAAGGTGTCTAGGGTCCATCAAGAATGTTTAGGAAAGAGAAACATGGTCGTATTTGTTCAAGGAAAGAGAGGAAAGTCTATGGAAATGTGCAGAACTAAGGCAGATTTGAGATGGACGATGTGTGACCTGTGTGGCATAGATCAAAGAGGGATTGTGATGGCTGATAGGTTGACTTGTTATGAGAAGAGATTTTCTACAAAAGGACTTGAAAATCAAACAAGGAGATTAAACAAGCAAAGAAACTAAGTACATCAAAAAACATAATTTTGCATCAAACCAATCTAGATCATGAGCTATGGAAAGAAATGTTGAAAAATGTTGTAATAAGAGAAAGCATGGAAGGAAACTTATTGCAAGACAAAAATGAGCATGGTGAAAGAGATCTGAAGGAAAGCATTAAACTTCTAACAAACCGTAACTCTAGAAATTCTATGGAAAGGCAAATCTGTGTTTTTTGTTGCAGCAAGAGGGTCTTGGCCTTAGTTCATGGTCCTAAAGGGAGAAAAGGAGGCCAAGGCTCTATTGATGGCCTTTTTGTATCTTCTTTCTATCACTGTTCAACCTGCTATAGAAAACTTGAATGGAAACCACCTTCTAAATTACCAAAAGCAACATATTCTTAACTAAGAAAGAAATCTATCTAACAACAACTAATTCGTAAACTGAAATAAAGCATATAAATACAAACAAGAGGAGCTTGGCTGCTTGGATTGGGACCTAACCCAAGAGCTTTAGCCCTCTGAGGTAACTCAATACTAGCTAAAAAAGGACTTCATCTTTATTATCAAAATAATAATAGGATTACATGAAACTGTTAGCAAAAGTAAGCTCGAAGTTGAGCAGAGCAAAGCTGCAAAAAAGATTCAAAAATTTGACTAACTTCCTAATGAGGCCCTAGGCCTCTTTACTTATACAACTGAAGCTCCCAAAACTTGAGATAAACAGAAGTTATCCTTCACTTGCTCAGCTGCCTCCTAGTGCATTGACGTGGTTGTTTGTGCTCCGAGCTGCATGATGGAGAATTTGAAGTGGGGAGTCATAAATGAGGGGGATACCCTCCTATAAATCCTCTCCCTTGTCTACTTCGAATTATTGCTGCCAATTGTCCATTAAATCTTTGACTTTATCTCCAAAATTGAACAAAATTCTGCATTAAACACATATTAGACTCCATGGAATAATGACCAACCCAACTCACCCCATAAGCATAAACATAATAAAAAAACATGCAATAAGCTAAGAGAATGGTTGATTAAACTATGTTAGGAGGCAGAATGAGCCCATAAAATTACCCATTTATGGGGCTCATTAGAGAGTTCCTAGCGAACTGCCACGAAGCGCAAGAGAAAAGCAAGATGTTCCACTACACGTGGCTCTTGTTGTCGATTGTGCTCATAGCGTGGGAGCTACTGATGGAGAGCCAATTCCCCTCGAGCATGCCAGACCTTCCTGAAGTAGTGATGTACACTTCGCTATGGGAGATCAAGGACGTGGAGCATGTTTGAAACAACAAGATCTTCTGGATCTTGATGGAAATGAATATCAGGATGGCTATCAATTGCAAGTTGCAATTGTCGCCCATGGTATATGCTATCCTACAGAGCTATGCCAAGTTTAAGGTTGATTTCCATTGAATTTTGATTATGGCATGGAAGGATATTGTGTAGAAGTCATACGATTTGTCATACCTAGCAACAGCTGATTCCATCAATGCGGTCTTGGATAAATGGCCGACGGAGTGGCGCACCTCGATGGACTTGGCTGTGGGTGGAAGCAAGTCTGCTGCACAAAAGAAGAAGGAAGAGGCGAAGCTGAATATGGTACAGTTGGTCGAAAAGAGGAAGAAGGAGACCGCTGAGAAGGCCCAAGTAGCATAAATAGGAAAGGAGGTAGGAAAATAGATAGGTGGCGTAGAGTGGGCCTCTGACAAAGGCACGCAGTTGCCTTCACCTGAAACCAAAAAGGAGGAGATAGAGCAGCATGATGTGGACCCTCAGGAGATGTCCGACTGCATTAAGCACCTGAGAGAGCTAGAAAAGGGAGGGTCCAGAAAGAAATCCAAGGCAACCAAGACCTCGTTGGACCCCATCACATTGACAAAGGGTGACTTATATGACATAGGTGACACAGTTATGGATGTCACTGTGGAAGCCCTCGAGCAATTTGAGAGGCAACAACAGGATGTCTTAGGGGCCATCCAGACTGGGCTGCAAGAGTTGCAAATCCGCACATCACAAGCTGGTACGTTATCCACCATCTTGGCTATCGACACATAGAGGCTACTGATACGCTGCACATGAAGGCTTCCAATGTGCTAGTGTTGCCGGATAGAGCACCGACAATAAAAAATGAGGCTAAAAGGCCCACTGTCAGTGCCTGGGAGGGAGTGGGATTGAACCTGGTAGCGCTCCCACGTGAAGTGCTCCACCTCTTGCAGGATGGAGTCATCGCAGAGCTAAGGCCCTGTGAGCACCGTGACCTCGAGGTGATCAGTGAACAAAAGATAAATAATGAGCAGATGGCCCTGCAAAGGAGTGCTTCCATTGTTGCCAAGGCCGAGGTGACCAGCCAGAACAAGAAGATTATACAGGTTGTGGAGGAGACCTGTATAATGGTCCCAAAATTGGCCATTTTGGAGGAGCTAGTCGAGGTCCGCATATGAAAATTTCCCACAGGGGTGCGCGACACTTGGACAGAGATGGCGTGGGTTTAGTTGTAGCTGAACTTGGATATTACAAAGCTCCAGTTGAGGGCTCAGCCTTCAATTTCGCTAGAGGTAATGGAACAGCGGGTTGCCGCTATCACAGAAGCACTTGCAGCAGTGGGGAGGGCAGTAGCAGACTGTACACATTTATTCAAACAATCGTTTGAGGTCTTGACCAACTTGCAGGAGGACCCAAACATTCAGAGGCTAGAAACGGAAGCGCGCAAACTCCAATGGTGCTGTGACGAATTTCAGGGCACAACGCGGTCCGTCGCACTGACACGGAGGTTAGAAAAGTTGTAGGAAGCTAAGCAGCTAAAGGAATAGATGGACGCAGTGCTGCACAAGTAAGCAGTGCTTAAGGCATGAATAAAGCCCTGGCTAGAGGAAGCTTATGGAGTCACAAGAAAAATTTAAGGCAAGCTTGTGATTCTGCAAGCGACGCAACAATAGCTTCAGGCTAACAGCACAGGGGTAGTGACCGAGAAGACAGTTGAAGATGCAGAGCAAGCAGCAGCTCACATCACAGCTGAAGTTGCGGTCATAAAGGTTGAGCTGGATGGGCTTCAGGCAAAGATCTTCGCACCTACCGAGCGACTCAAGGGCGAGTCACGATGTTTATGTTGGGTGTCTGTTGGGAGCGGGATCCCCCAAGGGCAGTTTTGGGGCTAAAAGCCCATGTTTAAGTAAAATTTTTGTAATATTATTGTAAAGACTCTGCATTTTATGGTCGCAGAGCTCGAGGGTGTTATGTGTCACAAAGGGTCGTCGACTCTTAGTTTTGTAAAGTAAATTCAGTTGTAAGAGATCTACCCATGGTCTGCAGACCATGGGATTGTATAAAAAGAGCTAAGCTCTAAGTACTTAGAGAGAGAAGATGTAAGAGAGTCATAGCTTTATAGCAAGAAGTCTATGTCTTGGGTTGTAGCATAAGTAGATGCTCTATAGCTCAGTGTGTAGAGGACTAGGGTAGAAGTCCACAGCTGAGTGCATGGACCCCCGCAGCTGTGTGAGCGCAGTGGACAGAGCCTGTAAACACTGGGAAGATATTAATAAAAGGAGTTATTCTGCAATTTCTGTGTCTTTGTTATGTTGATGCATTTGGATATTTTATGTATGATTTTCCAGTATTATCCTTATATGATGCGTGAATGAATTCCTTTACATTGAATAATTGAATGAAATTATGAATATTTGCTTGCGGAGAAATGACTTTAAGTAGTTGGCAAGATAAGCAAGTCACTTAGGGTAATTGAGGAATCTGCACGGCGCGCTACCATGACAGCGTGAAAGCACCTGAGCCCCAGGTTAGGGCTACGTGAAGGTCGATTGTATACTTTCACGAAGGTATTGAAAGCCAGAATAGAGAGTTTATCTTACAAGCCCTAGAACGGGACCACTTGCGTGAAGGCAGGACTAGAAGAAATCAAACGACATCACAACCATCTCAGGGTGCAGAAACTTGGTTCCAGCATCCCCCATACTGCTTTGGGTGAGACTTCGATCCGCACTCCGCGGGCTGATGCCAAAAGGGCCGGTAATGTAGGGATTTGTTTGGGTAATTAACACTGAACCTAGGTCAGGGGCCCTCAAGCCAACATATGCCAAGCTCAACAAGTCTAGATTATTTTAGACTTAGATTCATTACTTGTGACATGTTGTTTCCAAGGAGGGCATAGCAATGGATCGAGAAAATATCAAGGCTATCTTGGAGTGGCCAACTTCGAAGAATGTGAATGATGTTAGATCATTTATGGGACTAGTAGGTTATAATAGGATATTTATCAGGAATTTGTCAAAGATTGGCTATCCTATTGGATCTTTACAGAGAAAATGAAGGAAGTTTGAATGGACTGTTGAGTGTGCAACTAGCTTTTATTTGTTGAAGGGATTGCTTACCAATGCTCAAGTTTTGAGGATTGTAGATCCTGATAAGGACTTTGTGGTTTGTACGTATGCCTACAAAGGGTGACTTGGCAAAGTCCTTAACTAGGAAGGATAGGTGTTTTTCTATGAATCATGGAAGGTGAATAAGCATGAGCATAATTATGTTACTCATGATCTTGATTTGGGAGCTATTATTCATGCATTGAATATGTGGAGACATTATCTCCTTGGCAATAAGTTCATTTCACGAGTGATCATGTTAGAATGAGGTACTTTTGTGACCAACCCAATTCAAATGCAATGTAAGCTAGATGGTTGGCTACTCCCAGTGAGCTTGACTTTGAAATTAGATATATCAAACGAATGAAGAACCAAGTTGCAGATGTGTTATACACATATTTGGGATCTGCAACCCTAATATCATATGTCCATAAACCAAGGGCTTTTAAGCCCCTAAAAGTGTTGTTTCATACCCTAAAGGAACAAGGTCAGCTAATTACATCATCTCCCAGAAGTTCCCCCTGAAAAACTACTCAGAACTGGTCAAAACTGGACCATACAGACTACTCAGTGCTAAGGGTACAATGCATCTCACCGACTACATGCAGAAAGTGCGATGCATACTGAAAATCCCTTCTGTAGGGTGCGATGAGTGAGAGCAGACAAATGGTAGAAGCAGTTTTCTAGGTGGAAACCCAAAGAATCTTCTAGAAACTGTTCATTTTACACTTGCCTCTCTAAATTCACCCAAGAATGAGTAAGACATCAGGAAATCTCCAAGTGGAACCAAGAACTATTAGAGAGATGACACTAATCAAAATCCTAGAATCTGGCTCACCCACCTACAAATATCTATATATGGATCCCTCATCCTAGAGATCCAAAGGCTGGAATTTTGTATTTTGTAAGGAAGTGTTGTTGGTTTCTATGTGAAACATCATAGTGTTGGGTGATCTAGCTTTTCATGAGGTGAAGAGGGCTTTCATGCAAGGAGGATGGTGTTGGGTCAGACCAATGGGTTGTAATCATCTCTTCTACTACTTCTATCAATAAATCTATTGGAGTTTTCCTCCATATTCTTGTATATCTCCAAATCTTGTATTGGTATATGCATTTGTATGGGTAATATACATCTAATCCTATATTGTTTATGGTTATAGATCTCTATGCTTTGATGGTATTATGCTGCTTTGACCCTACAGGTGTTCTTTGAAGTGGGACAAGTAAGGAAAGAGTGGCGAAGCTCTGTCAAAGGAGGGAGGAAACAAGCAAGGAGCCAAGCGAAAGACTGAGGTTGGCACTCTCTACTTCTCTCTCATCTATCTCTCATAAAGGAAAACAAAAGTAGCTTTAGTTTGTTTGTTTCTAAGATAGCTACCCATCTTAGTGGGACTAGCAGCTCTGAATGGACACTAGTTTTCACGACAACAAAATGGCGACTCCACTGGGGAGCAAATAGCTTGTTTGCCTATTTCTATTTGTTTGCTTTATAAACTACAAACGGAGCCTGAAGTTATGCCAGCTAGCCTTTGAACTGCTTTTGCTATGCAACTGCAAAGTAGATCAATGCTACTTCAGTCCATCTCTAGTTTGTTTATGAACTGAACAACTGACTTGCAAACATCATAGGTGCCTTGGTGGTAGCTCAAATAAACTCATTAGATCAGCCCCTATGCTTTGTGTTTACTGCCTATCATAAGCTCAGCCTAAATCCCTAAACTAAGCTGCAAACTGTGAGCAAAAAACCAAGCTCAGTCTCGTTCCTGGACCATCGCACTGTCTCTCATTGACAGTCTGGATGCATCGCACCTCCCATGTGTTGTAGGTGAGATGCATCCCTATTTCCCTGTGTTACAGGTGTGATGATCATGTGAAACTGTTTCTGCCTCTAGATTTTGGTTTTCTCTTCATTGTCTTCAGCTTTATTCAGTAGTTTTGCTGTCTGTGATGAGTATATCACTGTTGAAACTCCCTTCCTTTGCATTATTTAGCCTCCACTGATAAAGAATTGTGAATGTTTTTATGTATTTTTCATCATTTATAGTTCTCTTTGGCAAACAGTAGCTTAATTGAACTGTCGTCTTTTGGTTTGAAAGTGTCGCAAGTGTCGTTTTCAGTCAAAGAAAAGAGTCTTCCTCTTTTTGATAGTCGATTACACTTTTTCCATTGTATTTGATTTGAATTAATAGTATTTCAAGTGTCGAAAGCAATTTTTTAATTCGAAATCGCAAAGTGTAGTCTTAATCTTCCTTTCATTTTTTGAAAAGAAAATTGTTAGTACTCTCGCTTTGAAAGAAAAATAGTTCAGATCTGTACTTAGCATTCTTTTTGTCATTCACACATGAAGAAAGCGGAAAACAAATACATGCATGTGCATTTACATTTAGATTGTGTGCGGAAATTGATTTAGAATAGTGCATCTTAGTGTGTGCTCTGTGCTCTATTTTGAAAGAATTTCACTTCTCTTTCCTTGGTAGCTAGGATTTTCATTGCAAAAAGAAAGTAAATGACTGTTTATCATCTTAGATTGCATATTTAGGAATTGTATATCTACATCACATGGTGAATCTTAAAGGCAGACTTCTTAAGAAAGATCAACTGTAAAATAAATTTCAATGAACATAAAAACGCTTTGGAACCTAACGCACAACATCTAGAAATCTAGGCTATAGACATATTCTGGCATCGTAAAGCCTGGTAACTATCGTTTTCATAGTAGGTTGGATGATTCCTCCTCTTTGATACAACAAGTGCCAATAAGGACTTGTGCTCCCACGTACCGTCGAGTATATATTGGGAGACCAAAATAGGCTATATCATTTATCCTTAGGAAGCCGTGTCTACCACCCTATCAATTGCAATGCATTGAACACAGCATTCGGAAGATTGATTGCCATACTATAAAAGGTATTCTGCAGTTTTGCGATTGGTTTGGTAATCCCTCTGTCTAGATTTCCAGAGAAGTCACTTTTGTTCCTTTTCAGACTCCTTAAAAGAAAAGGTCCATCTGAGCACTTGCCACTTCATTGAAAATCGAAGGCAACTAGAGTCATCTTTAGCTTTTTCTCGACTCTTAAAAATTGAAAAAGAAAGTTGTGTCAAAGCGTCATAAAATTTATTTTAATCGAAATAACATCACTGTTCCCTCATTGTTCTTAAGTTGAGAAAATGGAGTCTACCAATCAAGGATTTCCCCTTGGGGGAAATCCTAGTGCCTTCTCCTCTTGGGGAGATGTTGGTGCACCTCATATGGCTACATTATCCCTTCTAGGACTTACAATTTGCCTACCAATATGGCTTTTCTTGACCTCTGTTGTTCAAAGCACCATGATTCCTCATCAATCAAATCAGCAACCAGATGATCCTGAAGTCGCTTCCCCACCTTCTACTTCGTTTGTTTCTCCCTCTCCTTCTTCCTCTTCACTTGGTGAAGCCAGTAACGTTAAAAACCAAGTAACTGAGAAGAAGAAGAAAGGGAAGGAGAAGAAGAAAAAGAAGCCAATGGCGAAAGGGGGCAACCATGCATCGTCTGGCGAAAATCCACACACTGCACCATCCAAACCTAAATCTCCATGTGTCATTTGCAAAGGAGACCACTATCATCAATATTGTCCTTGCATCCCACGGATCTTAAGGGACTGGTCTCGTCTCTTGCACAATCTAGTGTCCTCAACCTCTAATGATCATGTTGAAAATACATCGTCAACTTGTGAAAATGAAGTCAACAGACAGAAAGGAAGATCTAAATTTCCTTGTAGACTGTGCCCTCCACCATTGTCCCTTCTTGGACGAAGCTAAAAGAGTCTTATATAACCGTCCTGCGTCAGTGCAGCGACTTCCTCCTCGATACAAGAAACTCTTGCCGAGTCCATCGATGGTTGAAAATCTAACTGACACACCTTTTTTGTTAGTCGAAGCACTTATCATTGAATATAAATCCTCTGAGTCCACCCCGGAACAAAGTCAACAGGTCGAGATAGCAGTCGACCTAGTCTTGTCTTCAGAAGGTCCACCTTCAGTTGATACTATCACCAAAGAGAATGAGGATGACACCATTCAAATTCTTTTCATTAACATGGAATCTGATGAACATGGGGGAAATCTACCCATTCCTTTAGCGCAGGAAGGAATATCCTCAGAGATTTACCCAGCGTTTATTCGATCCCTCCTCCAAGCAACCTAGTTGTTTCGTTCGATTGGAATCTACTAGGCAGACCGTACCTACCATCTAACGTACCATTTCAAATCATAGTACAAGCTTACAGAATGATCATGGTTGATACTATCGTAGACGAAAGGGCTTCTGTGAGTATCCTTTCCTCAACTACTTGGAAAGTGCTTGGTTTTTCATTGCTTTTGCCTAAGATTCAAAATCTGATAGGCTTCAGCAAAGGAACCAGTCGACTGTTAGGGATCCTTCCAAATTTCCCTATAACTTTGAGAAGGAAAACCATTCATATAAATGTGATGGTAGTCCAAGGACCTCTAGATTACAATCTACTCCTTGAACGTGACTATATTTATAGCATGGGAGCCATTGTTTCCTCACTCTTTCGAGTGATGTGTTTTCCGCATGAAGGCCGAGTGGTCCACCTAGTTGACCAACTTTCATTCCCTGGTTCAAACACAGCTACTAGTCAAATGCCATCCCTAACTGGTCTTTTTACGCAAGGAATGTCTCATCAATCTCCAGTCGATCCACTTGATGATCGTGAGTGATTCAGTGATTGTGACTGAAACCCAAGAGGCATGCACCGTGGTCTGCTTCGGCAGAAAAACACCAGATATAAGGTAGGTTTCCACGTAGGAATATGACTAGTCTGACTATCCTATCCATTTAGGAAAATAGATCAGATTGGAAAAGGATTCTCCTATCAAAGATTATGTGATTGGCAATGACAATAGTCACCTTTGTCCATTTCGATGGACATCGCCAAAGAAGTGTTTTGTCTACTACGTGGATGGAACAATCTTTCTAATGGAAGAACTTCCGTATGGTAACCTGGAAACTCTACTTCATTATGCCTAGGGGCCTGCAAACCTTTTTGCATGCAAGTGAAAAGAGACCATTTATTTTCTTAGTTTGTAGGCTCTCAACCCTTTAGACTTGTAGGTTTTCCGTTCCTAGCTTGCATAACAAAAGGCTTCGGAGCAAAATTTCGAATGGGGCAAGCTCCCTAAAAAATGAACCTATCAATGAGACATCCTTATTATATGACTTGCACGAGCAAGTTTACGCGAAGTTCAAGCTCATTAAAAAATAAACCTAGTGATGAGTATATGTTTCCCCAGAGTTCAAGCTCATTAAAAAATGAAACCACCTCCGGTAAATAACCATTGCGATCGCATAATTATTAGCTTTTGAACCTTGGTCGTGTTCTTACCATCACCTCCACTCTTTTTAGCCGATCATACACCTCCATTTGATTGTTTACCCCTTTTGAGGAATAGCTGCGATGAGTGATTCTATTAGCCACCTTCTCTACACTACCATGATTGAAAAGTTCCAAACCTTACCTAGAGTCAGTTGCTATCCAAAAACATCACTCGTTCCTCAAAAAACGAGTCTCCTTTAAGCTCTTTTCATCTGACTCGTAAAATATGAAAACATTGCCGAGAAATTGGCCTCTCGAGCTCATTAAAGTCATTGGAAGTGCCATCCCTCCTCTATATTTTAATCTTTTTGGACCTGAGGGATCATTACACAAAAAGATCGAGTGTTTGTCTTGTTCGACTCGTTAAAACTATCAAAAAGTCATCCCTTTCGTATTATTTTATACTTTTTCAAACTTAAGGGATATATTACGAAAAAGGACTACTGGAGTTGCCTTTCTGTCTCTTTTTAGACTCTCTAAAATTGAAAAGGACGGAGTTATCTTTGTCGTTAAACTCGTTAAAACGATAGCGACAAACTTGTCCATGCAGACAAGAACTAGTTTCACTGTCACTAGGCTCGTTAAAACATAGCGACAGGTTTGCCCGAAGGGAAAATTATAGAACAAGAATATGTTATCATCGTCAAGCTTGACAAAAATAAAGAGGTACTGGTCAGAAATGACTGGGGAAAAATTGGGAAGAAAACTTGAAGAAACTTTATTGGTAGTAGGTCGCTCTTGAACATGACACTTTCACTCCATCACCATGATTGAGTCGGGTTGGGTTATTCCGTTCACTGGTCATATCACCATTGGTCCTCTGTACCATCCATTTTTGGGGTTAACACTACCAATCCATTTCAGTGTCACCGATATGTTCAAGCGAAGTCACTCAGAGAATTCACCAACCCAACTTACATCTTATCTGTTGCAATACCTTCACGCTTCATTCTTTCATGACCACCACCCTGAACCTTATATCATGAGACCGTTTTCACCTCCACAAAATAATTTGCTCCATTCCGTGTCATAGATGAGGGATTCATTAAGGCCCTCCTACGACGGGTCACTTCTTGTTGACTTCAGCTCATTATCCAATAAGTTGACTCAGGAACAACCCTTTCAGTACTTTGAAGCTTGCATGCCTCAATGGCAAGTTTCTCACTTCTGGCAACAGGTTTACATCAATGGCCTTCGACTGAAAGATTTTGTGTGGTGTTCGACATCGACTCATGTATTCGCACTATGTGAATTGTACTGCAGTACCTTGAGGGTAATTATCATTATCGGTGATTCCTCTCATGCCTGTTAACATCTTACATCATTGGCTGGTAATCAGGTGATGTGTTTCCATGTTCGACTTCATAACATCTTTTCACATGGATCAACTTTTACTTCGGGCGAAGATTGAACAAGTTTGAAGACCCCAGATCTAGTTTCATCCATCCAGACTACGATATATTCAAGAAAATAAAGACATCAAATGTACATCATAGCTGCACAGATAATCATCCAAGCTAAGGGATGATGGCTCTACCAGAATCATTAGCCTACCACACAGGCTGTTGTCTATCCTCTGTACATGAAAATGAATTTATAAAGCTAAGCATGGGAATGCCCACCTCAACTAGATCATGAAAATATTATGAAGATAATGTATCATATTGTATCTTATTACAGGTCACCTTCTAGTTCGAAAAACCTAAGATCCTCATGATAAAGCATTTCACCAGACTTTAGAATATTTACGACCTCATGCTTTAGGGGGCAACTGTTATAGACATATTTGGGCACTGCAACCCCAATCCAATATGTCCATAAAGCAAGGGCTTCTAAGCCCCTAAAAGTGTTGTTTCATACCCTAAAGGAACAAGGTCAGCTAATTACATCATCTCCTAGAAGTTCCCCCTGAAAAACTACTCAGAACTGGTCAAAACTGGACCATACAGACTGCTCAGTGCTAAGGGTGCGATGCATCTCACCTACTACATGTAGAAAGTGTGATGCATACTGAAAATCCCTTCTGTAGGGTGCGATGAGCAAGAGTAGACAAATGGTAGAAGTAGTTTGCTAGGTGGAAACCCAAAGAATCTTCTAAAAACTGCTCATTTGACACTTGCCTCTCTGAATTCGCCCAGGGATGAGTAAGAGATCATGAAATATCCAAGTGGAACCAAGAACTATCAGAGGGATGACACTAATCAAAATCCCAAAAGCTGACTCACCCACCTGTAAATATCTATATATGGATCCCTCATCCTAGAGATCCAGAGGCTATAATTTTGTATTTTGTAAGGAAGTGTTGTTGGTTTCTCTGTGAAACGTCATACTGTTGGGTGATCTATCTTTTCATGAGTTGAAGAGGGCTTTCATGTTGGGAGGATGGCACTAGGTCAAACCAATCGGTTGTAATCCTCTCTTATACTACTTCTATTAATAAAGATATTTGAGTTTTCCTCCATATTCTTGTATATCTCTTAATCTTGTATTGGTATATGCATTTGTATGGTTAGTATACATCTGATCCTATATTTTTTATGGTTATAGATCTCTATGCTTTGATGGTATTATGATGCTTTGACCCTACAGGTGTTCTTTGAAGTGGGACAAGTAAGGAAGGAGTGGCGAAGCTCTGTCAAAGGAGGTAGGAAACAAGCAAGGAGCCAAGCGAAAGACTGAGGTTGGTACTCTCTGCTTCTCTCTCATCTATCTCTCATAAAGAAAAACACAAGTAACTTTAGTTTGTTTTTTTCTAAGATAGCTACCCATCTTAGTGGGACTAGTAGCTCTGAATGGACACTAGTTTTCCCGATAACAGGATGCTCTTAGTAGGAGAGTATAGGTGATTTTTATTTCAGTTGTGAGATCTTATGGGATAGATTTGAAGGAAATATTGCATCCAGGGAAACATGATGAGAAATACCAAAAACTGAAGCAGAGATTACAACAACAAGGTTAGCGTGATAAAGATGAGGATTTTCACCTCGTGATAGATGGATTGGCTAGATTCAAGAGCAATATATATGTGCCTGATAGTAGCGAATTGAAGAAGCCTTTCTCAAGAATGTTTCATGCCAATCCATATTCAAGCCATCGAAGGTACCAAATGAATTTCAAAACTATTGAGAAGTTCTACTATTGGCCTAATCTTAAGAAAAAGGTGGCCAAAATTTGTTGCCAAGAGCTTAGACTATCAACATGTTAAAGCTGAATGCAATCATTCAGATGGTTTCCCGCAACCTATTCTAACTTTGGAATGGAAATGTGAGGTTATTTTCATAGATTTCATTACAGGATTTCCAAGGACATTAAGACAAAATGAATGCGTCATGGTGTTGGCTAATAGGTTGAGCAAGGTAGCTCACTTAATTGTAGTGAAGTCTACTAATTTAGCTAGTGAAGTGGCTCAAATCTTCATCAAGGAGTTAGTGAGGTTGCATGGAGTTCCCAATAGGATTATATCATATAGAGATGCTAAGTTCACTTCCAAATATTGGAAGAAGTTTTTGCAGGCTTGGGGAGGAAGCTATCCTTCAATACAACTTATCATTTGTAGATAGATGGGAATACAAAGAGAATCAATAGGATCCTTGAGGGTATGTTGAGGATGTATGTCATGCATTAGCGCAGGAACTGGAAGGAGTATCTTCCACTAGTGGAGTTTACTTATAATAATCAGTATCATGAATCCTTGAAGATGAGTCCATTTGAGGCTCTCTATGGGAGGAGTTGTAATATTCTTATAAATTGGAGTGCTCCAGTGAGTAGGGTATTGATAGGACCTAATATGTTGAAAGATACGGAGAAATACATGGAAGTTGTCAAAAATAATTTGAAGGCAAAACAAGATAGGGAGAATAGGTATGTTGATAAACATCGAATATTCAAGGCTTTTTCGGTTGGAGAGGATGTGTACTTTCCTATAAAGCCCAAGAAGTGTTGCTTGAATATTGGATCATGTGCGAAGTTGGCATCTCAGTATTATGGGCCTTTTTAGATCCTTGATAGGACTGGACTAGTAGAATATAGACTTGCTTTGCCTTCATTAGTAAAAATCTGTGATGTTTTTCATGTTTCTCTACTTAAAATATATGTACGAGACGTTGATCATGTGACTGATTGGTCTGTATTGCAAGTGGAACTAGAAGGAGAGTTTCAACTAGAACTTTAGTGCATCCTACAATGGAAGAAGTTTGTGCTTAAGAACTAAGCAATAAAGCAAGTTAAAGTGCATTGGAGGCACTCTAGGCTTGATGCAACTAAATCAGAGATGGATGATCAGATGCGACCATTATATCCTTCTTTATTTGTTGTTTGAATCAAATGTACTTCTTATATATATATATATAGATATTGTATCCAGTTGTGTCTATAAAGCTCCAATAAGAAATATGTTTGTCATGTTTTTAGTGGTTTTGTCTTGTCATAAGAGTCATAGAAAAATGAGGACATTGTTTCCCCAATGGGGAGGGGTTTATAACAATCCCAGTTTAAATTTCCATATAAATAAATAATATATGGACATTTTGAAAGTGAAAATAAAATGAAGTTCATGGGATATGTATTCCAAGCTGAATGAAGGGAAAAACATTACATTGGGATCCACTTATGCTTAATTATCTATCGGCTATGGAAATTAGAATTGGAAAGAGGAAAAAGGAAATAAATTGAAATTATGTTTTACATTATAGCAGGGACATAAGAAGAAATGCAAAAAGGAATAAAGGAAAATGAAAGAATGTCCAGTTCAGCAGGTGGGGAAGACGAGGAGTCAAGATAAGGATAAAAATGGTAAAATAATATGCATGCAAGGAAAAATGAAGATACACAAATGGATCTCTTATAAGTGGCTTAGTAAATATGTCTAAAAGTTGTTCTTTAGTGGCCACATATTCAAGTAAAACAACACTAACAACAACTTGTTCTCATAACAAATGAAACTTGGTAGGAATGTGCTAGGTATTTTAGTGCATGATAGGATTCTTAGAGATGTTGATATCACTAGTGTTGCCACACATTATTGGATTTGGATCTGTAAACTCTACCTTGATTTCCTTCAAGGTCTGCTTCATCCTGAGATTTTGTCAGTAGTAACTTGCAGTTGCAATATACTCTACTTTAGCAGTTGATAGAGAAATGGAGTCTTGTTTTTCATTGACCCATGACACTAATAAATGTCCTAAAAAGGATCTTGCAGCGTAGGTGGTCTACCTATCATCAATGCTTCCTACCCAGTCAACATCAGTATAGGCCTTTAATTTAAACTCTTTTCTTCTAGCATACAACAACCCATAGTCTTTCTTGCCTTTCATATATTTAAAAATCCTATGAACGCAATGACATGTTTTTCATAGCGACAAGCTTCATATCTAACCTCTAGACCTACTACTTGCATGATGTTTGTTCTAGATGCTATGAGATACAACAAGCTCCCTATAATTTATTTGTAGAAGGTATGATCTAGAGGTGTCTCATATTCTCTACATGACTTACAACCTATAATCATGGGAGTGCTCACTAGCTTGCAATCTTTGAGTCCAAATTTCTTCAGAGTTTCTTGCAGGTATTTGGATTAGGAGATAAAGACCGCATCCATTGATTGATAAATTTTCATTCCTAAGAAAAATAACAATTATCCTATTATGAACATACCAAACTTTTTCCGCATACAATTTACAAATTGATGTCTCGGCTTCTCTACACCACTACCAAATATTATGTCATCCAAATACACAAGCACAATTAGTAGGTAGTCATCTTCAAAATTAATATACAAGTTTATGTCTATAGTGCCCCTCTTAAAGCCTTGTTGTTGAAGGTATCTATCTAATCTTGCATAAGATTATTTGGGTGTATGCTTGAGTCCATATAAGGCCTTTTTCAGTTTGTACATAAATCCTTAATTTTCAGTGACCATGAACCCCTCTAGCTTCTCAATATAAAATTATTCTTCCCGATATCCATTGGGAAAGGCTTACTTCACATCCATCTGATACACCTTGAATTTTTCATGACTAACAAAAGAAAGAAACATTGTGATAACTTCTAATATTTCTACAGGTGCAAAAGTTTTTGTAAAATATACTCCCTCTATTTGGGTATATACTTTTTAGACTAAGTGAGCCTTGTTCCTACCACTTGACCTTTCTCATTTAGCTTATTTTTGAAGACCCATTTGGTGCCTATGACATTTTTTTCATTGGGTCTTGGAAGAACTTCCCAAGTGTCATTCTACTCATTTTGATCCAACTCTTCATTCATTTCCTTTATCGAGGACTTATCTGCACTTGCTTGAATGCAATTCTTGGGCTCAATTTGAGATAATAAAGAAAGATTTATGCAGCTTGGGATTCCAATGAATCTCCTCCTAGTTTAAATGCCAAGTCTTTTATCACCAATATTTTGGCTTTGTAGTTGTTGTTTTTGTACACATCTCGATGGAGTTTTGTACCTTGGTGTTGTACTTATTTCTTCACCTTCATCATTTGCCTCTATTTATGGCCGATATGAGAATCTAGTGGCTGAAATTTCTTCTCCATATGAGCTCATATTTCATTTGGAATAATTGTGTCTGAGCATTATTTCATCTACTACCATATTAATTCATTCCTTAACTCTCTTTTTTATTTTGTTGTAATATGTGTCCTTTATTTCAAGCTAAGTACCCGAGAAATATACCTTTCTCAACACGAGAGTCAAACTTTCTAGGATTTTTATCATTCCTTTTGATAAATAATTTGATCCCACGTACCTTGTAGTGTTTTACTTATGTCAGTCTCCTCTTTCATAAATCGTAAGGAGTATTATCATTCTTAGGCATGAGTTGTGTTCTATTTTATAGGTACATTGTTGCTTGCATGACTTCTCCCTAAAGGTGAGAGGTACATCTGCTTCATCCATAATAGCTATGGACACCTCTTGAATTTTGATGTTCTTTCTCTCTGCCACTCCATTTTGTTGTGGAGTTTTGGCCACAAAATACTGCCTCCTTATGCCTTGTTCTCCAAAACTCTCTTGAATTGTATTCTCCCCCTTTCTCTGTACTTAAGAATATTATGTTTATATCCTTGTCATTCTCTGGTAAATTCTTCAATAAGCAACATGAAATACCTTTCTCCACTTGGTATTTTTGTCTTGGTTGGGCAGCACGTATCTATGTGAATTAGCTCCAGAGGTTTAGATGAAGATAACTCCTTTGTCTTGAAATGATTCCTGGTCTACTTACTAAATTGACAAGACTTACATATTGAATTATCAGGCTCTGACATACTTGGAAATCCTCTTACAACTCCTATTTTGTTGACTTTTATCAGACTATGAAAATTCATATGACCAAGTTTCTTATACCACAAATGGGTTTCATTTTTCTTTCTTAAGTAGCAACTTACTCTAGAGTCATTAAACACATATACATTATTATGAGTTATGGCTTCCGTTCCCACTATATTTCCATTCTTTTCATTTTAGATCTCACAATATTTAGACTGGAAAGTCACATTATAGCCATTATCAGACATCTGACTCACATTAAGCAAGTTGTGCTAGAGACACTCTACATAAAGTACATTTTGAGCTTTAGTCTTTTAATCAAGACTAACTATGCTCTTTCCCTTAATTTTGCTGGAGCATTGTTGTCGAACGTGACATTGCTCCCTCTTTCCTTTTATTTTAGACATAAGAATTTACTTTTATCCCCAATCATATCCTTGGAAAAACTATGATTAACATGCCATATATTTTCTTGATCATGTGTTAACAAAGCAAATCCACATTCCATGTTATTTCCAAAATTTCATTTGCAATTCTTGTTATGCTTTCAAAAAACTAGTTTCCAAGCATTTTGGCATTTAGATGAATACTCAAATATGATTCTCCATTTACTCATTTTGTGCACAAAATTATTACATTTGAAGCATTTAACATCATCCATCAGGGGAGAGAAGGGATTTATATTTCAAGGATGCTAGTTTTGAGATTTATAATTATGATACTTATTGTATATAAAATTTTCATCGATTTCAACTTTGACTCTTCTACAATCAATAGCCTTATGTTCAAAAATATGAAATTTATAAAAATGACCATAAATAAATAAATTAGATTACCTGAATTTGCAAAGTTCATGAGTTTTTTCATGAAGGTACCCCTGTTGTCTTGTTGATTGATTCATTATCCATTCATATGACTCCTTTGAGAAGTTGGAATTCTTACTCCAGTGATGGGATTCTCTCTTTCCTGTTATCTATTTATTTTCATTGGTTCTTTCTTGAAGCACCTTTTCATAGCTCTCAGGTTCCTCAAATCCTACGAACTTGAAGTTCATCCTTCTTATAGAAGATTCTTGTGGTATAAAATATCCTAGGCAATTCTTGTTTTCTAGATACCTTTGACTATTCAGAAAATGATCTAATTTTCTTTTCCATTCTCCAAACTTCTCATTTAAACCCCTCTTGATCTTCAGTATCTCAAGATATGTTCTCAAAGAGATAACTTCTGTGTCAAGACTCTCACAATTTTCTTCCCATTCATGGACTAGATCACTAGGAACTTCTTATTTCATTTCACTTCTTCTAATTTCATTTTCAGAGACATGATTTCTTCTTTTCATGTGTTTGGTATCATCGCCTTCTTTACTTTGAAAAACTCTTGCCATAGAGGCATGTTCTCTTCCTCTAGTTTTTCACATGTTTTTCTTTTTTCTTCTATTCCAAGAGTTTATTTGTCTTTAATTTTAATGTTTTCTTCAAGTTTCTCTTTTTGATAAATAGATTTCTCATTTACTAAGTTATGCATACCTTCTTCAAGAAGCTGCAACTACTGTTTTAGCTACTTTTTCTTTCTTCTAGATTTCTTTAACTCATCAAGAGCACTTATTAGTTATACTTTAAAGTCCACTACTCTTACTACTTCTTATTCTTCTTCTTCTTCAGAGTCTGTCATATTTTGTTTCATTGAGTCTACTCCCAATTCCATGAGTAACCACTCATTTGACTCATCCACTGAGGAGTTTGCGCTATCTGACTCTGGTGCTAAGCTATCCTCTTTGGAGTAGATCCCATTCTTCTTAGAGAGCCTTTTGTTTTCATGTTTTTGAGCTTTTCCTCTAAAATTCTGATCATTTTCCTTTTATGTCCTTTCTTTGTAAGGGAAATTGGATAAACATTTTCCAGCTCTTCCATAGTCAAATAATTTGAAGGGAAACTTCCCTTTATACTTACCTAAGACACACTTTAGTTTCAATGAAAAGTGAGCCAAATCCTGATCAGATTCACAATTGGAGTAATCATGATGGTCTTTGTGCTCCTTAGCCTTCTTGGACACCTTGAAAATTTCCTCCTTTTGTAGAGGCCTTTCTTTTACTACTCTCGTCTCATAGGTTGTGAGAGTACCAAGAAATTGATCCATTATGAGAATTTTTAGATTAGACATTTATTTAATGGAATATATTTTTGCATTAAATCTCATAGGTAGATATATTATGGCTTTTTGAAAAATTATATCTTCTTTGGTAGCGTCACAAAGTTGTCTAATCATATTGGTTAATTATTCAACTCTGAGGAAGAATTCCCTTATGATTTCTTCATTGCACACTCAACGAGAACCTTCATTGAATTTATCCTTCGTAGATTATTTCATTCTCAATTCATCTTAAATTCCCATAGGGCTCAGAATGTACTTCATGCATGTCTCTTCTTCCTGCTCTAGCTATAAAAAACCATCAGAGCTCATAAAATCACTTGTATGGAGTCCGTGAGCCATCATCATCATTTAGTTTCTCATGGCATGCAAGTGAAACAATGATAGGCTTGTTTCAGCAATATATACTATTACAATGGAAGAAACATCTATGTTTTCATTTCCTCTTAGTTTCCAACTCATATATCCTCTATATAATATGCACTAGGTTTTTCGACTCATCCATGACTGTGACACAAGGAGATACCAACTCATCCATATTTTTAAACTTATGCCACTATAGGAGCTGGATCTTGGAAGCCCTGGTACCTACAAAATTTCTTTAAATACAATTTTACGAGAGTTACAGGCTTCTTGGCTCCCGGTTAGTCCCCAACTATCCTTAGCACCTTCCTTGGTGCCTTACCTTTGATTTTAGCCCAATCCCCTTCATTTGCTTGCCCATAGTGTTTTTCCTTGTTCATGGATTTAAGGCCCTTAGTTACCAAAACACATGAAATATTTACAAAACCAAGTCCTGGGTCCATCTATTGATATTTGAAAGAACATCAAATGTCGGCAAGAAATCATGTCATCCGTCTCTATTATTTGTAGCAAAATACTGACCTTTTGTCCTCCTTCTTGTATTCCTTATGGGATTTCGAGGTTTCAGGGCTCTAGGATTCTATGTTCTACTACCACTAGGTTGGGTTGATGTCATTATGTAACTCATTTTCAAATACACCTTTGGGCTTTCGAGCTTTTGGGCTTCTGGGTTTCCCACTACCCTAGATCAATACAATCACGTAACTTTTTTAAATAAGCCTTCAGGCTCCGAGGCCTTCTGGGGTTCTGGGCTCCCCACTAACACGAATCAATACAATCTTGTAACATTTTAAATAAATCTTTGGTATTCTAGCGTTCTAGAGATGCACGTTTTGCACTACTACTAAGGGATTTTAAATTCATTGCTTTGATTGATCATAACTTTTGATCTAGAGGGCCGTTTGTACACTTCTATATACCATTGGAAAGATATTTCTAGGTACGTTCCAACTATGTCACTTTAAGGAGAAACTGAGATGATGTATATACACATAACCTCCTCCAAAGAATGTGTCTCCCAACCCACCATAGTAATTTTTTATGTCTTCTCCACTAATCTTGATACTATGATGATTCTCTATAGTACACTCCAACAACCATTAGACTTCCTCTGAAAAATGGTCATCAATGGCAACATATTCTACCTTTATCCTCAATTCTAACCTACATGACATCAATTCCAACATAACAAGTTCCACCAACCATTCAAACAATTCTAATTATTCAACAGTTTTCCCTACACTAGCAAATTTTCTCCCTTTATTACATCGAAAAGAGGCCTATATATAGGCTCTTTTGACCCAAGCCTCTCACCCTAAATTAATAGTGGTATTATGTAACCACTAGTAATCCTTTAAAAAATGACATTTATTCTAACTAACTTCCTTTATAAGTTTCCAAAAAGCTGCTAGTTGTAGGGTGGAACCAATCAGATTTGGTTGTAGTTGATATGTCCATATCTCTCTTGCTCATGCATTGGGTGCTTCTCTCTATTGCCTGGGCATTGGATGAAAAGTGCAAATCACCTTGGCTAGTTCAATGGTGGTGTTGACCTTTGTTGTACTGATGTCGATAACTACAGTTGAAGTTCCTCCTATTGTGGAGGCGGCGAACTTGAGCGTGCCTATTTTGGTCACACCAGTGGAACTGGTGCAAGTCCCTTACGAATGGATAGTTTATATAAATCAATTAAAACCCCGCACTCCTTGGAAAATGGAATATCATGTGTCTATGCATCCAAAATGGTCCCTTCTAAAGATTTGACCATCTCATAACCCACTTTACCTTGTTATTTTAAGAGTCTCTTTAACATGAACAAAATTAAAAATAGTCTTCATACAAATTTACAATTCCCTTTCCTTGCATGGCATAATCCTCCTCCCTGAATCATCGTTGATATTTTTTAATGGGAATTAGGTTCTTCTTGAGGGATTTCTTAGAATACAAATCCCCATTCCCATCAAGGAATCATTGAAATTTCCTCTTACATAACACTTCACATTTATCTTTAAATCCTTCTACCTCCTTAGATAATGTCTTTCCTTTCTTCTCCACCAGTATACAAAATTTTTGTTTTCGGTTCATTGGGTTGGAATTTGCCACACACTTGGAACTACCAATATTTTTCTTGAAGACCTCCTCCTTGGGAATATGATTAAGAAAATCTAAAATCACTCTAGCCTTGGTAGGGGAGTAACCAATAATATTCCTAATCACAGTCATTTCCCTATGGGCCCTTCTAATAGTTTATATCGTTTCTTGAGTCAACTCCATATGACCCTAGTTCTTATCTACTCTCTTCATTATCCTTTCACATATGATTTGTTTGGTGGATTTAAAAAGAGATTTTCTTGTACGTTTCCTCTTCAAATATTTCGATTCAAATTCACTTTTCTCACCATTCTCTTGTGTCCTGTACAACTCCTTATTGGTACTCTCTACCTCTTCTTCTTTTGTCTTCAGTGATTTCTCCTTACTTGAGAGTTAAACTTACAACTTCTTGGCATCTTATTATATTGTCAATGATTCTACCTGTCTCGTCAGGATATAAGGGGTTTGGTGAGACTGAGAAGTCTCACACATATTTTTGTTCATTCCATGGACATGTTCCTCTAGTAGCACAACTTAGTCCTCTCTTTCCTTATTCTTTGTTAGTGCATCATGGAGCTTCCGCTTGAGCTCCTAGTTCTCCTTTTCCTCTCCTAAATCATCTATTTACATGAGATGTGAATCATGAATATTGATTTGCTTCCTCATAAAGGATATCTCCCAATACCTATCATCCAACATGGTTTTAAAATACTTGACATACCAAGAAAATGTAGCTAGGGGGATGAATTTCATCGTCATCTTCCTCGATTTGCACACCATCCTTTCATATTTCAGTTGGGCACTAACCTTGGTGTGTAAATCTTGCAATTTCCTTAATGTAACATTATTTATGTGCATGTATCTTTGCACCATATGAGTTACTTTCATGTTCAACTCCATGATATTTGTACATGGAATATGGTCAGTGAGTAGGGAAAGTTGATGCACTTGATAATATAACATTGATCTAGCTATCTCTACCCTGGGCTATAATACTCCGAACTTAAAAATCCCCTTTTCATAGTCTAGTGCACCCTTGACCTACATGGGGGGGAGTGGCTAATTTTATGCTATTATTATGTCTCTTTTCCTCTCTTTAGATTATTATTTAACTATCTCCTAAATCCAATCCAACACTATATGTGTCTGGGCTTGGGAACCTGACCTAACTCCATCGCTTTAGATTATGACATGGGAAAAGGAAAGTGTTCCATTGTAAAATCCTATTTTGATGGGGTTTCTAGCTGACTGTTGTAAAACAATAGTTCTTGTGATTCTATCTCATCATAGTCATCCCCTTCCACTTCTTCTACCTTGACTTTCTTGGAGTTATGCTCCTCTCCTTGATCAACATACATGGGTTATGAAGTGCCTCTTTTCCTCCCTAAGAGGTGGGAAGTTGTTGATTTAACTGGATTTAGAATAACTTTGAATTCTTCCCAAGTAAACTTGTTTGCATAATCTTCTATTATGCAATTTGGATTGTGCCTGTGATTTTCATGGTCCTTATATTTTCTCATCTCGTAAATGATATTATTACGATCATAATTCCATACTACTACTTGCGGTAAATCAAAACTCTACAATATTTTCCCGACAAGTTCTAAATCATTTCTTGAATTTACTACAAATGGTCCTACCTTATGAGGAAGGTGGAAAGTAATTTCTACCTTCCTAGGAGTAAAGTGCACATTGTCATTTTTGAATCTCTTCCTCATGTACTTAAATGCAGATATGTGGGGATTCCAAAATATGAGAATTTGGTACAATTTTCTTTCAAATCCATATACTATAGTGACTATGTGCTCTTTGAAGAGGTACCAATCACCTACTCTGGTATCCGAGGTAAAATGTAACTTATTCCTAAGGAACTGAGGGGCTCTGGGTAACGATTGACCATACAAAATGGTATAAACAAATGACATAAAAAATATATATAATTGAAATAACCTTGGTTATATTTTTGTTCTCTAACCATGGGTAACCACTCATAATTAAGTAACAAAGAATTGTTGTCTTCCACCATATTGGTCTTTAAGTATTCAAGATGAGAATATTCTTGGTGGATGAATAGGTGAACTAGATAGGCTTGGTAAGAGAAAGACCTACCTTCTATAAATTTTAGCATTTGGGAGTGGATATAATCAAAAAAAAAATGTGGAAAACCAAATTTGGTACAAGCCTTAGTGGTTGGATGACACAAGGAAACAAGGAGACATAAAATTGTTTTGATTACGTAAACAATTATATTGAGATGACAAACTTGGGAAACAATGGAAAATGATAACTTGGGCTAGAATCAAAGGTCGTGATGTGGTAAATAATATGACTGGAAGGGTAAACCACTCCCTATTTGACATATTCGATAACCATTTGTTGTTGTACTTCTGAAGCAAGAACATTCCATTTGTCTTGAATTGACTCTATATCTGACCTTTGTAATTATATTCTATATGGGAAAGAGAGAATGTTTTCAATGGAATCTAGTGCTATTTTTATTATTACCTTATCCCTTTCAAATGAGAGATAAGTTTCTAATGTGGAAAAATATTGGCTTACACACTAGGATACCATCTCTTGAAAATGATATGCTTGTGAGACCAATGTTATGGCCAAGTTTGATGCATATATGTTATTGGGCTCTCATATCACATCACAGGTACCCTGAACCATTGGAATAACTTTGCTCATATTGTAAGTGGTTATCAATGGGTCCCAAATATTTGTATCACTATCATAAAAATAAGGTTCTTTGGTTTTCTCATTCTTTGGCAGATGAGGTAGCGATTGGAAAAGAAGACTTGCTAAAAAGGCCTAGTTTACTGATGAGGGAGAAAAATATAAATGATAGTTTCTCAAAGGGATCAAACAACTAACGAGGATGTGCGACATGACCATGAGGGACTAGCTGATGAGGTGGAGGGAGTGATTATTTAAACTTTCCAGAGTGAGACTAGTTGGTTTTCATGAGAAGTCAAATTTAGGTCTTTGAGTGTTTTAAGATAGAATTTAGCAAACCTTGATAGGAATTTAGTTTGTTAATGCACTAAGAAAATTAATTGGATGGCATGGAGGTTTCATTTTCAAAAATGAGGGATTTATCCCTATGAGGCACATGTTTCTTCAAGAGGAGGGCTAGGGCTTTCCCTGAATCTTCAATTTGTCTATATTTCACTTCAGTGTCATTTTAACAGTTGAAATCCATGGTTATAAGGTGAATTACTGGTTTGAGATGTGAAATTCAATCTCAAATGGCACTACGATGGAACAATTTGGTTTATGAGTGTACAAGCTAACTTGGATGTTTATTATGATCAAATGGAGACAAATGAACCCTCCAGCCCTTTTTATAATTGTTTTGGGCCTCATACATGGTGGGACCTCATCGGAATTTTTTTTGAGTTATGTCATGCTAATGTCAACATGATGTGGGCCATGCCATATGTCAATGTTGATGTGGACAAAAAATGACATGGGGAATGCGATGTGGCATGGTGATCTGTGACATGAGACTTTCTTGGGCTCGTGAACGTTGCATGGAAAACTGCATGGGACACCCATGAGGCAGCCTTATCACCACCCACAGACTAGAATTTGGAAACCTTCAAGTGGTGTAGGGGGCATAAGGGGGTGTCACGTGGTCTCCTCTACACCCCTCTGCCAAATTAAGTTTTATGCATGTTTTTGATGAAACAATGTGTGGGTGGTTGGATTAATCGATGTGCCCATCATCTGATCCATGCACAATGTAGATTCCTCACAATGGTTCTCTGGCACTTATGTTTTTCATGCATCGGTGTCATTGTGTCATGTTGGTGTTCACCCACTAGTGCCCACTAGGGAAGGCTTATATCCTTTAACTTCAAAAATGAAATATTAAAACTTTTTTTTTCCTTTCTAGCATCGGGACCTTGAAATTTAGGATGTTTCTGAGGTACCTATTGGTATTGATACCTTCAGAAGAGAATTTCTCGTGGGATAATACAATCTTGGTGTTAAAATTTCCTTTTTGCACATTGATAACAAATCATTCTCCATGCTTAATGGGATGGTATTGGTTAGATATCGACATAAATATTACATCTCGCATTTACATGTAGGGGATTACAAATACCACTACACATACATCAAGGGGAACTAAATCTAGTTCTACTTCAACAATCAAATCAACATTGATAGCAATCTAATCTTGCACTATTTTGTTACCTTTAACTATACATCCTTATCTACCCATCCCAATGGATATGGGCTTGGATGATCATGAAATTCCAAACCCAGTTTATTGATGAGGTCTAATACAATGAAATTCACTTACAATCCTCAGTCAAACATAACATCAATCTTTGTCTTCTTGACATGTATCTTTACGTGGAAGAGTTTGTTCGTTTCTTTCTCTTCGTTTGCTAAAGGCTACTTAAATTCACCTCCTTTTGCATTACATAAAAATGATCTTCTCATCCACATGAAAGTGCATTTTAACATGGCTACGGAAATTAGTGAACATGAGGTTCTTATTCTTATTATCTTTCTTTTTGTTCTTCATGTAAAGGTCCGGATGCAACTGGCAACACCTTCTGTCTCTACGACCATCAATATAGTGGTTCTAACAGTTCTTGGGATCGTTGCATTTGTCTGTTGTGGATATCATATTTTTGTCTTTTCCCCCTTCCACTTATTCTTCCACTCCTTAGAAGTGACCTCGTTCTCCTTCTATTGCAATCCACTTGATTTCCCTTTCTTCTGGCCTATTTTCTGTAGGCATTGTGCCTGTGCACAACTCTTATCCATTGATCTAATTTTAAACAACATTCCCTATTTCCAAATATGGTTGTGTGTATCCCCTAGATACTTGAGGAGTACATCTATGTTATTTAGGGAGATACATGACATTATGGCCATCTTTCTAGACTTTGTGGTGTACTCTTATACATTGTATCCATGCTTCTTCCTAAAGTAGTTTCATTGGATCCACTAGTCCTCTACATACATAATAGGATAAAATTGTGACTTTATGAGGGTTTTAAAGCCCTTACACTTAGTCACTAGAGGATCTCCCTCCATCCTCAAGGTCGTTTTGTGGTCTTACCACCAATTTTGGGCATGGCACTCTACTTTTAGCGAAGAAAATGAAATTTTTTTCATATATATGATGAACACTAAAATAAAATTATAATTACTACAAAAAGTGATTTAGCTTCATAGCATCAATCATGCTTTTATGGATTGATGTCAACTTTCATTTCCATTTTGAACAGGTTTTGTGAATGGTTCATGACATTCAAATTGAGTTGATCTTTTTGGGGTCTTTTCTTTAGTTAATTCTTTGCTTTTTTCCAATCTCCTGATCTCCCCAATGATTGAACGTATGCATTATACCCTCCATATTATTTGGATATAATAATCTTATTGGTTAGGGCTTCCATGAACAGATTTCCATAATGACTTATATTTACAACTTGTGCTTCTAGTTGTGAAAACCTCTCATTTGTAGGATCATCACGATTATTCATAGATTCATCAACCAAGAATAGGGTATTATGAATTTTGGCTTACCCAATCTAAATTCCTTGCAAATATCCACAATATACTTAAGAAAAATTTCTCTGATACCATTATTATCCATAAACATGCATGGACATTCCACTAGATAGTCCATCGTAATAGATATGATAAATAATACTTAAAAATATGAAATATACACTATGAAGGTTTATTTATCTTTATATTTTTTGATGTATAAGTTACTATGTATTTCATATACATGAAAATTATAATTAGGAAAAAAAAAGAGAAACAAATAAAAACTCAAAAACCATCATTGACACAAGATGTATCCTGGGAAACCCTTTCAGGAGAAAATCCCAACTTGAAGGTGTGGTAACTATACTCTCTTTCTCTTAATATAAAATGACTGCAAGTACAAATAAGTAAGGCTTATGGCCTTTCCGATACTACAATGAAAAAATAATCTTTGTGCGCTCTCTCTTTATCCCTCTCGGTTACTTTGCGCATCTATAGAACAATATACCATTGAAATGAATGGAACCCCATTTCCTTCTAATGGCCCCATTATAACACAACTTGATAGATTTCTAGTGGTTAAGTTTGACTCGCTCAACCATTAAAAAAAGCTATAATATGGGATATTCTAGAGTAATCTTCATCATGATCATATGGATAGACATTTTTCTTGAGTAATTGAGGTTGATGTCACATCCTCTTGAATTATGGTTTCCAAAATAAATATATCAACTTCTCAGTGGCATAACTTTTGCATAAGGACTTTGATTGAGGCCATTATTACACTGCTGGAGAGGTATATGTATGTAGAATATGAAAAAATATTGGCACCTAAGCATAATGTTTTTAACCCCAAAAAACACCATTTTCTTCCTGAAAATTACCTCAAAAGGTTTTATACCTCAATTTTTCAAACTTGGACCTACCAATAAAAATGGTCTTATTGGTTGATTCCTCCATTGCTTCCACTCTTAAAGAATCATGAGGAATGAAAAAAAAAATAATGATCCAATATAGATGATCTCACCAATCCTACTGAGTATTTTGGAGCTATGATCAATGCTATAATAGCTGGACCAAAGGCAAATAAAATTATGGGATTAACTAGGGCTTATCAATGAATCAAGCACCTAAAAGACACCCTCTTTGATCCATATTAGATCATTATATTTATTTTCATCCATTTTGATGCTTTCAAAGTGGAAAAAGTAGGGTAATAGTTTCGCAAGGCCATTTTTACTAGCAGGGCTGAGTTTGGAAAAATAAAATTTGAAAGCTTCCATGAGCATTTTAAGGCGCCAAACAATGTTTTTTAGGGTTAAACATTTATCACTTTAGTGCTACACATGTTTTACATATTTTAGACATAGAGACCATTCCAACGATGCAAGAATCATGTCAATCTGAGTCTGTATATGAACCTTGTCACACTCAGAAGTTGACCTTCCACTTTTCACCACAATAATTCAAAAGGATGTCACATCATCCCCCATAATTCATCGAAATGTTGGGTGTGGAGCCTGATTATCTTCTGTATTCAAAGGTTTCAGCCAGATGTATACCCCAGGAAGACTGTACACCCCTCCACGCAGGGGGGTGTGGGGGGGACATGTCCCCCCTGCGGGGCTTCGGAGGGGCTAATCCCCCTCAGCTGGGGGGTCTGGGGGCCAGTGGACCCCCAACAGGGGCTCGGGGGTAGTGCCCCTGAAGCTAAAAATAGATGTAAAATTGCCTTGTAAAAGTCTAGTAATTTCTAGTCAATCTGGGCCATTCATTAAGCGGATGATCTGACGGTAGATGTTATGTTTAATTTAGGGTTTTTTTCCCTAGAAGGAAACCCCTCACTATATATGAGGGAATTGTATTTTGTCTATGTATATCTATATTCTAAGTGAGGAAGAGAGAGGAGATTGAGAGCGAAGAGGGTGTTACAACGGATCTGTTGTAGGTTGTATCTCTTCAGTTTGCTGGATAATATAATAAAAGAAGGACTGGTTGTTTCTCTGTGGACGTAGCCCAAACTAGGTGAACCACATATATCTGTGTCTCTCTTGTTTTATGCGTTTTTAGTGTGTTTATATTTATGCAATATTTTATGTGTTCCATTTCTCCGTAATATATAATTTTCTAACACGAAAAGGGGATAGTGACGTGATTACAATGAAGAGTAATATAGAAAAGTCTATATTATAACTCTGATGAAGAGTTGAGTTAGTCAAACTTAACCACTAGTAGGCTATCGGGATATGCTATGACTAAGCCACTAGGAGGAAAAGGGTTTCCATTCATTCACGTGCATTTTTTCAAAAATTGAGCAAAAATGGTTGAAAGTGATAGTCGATAGAGCACAGAAGGAGGATTTTTGCATTATATAAACCCAAAGGCCATAAGCCAAGCTTATTTGTACTCAAAACCATTTTCTATTTAGAGAAAGAGAGTAGAGTGACCTCACCTTCCAGCTAGGTTTTTCTCTCGAAAGGTTTTCCCAAGTCATATCTTGTGTCAAATGTGTTTGTCATATTTTATTAAACTATTGTTTTTTTCTACATACTTTTAATTTGAATGCATTCACTAATAACAGTAACACATATATTTATAAATCTAAAGAAAAGTAAAATTGTAACAGTTTGTATTTTGGATTATTATATCTCTTGTGGCAAACTATCCAGTGGAATATCCACGACATTTTATAGATCACTCCTCATAGTTGACTAAGGTAATCCTTGGGGAAAATAAAAAACTTGACTTATCAATCATCTTTTTCAGTTTTTATCCTTCCTTTAGTGTTTCACTAAATCTCTACCTAGTGTTACAGTGCACAAGTAGTCATTAGTGTAGCACTACAAGATCTCCCTTAGTGAAATTTGTGTTTTTTTTGCGAAATTTTGCCTCCTACTGCCTATGTAGTACTATGTTTTTCACATATCTAGTGATAAAAAACTCCATTTCTGCTCGAATATGTGCTAATAGGTCCTCCTAACATTCCCCTCGCCTGTATAACACTAGCTTAGTCATCAATATAGTACTATAGAGCCTCCTTTAGACAAATTTGGCGTTGTTTATTTAATTTTTTGCCTCCTTTAGCCACTATATCATTTTTTGTATTCATCAAGGTGGAACTATATCATTAATTTATTCATCAAGTATGTGGTACATGACATAATATACCTCCTCTGTGCCATAGTTATTCATCTTCTCAATGCTAAAAGGTCAATTTTAGCCAAAAGTTTGGGTTTTATCACTACATTTTTCCTCTCTAAGGATTGTTGCACATCAGTAATCATAAATATATAGACACATCACTCACTTAAACCTTTATTATATTCCATAAAGCTACATTTACGATCTCGCTAGTGTTATAAGACTCTCTTGGCCTTCTTCATTCAGTTACAATGTAAAAATTAGGGTTTTCATTTAGTTCTTAAGCCTCCTAAGACGATGTAGAAAATTATTTATAACTATTATAGTAATATAGCACAAAATAAACCATTATTAAATAGATAAATCATCTCCATAAGATTATAGATTGATCCTTGGTGATTTTCCTAGAGTTTTCCCTCAATTATGAGGATTTTCCTAAGTTTTCTTGGTGGAAAATGATCTAATTTGAGGTGAATTTCAGCAATCCTAATTTTAGTTTCCATTTAGTTTCCCGGGGTTTCTCCACATCAAAACTCATATGGTTTCATGTTCCAGAGCCCCAATATTCAAAACTTTTAAGCTCATGTTTTGATCTCCCAAGCCATTGTACCAATCCAGTAACCATTAAGTTAGTGATATAAAGTTTTTTTAACCTTTATAATTGAGCTAGGATGTCTCCATTAGGGTTTTCCATCACTGAAGGGGCCTTCTCTGATGCCTTTATTAAGCCAAATTTTCCTGAACTGGAGGAGAAAAATGAGGGAAAATGGATTATTTTTTAAGTATCCTGAAGTTCATGAAATATATTATATGATGGCCCAAAATATCTTATATTTTATCCTCCCTTGGATAACTAAGGTTTCCATCACTAGAATCCTAAGGTTTCATGTTCTAGAAACACCTCAACACCATTCCTTTGTCTTTCACAATTGAAGTTGACCACTCATTTTCCCTTCAATATTTGACATATAAACAAGTTTTTTCCTTCATACAAATATTAATTTTCCTTCCATAAATAAACAAGGGCTCCTCCATGGGAAAAATCATCTCCATCTCATTTAGAATTTTGAATATCGAATTGTGATAAGTTAAGGATGACCATTAAGTTAAGTTGGTGATTCTTACCTTCTCCTTACCACTAAATGATGCTACTTGTGTGCATACTTAGTTAGAACTTGAAAATTAGTCCCCTAGTCAAACATAACATCATTCTTTGTCTTCTTGACATGTATCTTTACGTGGAAGTGTTTGGTCGTTTCTTTCTCTTCATTTGCTAAAGGCTACTTAAACTCATCTCCTTTTGCATTACATAAAAATGATCTTCTCATCCACATGAAAGTGCATTTTAACATGGCTACTGAAATTACTGACCATGAGGTTCTTATTCTTATTATCTTTCTTTTTGTTCTTCATGTAAAGCTCTGGATGCAACTACCAAAACCTTTCGTCTCTATGACCATCAATATTATAGTGGTTCTAACGGTTCTTTGGATCCTTACATTTGTGTGTTGTGGATATCATATTTTTATCTTTTCCCCCTTTCCACTTATTCTTCCACTACTTAGAAGTGACCTCGTTCTCATTCTATTGCAGTCCACTTGATTTCCCTTTCTTCTGGCCTATTTTCTATAGGCATTGTGCTTATGCACAACTCTTATCCACTGATCTAAGTTTAAACAACATTGTCTATTTCCAAATATGGTTGTGTGTATCCCCTAGATACTTGAGGAGTACATCTATGTTATTTAGGGAGATACGTGACATTATGGCCATCTTTTTGGACTTTGTGGTGTACTCTTATACATTGTATCCATGCTTCTTCCTAAAGTAGTTTCATTGGATCCACTAGTCCTCTACATACATAATAGGATAAAATTGTGACTTTATGAGGGTTTTAAACCCCTTAAACTTAGTCACTAGAGGATCTCCCTCCATCCTCAAGGTCTTTTTGTGGCCTTCCCACCAATTTTGGGCATGGCACTCTACTTTCAGCCAAGAAAATGAAATGTTTTTCATCTATATGATGAACACTAAAATAAATTTATAATTACTACAAAAAGTGATTTAGCTTCATAGCATCAATTTCACATTTTTATGGATTGATATCAACCTTCATTTCCATTTTGAACAGGTTTTGTGAATGGTTCATGACACTCAAATTGAGTTGATCTTTTTTGGGTCTTTTATTTAGTTAATTCTTTGCTTTTTTCCAATCTCCTGATCTCCCAATGATTGAACCTATGCATTATACCCTCCATATCCTATGAATATAATAATCTTATTGGTTAGGACTTCCATGAACAGATTTGCATAATGACTTATATTTACAACTTGTGCTTCTAGTTGTGAAAACCTCTCATTTGTAGGATCATCACGATTATTCACAGATTCATCAACCATGAATAGGGTATTATGAATTTTGGCTTACCCAATCTAAATTCCTTGCAAATATCCACAATATACTTAAGAAAAATTTCTCCGATACCATTATTATCCATAAACTTGCGTGGACATTCCACTAGATAGTCCATCCTAAGAGATATGATAAATAATACTTAAAATTATGAAATATACACTCTGAAGGTTTGTTTGTCTTTATATTTTTTTATCTATAAGTTACTATTTATTTCATATACATGAAAATTATAATTAGGAAGAAAAAAAGAGAAACAAAATAAAAACTCAAAAACCATGATTGACATACGATGTATCCTAGGAAACCCTTTCAAGAGAAAATCCCAACTTGAAGGTGTGGTCACTCTACTCTCTTTCTCTTAATATAAAATGACTGCAAGTAAAAATAAGTAAGGCTTATGGCCTTTGCGATACTACAATGAAAAAATAATCTTTGTGCACTCTCTTTTTATCCCTCTCGGTTACTTTGCGCATCTATGGAGCAATATGGCATTGAAAAGAATGGAACACCTTTTCCTTCTAATGGCCCCATTATAACACAACTTGATAGCTTGCTAGTGGTAAAGTTTGACTCACTCAAACATTAAAAAAAGTTATAATATGGAATATTCTAGAGTATCCTTCATCATGATCACATGGCTAGCACATTTTTCTTGAGTAATTGAGGTTGATGTCGCATCCTCTCAAATCATGGTTTCCAAAATAAAAATGTCAACTTCTCAGTGGCGTAACTTCTGCATAAGGACTCTGATTGAGACCATTATTACACAATTGGAGAGGTATATGTATGTAGAATATGAAAAAAAAATTGTGTCACCTAAGCATAACGTTTTTAACCCCAAAAAACACCATTTTCTTCCTGAAAATTACCTCAAAAGGTTTTATACCTCAATTTTTCAAACTTTGACCTACCAATAAAAATGGTCTTATGAGTTGATTCCTCCATTTTGGAGCTATGATCAATGCTATAATAGCTGGACCAAAGGCAAATAAAATTATGGGATTAACTAGGGCTTATCAATGAATCAAGCACCTAAAGGACACCCTCCTTGATCCATATTAGATCATTATATTTATTTTCACCCATTTTGATGCTTTTAGAGTGGAAAACGTAGGGTAATAATTTCACAAGGCCATTTTTACTAGCGGGGCTGAGTTTGGAAAAATAAAATTTGAAAGCTTCCATGAGCATTTTAAGGTGCCAAACAATTTTTTTTAGGGTTAAACATTTATCACTTTAGTGCTACACATGTTTTACCTATTTTAGACATAGAGACCCTTCCAACGATGCAAGAATCATGTCAATCTGAGTCTGTATATGAACGTTATCACACTCAGAAGTTGACCTTCCACTTTTCACCACAATAATTCAAAAGGATGTCACATCATCCCCCATAATTCATCGGAAAGGGGATAGTGACATGATTATGATGAAGAATAATACAGAAAAGTCTATATTATAACTCTGATGAAGAGTTGAGTTAGTCAAACTGAACCACTAGTAGCCTATCAGGATATGTTATAACCAAGCCACTTGGAGAAAAAGGGTTTCCATTCATTCACGTGCATTTTTTCCAAAATTGAGCAAAAATGGTTGAAAGTGATAGTCGATAGAGCACACAAAGAGGGTTTTTGCATTGTATAAGCCCAAAGGCCATCAACCAGGCTTATTTGTACTCAAAAACATTTTCTATTTAGAGAAAGAGAGTAGAGTGGCCTCACATTCCAACTAGGTTTTTCTCTCGAGAGGTTTTCCCAAGTCATATCATGTGTCAAATGTATTTGTCATATTTTATTACACTATTGTTTTTTTCTACATACTTTTAATCTGAGTGCATTCACTAATAACAGTAATATATATATTTATAAATCTAAAGAAAAGTAAAATGGTAACAGTGTGTATTTTTTGGATTATTATATCTCTTGTGGCAAACTGTCCAGTGGAATATCCACGACATTTTATAGATCACTCCTCCTCATAGTTGACTAAGGTAATCCTTGTGGAAAATAAAAAACTTGACTTATCAATCATCTTTTTCAGTTTTTATCCTTCCTTTAGTGTTTTACTAAATCTCTACCTAGTGGTATAGTGCACAGGTAGACATTAGTGTAGCACTACAAGATCTCCCTTAGTGAAATTTGTTCTTTTTTTGCAAAATTTTGTCTCCTATTGCCTATCTAGTACTATGTTTTCGCATATCTAGTGATAAGAAACTCCATTTCTGCTCAAATATGTGCTAATACGTCCTCTTAACATTCTCCTCACCTGTATAACACTAGCTTAGTCATCAATACAGTACTATAGAGCATCCTTTAGACAAATTTGGCGTTTTTTATTTATTTTTTTGCCTCCTTTAGCCATTGTATCATTTTTTGTATTCATCAAGGTGGAACTATATCATTAATTTATTCATCAAGTATGTGGTACATTACCTAATTTACCTCCTCCTCTATGCCATAGTTATTCATCTTCTCAACGTTAAAAGGTCAATTTTGGCCAAAATTTGGGGTTTTATCACTACATTTTTCCTCTCTAAGGATTTGTGGCACATCAGTAATCATAAATATATAGACACGTCACTCACTTAAGCCTTTATTATATTCCATAAAACTACCTTTACCATCTAGCTAGTGTTATAAGACTCTCTTGGCCTTCTTCATTCAGTTACAATGTAAAAATTTGGGGTTTTCATTTAGTTCTTAAGCCTCCTAAGATGATGTAGAAAATTATTTATAACTATTATAGTGATATAGCACAAAATAAACCATTATTAAATAGATAAATCATCTCCATAAGATTATAGATTGATCCTTGGTGATTTTCCTCAAGTTTTCACCCAATTATGAGGATTTTCTTAAGTTTTCTTGGTGGAAAATGATCTAAATTGGAGGTGAATTTCAAGGGAAAATGGAGTAATATTTAAGTAATATAAATTTGTCATTAAAATTTTACTATTATTTCCTCAAAAATCCTAATTTTAGTTTCCCTTTAGTTTCCTGGGGTTTCTCCACATCAAAAATCATATGGTTTCATGTTCTAGAGCCCGAAAATTGAAAACTTTTAAGCTCATGTTTTGATCTCCCAAGCCATTGTACCAGTCCAGTAACCATTAAGTTAGTGATATATAGTTTTTTTAAGCTTTATAATTGAGCTAGGATGTCTCCATTATGGTTTTCCATCACAAAAGTGGCCTTCTCTGATGCCTTTATTGAGCCAAATTTTCCTGAACTGAAGGAGAAAAATGAGGGAAAAGGGATTATTTTTTAAGTATCCTAAAGTTCATGAAATATAGTATATGATGGCCCAAAATATCTTATATTTTATCCTCCCTTGGATAACTAAGGTTTACATCACTAGAACCCTAAGGTTTCATGTTCTAGAAACACCTCAACACCATTTCTTTGTCTTTCACAATTGAATTTGACCACTTATTTTCATTCAATATTTGGCATATAAGCAAGTGTGTTCCTTGATACAAATATTAATTTTCCTTCCATAAATACACAAGGGATCCTCCATGAAAAAAATAATTGCCATCTCGTTCAGAATTTTGAATATCGAATTGTGATAAGTTAAGGATGACCCATAAGTTAAGTTGGTCATTCTTACCTTCTCCTTACCACTAAATGACGTTACTTGTGTGCATACTTAATTAGAAATTGAAAACTAGTCCCCTAGTCCTTTACATATTACATGTTATGCCAATATGTATAATGAGTATCTATTTTTTCAGTGATTATTGAGGAAATTTTAATCTAGGGACTATCACTTTGGAGGACAACTAAGGATAGGAAGCTCTCAATTGTAAAAAGTATTATACATTGCAAATTACCTAAAATAATGGAACACATCAGCAAAGTGAGTAACATCATTAATTTAAGCTCAAGAGAAGGTTAGTCCCAATAAAAAATGAGCATATAATTTGAAGAGTTGATGAGAGCAAGGGATTGATCCTTCAATGTCTTCATTGGTGTATCTTCTAGGAGAAATATATAGATTGGGGAGTTAAATAGGGAGTATATATCTAGTTGTAAGGATTATGGTATGTTTTATATTAATAGTAACATAAGCCCTTGAATCAACATAGGAAAAATCCTATGCCTCCATTATTGTTAGCTAGAGTTTGAAGGTACAAGAAAATTGGAGAAGGATATGGACTAGCTAGTGGAACATTGTCAGTTGCACATTAGCATGAACACATTCCTATTTTCATTAGAGAATGATAGATCAATAATTTCTCAGGAGAAAATTGAATATCATGGTAGCATGAAAAGATTTCCACCTAGTAGGGTCAAGTGATTACATCACCATATGATTCTATGGGACATTTATTGAAGACATCATAAGGTTCCATACTGAAGATCCACTCATATAATAATAGATGTTAGCCTTTTCTTGAGATTTATAAAACCATTTTCCTTCATTTCATTTGTAAATTAGGGGAATTTAAAGATTTGTAACATATTTTCTTTGAATAACAACAATCATAGATAGTATTTGAGTAACTCTACTTTTAAAATTGTAAAATTGTATGCTTGGAGGGACTTTTGGATATTTTATTAATTTCATTGCATAGAAAATCTAGGAGGCTAGTAATTTTGTATTTATTGTTGTTGTATTCATAAGCCATGAAATGTCATTGTTGGAACTATATGATTACATGCATCTTGTTCCTTTTTGTTCACTATTCTTGAAGATTTCATGTGTGTATGTGTGTGTGTACTTTATGGAATGAAAATTCCTAGGTTATGGAAATTTTCATAAATTACATGGTTTCTCTCACATTCTTGTTGTTTTCGTCTATACTTCCATTTATGATCACTTGTTAGATCTATATGTTGACTATTCTTCATTTGTTCTAGCAAGTTGAGTACTTCTTGTTGTCCTGTATTAGTACTAGTTGTTTCCTTGCCTGTGCAACTATTTGTTTATTGATTCATTTCTTCCCAATTATTCTCTTCCTCTAACTAATACTTAGCCTACTCTTTGTCTTATTTCATTAGTTATTTTCAACTTAGAACTCATATTCCCATTTGTTTTCATGATAATCAATATTTCATAACATTCCCAAAATTGAGAATATTTATTGGGCCATATTCTAGATGGGTCGCTTATCCCAAATGGTGTGAGTTCTAGTTGGGACCTTATACTATAGAGTATCCTTGAATATTGGTAGGCCACAAAACCTTGTTAACACAAAGAATGAAAAATACAAAAATATAACTGCATAGTCAAGCATAGATTCAATCTAGTTTTTTTGGGTGAACTGAACATTGGAATATCTAATGCAATTTGCAATTCACTCACCTATATGACCACCAATGAATTTTAAGATAAATAACATAATTGATTTACATTCGTTTCCCCACTACCCAATGGCCTTGTATACATGTACTTTATTCTATATAGTGAGGAGATAAAATACAAAATTCAAGAGCTAAGATATAGGGACTACAAAATATCTATATCCTCACATTATGGGAGCCTAATTATGTTGATTCAAAATTTAAAAAACACATAATGAGTATATAATAATATATATCCTTGAGTAAAATCACAACCAATATTAATTGGTTCCCAATCTTTCAAATTGTTGATATTCTCCACCAAATTAGAGGTGAAAGAGAGTTTAATAAGATTGATATCAAGTCAAATTATAACTAGGTATTTGTTGAGCCAACTAATGTATTAAAATCCACCTTTAAATATAAAGAAGTCCTCTACAAGTATTTGGTCATGTTGTTTGATTTAATTAATGTACCAATAAGAATCACGAGGATAATGATGGAAACTCTATAGTCGTTGACTAACTATTTTATAGTTGTATACCTAGAAAATAATTTCAGTTAAATGAACAAGGGAGGAGCATATGAAGCACATTCAATACGAGTTGAGACCTTTGGAACCACACAAATTCACACCACTATGGAGAAGTACTAATTTGGTATAGAAAGAATCTAATAGTTTGCATAGATAATTTATGAGAATAGATAACATGTGGATCTAGTAAAGGTCTAAGTGATACATGATTGACTAGCCTTGGAGACATTTCCAAATATTCATATATTCATGGACATCAACAAAATATATCCTAACTTTGTTCTAGGGTTATCACATATAATATATCCCTTCATCCAAGGGAGAAAGGGTGTAGGAAACTCAAATTTTATTTAGGTTTCCACATGACATGGACTTTCAGGATATTGAGCATTAACCATAATAAAAATTAATTAAAAATTTTCCATGTTGGAAGAAACTAATTTAGATGGATATAAATTCTTCAAATCATCTGATAAATGTCATCCTAACTTGGAAAATACATTCAATTACATTTCACAATGAAACATTATCTAATATGATTCATGAGTTTCTATTTTACTACATGGATATTTCCTATATCATCTTGTATAATTTAAAATGAAAACAAAACATTTTAATGAAGGATATGATCATCCACATAGAGCATAAGTCTCTAATTCATGCATAAATAGAGAAAATTACATTATGATGACCAGTATAATGAGTGATCTATGCACCTTCAAGAAATCCATCTAAATGTTAAGGGTGAGAAGGGTATCACTAGCTAAGTTGTGGAACACATGGACCCTTAATTGATTTCTTAGCCATAATCCTCCTCTTATGGACATGCAACTTCAAAATAGAATTAACTATATGGTAATGATATCAACTTTGTTGATGCATATAAGGATTTGGTTGTAGGTAAACATCTTAATTGATTTCCCCTCCAAAATGGATTAGAATCAAGAAGAATGGTTCTTAATGGGATAAGGATGGTTCTTATATTCCAAGCCATGGTTTGGGGCTATGGCCACATGTATTAAGCCATAGATTAATATCGTTAAGGATTGAATAGATATTTACATGTCCTATCTAGGATGATGATTTAATAGGATTCATTATATATTTAGGGTCTCATTCTCTATATATGGAAAGTAATTAAGGGAAATGAGGCATAATTATGTATTTAAAAAGCATAATTAAATATATTTAATACTTAATTAGGAACATATAAGGGTTAATTAGGAACATATGTAGCCAAGGTAATATATAAAAGAGTATATACTATATATAGTTGTATCTAAACATGTGATGCATGCATTTTAAAAAATTAAAAACTTGATGGTTGTTGTGTTTTATTTAACATGGATGCAATTTGAGAAATACCACCGTCTAACATGATAAATCTATGTGTCGACTGATTTAATTCCTTCCACATAAGTTCAATGATGCCACTTATATTTCCTTCCTTTATTAATAAATATTTATAATTTTAATGATATAAAATTTGTTTAACATGTTATTTTTCTGAAGCTTTAATGTTTATAAATCAAAATATTTATTTCATGATATCTGATTAGTTGAGGAATTTAAACAATATATTCCGTACATATTTTATTTGTTTTTTCCAAGGAAATCGTAGCAATAAACTTAAGGAAGGATTCTCTACATTGTGGATGGCATCAACCGTAAATATGTTGCCATAGACTAGTGCATATAACCTAGTGAAATTCAAATTGTTCACATGTTAGCATGAAGCTAGCCACATGCCCTATAACAACTAATTCAATAACTAATTAAACTAAAAATTGAACTATAATTATTTGTATATCTAAATATTAAAGCATTCATATATTGATGATACATATTAAAACATTCATGTATGGATTATACATATCATAATTTAAAAATTTCCACAGAACATATGGAATTTGAGGATCTTAAGCATTGACCATAATCAACATCATTCAAAAACTTCCCATGCTTGGAAAAACTAAATGAGATGGAGATAAATTCTTCAAATTTTGTGATCAATGCCATCCTCACTTGGAAAAGACAATCAATTACATATAACAATGAAACACTATCTAATATGATTCACAAGTTTCCATTTTATAACATGGAGATTTACTCCATCAACTTGTCCAATTGAAAATGATAGTAGGAAATTTTAATGAAGGATATAATTATCCAAACAGAGCATAAGTCTCTCTCATTCATGCACAAATAGAGGAAATTATATTATAATGACCATCATCATGAGTGATCTACACACCTTCAATAATTCCATATAAATGTTAAGCATGAGAAGGGTATCACTAGCTAAGTTGGGCAACACATGGACCCCTAATTGCTCCTTAGTCCTAAGCCTCTTCTTATGGACATGAGACTTTAAAATAGAATTAACTATATGGGAATGATCTCAACTTTGTTGATGCATATAAGGATTTGGTTGTAGGTAAACATATTAATTGATTTCACATCCAAAATGGATTAGAATCAACACGAATGGTTCTTATGGGGAAAGCCATTCTTTAAGGCAAAATGCTAGGGTTTTATACCTTTGTATGTTGTTTTGAGGCTCAAGTCCATGGGTAGAGTATAAAAATATGGGTTTACCTTCTTGTAATTCATGTTTTTTCTTACAAAATCCATGTACAAGTGATGGAAATGTAATTTGTATCCAAGTGGAACATGGGCCTAATTTATAGAATTGGTTCCGATAAGGATGGTTCTTGTATTCCACACCATGGTTTGGGGCTATGGCCCCATGTATTAAAGCACATCTTAATATCAAGGATTTAATAGAGATTTACATGTCCTATTTGGGATGATGATTTAAAAGGATTGATTATATTTAGGTTCTTATTGTGTATATATGGAAAGTAATTAAGGGTAATGAGGTATAATTATGTATTTAAAAAACATAATTAAAGATATTTAATACTTAATTAGGAACATATAAGGGTTAATTAGAAACATATGTAACCTAGGTAATATATACAAGAGTATATAGTATATATAGATGTATGTAAACGTGTGATGCATGCATTTCAAAGAATTAAAAATTTGGTGCTTGTTGTGTTTTATTTAACCTGAATTCATTTTTAGCAATAACACCTTCTACCATTTCTATATTCAAGCTTTTGTGATCCATAATGAATTAAGCAAAGTCTTTCGGCAGAAATCACATAAGAGAAATTTAAATATTATTGTTCAACTATAGCCATTACTTGAAATTATGCATCTACGTTACTCTCTATTTAAGCCTTTGCCATGGTCTACCTCTTCATCTAGTCCTGATGATGAACCACACTTGTTGGTTCAAAACGTATCAGCCAAAAAATTCTCTTATGTGATTTCTACCGAAAGACTTTGCTTCACCTTCTAACATGATAAATATATGTGTAATTCCTTCCCCATAAGTTGAATCATATCACTTATATTTCTTCTTCTTTTAATCAATATTTATAATTTTAATAATCTTATTAAATTTATTAAACATATTATTTTTCTGAAAATTTAAACTATATAAATCAAAACATTTATGTCATGATATTTGATTAAACTAAACATGTTAAAAAATATATTTAATACATAAATATTTTTCCGAAGGAAATCTTAACAATAAATATAAGAGATGAATCTTTACATGTTTGGATGGCATCAACCATAAATTAGTGCACATAGGTTAGTGAAATTCAAATGGTGCAGCATAAAGCTATCCGCATGTCCTGTAACAATTAAATCCACAACTAATTAATCTACACAATTGAACTATAATGATATCTATATCTAAATATTGAAACATTCATATATTTATGGTACATATTGAAACGTTCATATATGGATTATACATATCATAATTTAAAAATTTTCATGGGCACAATGACAAATTTCAATTTTTCATTAACTAATTCATATATATCATTTCAAAATTTTCATTGGCACAATTGATAATTTTCAAATTTTCATTAACTAATTCGTATATATCAAATCAGTAATTGATTGAGCTGCCTCGTTGATTTATTATTTCATTTCTATTTAGATATTAAAACATTTATATATTTATGAGAAAATGCTAATATATAAGAATAAGCTTAAATTTATCAAGATGAAGGAGGGATTAGAAATGCTTTTTAAATTTATCATTTTATGTATGGATTTAATATGAGCTGAGAGGAATCAAATTTATTCACGTACACATTTTTTTAGAGTATAAAATACAATATGTTATTTTCATTTTTCAAATTGTATTTTTAAATATGTTATAGAGTATGTATAAGACCAAATATACCTTTTAATAATAAAAACTTAAATTATATATATATATATATATATATATATATATATATATATATATATATATATATATATATATTAAATGATATACAATATATCCATCTTGGACATTAAATTATTTTATACATGTACATCAAAATATTTTATAGTGTAAGTTAAAATGGTTTTTTTATTATGAATATATTTTTAGATATGTGTGAATATTAATTCGTCTTAAAATATTTTATTGATAAATCACACTGAATTTTTTTCTATAAAACATTACAAATATTTTATTTTAAATTTTTGTTTCTATATATAGATATGTATGAAGTTGATATCTACATAAAATAGTTAACATAGATATTCAAATAGTTTAATTAATATAATTTTTAAACATTTTACTGAGACATTTATTATACTTCTAATTTCTTTATACCATATTTATTTTTTAATTATTATAGTCGACATTATCTTTCTGTTTAGAGCATACTTTTTATTTTTATTTAAAGAGATACCTATCAATTCAACGAACTAACATACCAACCGACAGACATACACACCCACTTATACTGAGATATACAATGAGCCTCTCCACTCAACTACTTAAAAATAAAAATAAAATCATCATTAAAATATGTTTTTTAAAATTGAAAAAAAAAAAATTTTCAAAATATTAATAGTATAATGCTAATTTAGTTTTAAAAGAAATATGGAGTGATATATAGCCTTAAAATTGGAAAAAAGAATATATTACAATTAATCTTTAAAAGGAAATATAAAGGGCTTCTATGGTTTCTAATCTTTTGTCTGCAACTTCTGCAGATTTGTCTGCGGCTTCTAATATTTTGTCTGCGACTTCTACGGTGGTTTCTGCAGCTTCTAATATTTTTCTACGGAGGTTTCTCTGAAATACATATGCGAAGGCTTATGAGAAGAGTTTCAGTACTAGGATTGTCACAGTCCCACGAGTCATATTTTATCTGCACACCCATAGAGAACGAAGAGTTTCAGAACTAGGGTTTATCACTTATTCGTGTGAGCGTGGTTTTAATATGAGTTTCAATTTATTTCTGTGAAGTTTCCAATTGAGCCAACATTATTATTAATCCTCTGCGATGATATGAAATTTCTCTGTGGTGGTTTCTACGAAGTTTCTCGGTGCAACAAGCTCTCGTTTAGAGGTCGATCTATCCAATTGAGCTTGGATTGTTGCTAAGAAGTCAGACTCTATTGTGGAGTCGGGTTTGCTATTGCTTGCGCTGAGAACTGATTTTCATTAGAGCACAATTTCTAGGGGTTTTATCTTCGGAAGTTTTTTTTTTTGAGAGGGGTATGTGAGTACACCGGCAGAAGCGAGGGATCTAGAAAGGAAGAATTGACTTTTTCACCTCGACGACGGGCTCACATCAGCTGCACCTTGACAGCGAGCTTGCATCTGCAACGTAGTTTTATAAAAAATCTTGTGTCGGGTCTATGAAACGGGTCTGCGGTGCGATTTTTCCAAATACTTTTCCATCATCTTTCTAGATCCAATCCAGTTTGTGGGCTGCGGTTCATCTGGGGCACATGAGGTCTGCGGTCCTGTTTGCTGATATCATGTGCACACATTCCTTATCTTTTTCTAATACATATTTTCTCATATATTTTCAAGTATGAATAATTCACCACAACTACCAAACATTACCTAAGGTAGACCTAGCATAGTTACTCTACAAAGCCTTTATGACTATATAGAGTCTTTAGAGAAACATAGAGAAGAAAGAGAAGTCAAGCTACAAAAAGAGTTAGAAGCCATGCTGGAAAATAAATTCACATCTCTTGAATACAAGATCCAAAAACAAATAGAAAATAAAATAGAACTATTGCAGAATAAAATGGAAGCAATGGAGACTAGGTTGGAGGTTATAGATAAACAAAACCAAGATACGAACCAAATATCCTCACAAGGAGATGATGATACTTTTGGGAGTCTTAAAATGAAGGACATGATTAAAGAACTAGAAGAAAAATTTAATAGTCGCCTCACCCTAAATAGTGTGGTAGGTAAATTAGATATCAAACCAATTAAAGATGAAATGAAACAATTGATAGAATTAGACCATGAGCGTAACAAAAGTGTCTTGAACCTTATAATATTCGGTCTAAAAGAGGAGGTACATGAGGATACTTTAGCCATATCCTAGATAGAATTACATAATATATTACAAATTGAAACAATGTGTCTCACAAAAGCAACAAGGTTGGGGAAATTAATTGAGAATAAAGGGAGCCTGATCCGAGTAAAGGTGAGCTCTACTGACCATAAGTATGACATGCTCAGTAAAACCTCAAGTCTAAAAGGAACGAGAATATTTATAAATGAAGATCTCATTCCAGAAGATCAAGCAGAATTAAAAAAGGAGGTTCAAAAGGTAAAAGAAGCTAGGAAGGAAGGAAAATGGGCAATAATCAGAAATAGAAAATCTGTTATTCGAGATAGAAACTAAAAATATAGTAATAAATAACAATTCAACATGCTCCAGATTCTTTCTTGGAATTGTCGGGGCTTTCAATGGAACAAAGGACCCAAGCTAAGTTGGATCTCGAATGATGTTGATATTATATTACTTGTTGAAACTTGGGAGCACAAAGAATCTAAGGTCCCTAACATATATGGCTTTGCACTATGGTCTACCTCGAACAAGCGATCCTCTCGTAGAGGCATTGGGGGTATAGCTTGTTACATTAAGAACAACATCTCCCCCCATGCTAGGATTTATAAAAACAACACTTACAACCAATATAGTTGGATAGAGATTACTGACATTAATGATAAAAAGAGCTAGACAACAATCTGTTATTTCCCGCTCATCAATTCTAATTTCTATAAGAAAAAGAATCTAGATAAAAATAGTCCTTACAATGGTTTAGAGAATGATATTTATAGCCTAAGGAATGAAGGTAATATCGTATTAATGGATGACTTTAACGCTTAAACTTCGAGCAACCAGGCTATTCTTCTAAGCAATCAATCCAACCCTAATCCTCTTTAGTTAGACGAAGACCTTACTCTGGCTAGCTGGTACAAAAGGAGCTTTGAAGACCTAGGGGAGAATTTGTTTGGGTCAGAGCTAGTCAAGCTCTGTAGTGCTCAGGATCTTATAATTTGTAATTGTTAAAAGAACTGGCACAACTCTAGCCAGATGACATGCATCCATGGGATTGGTAGCAGCGTGGTAGACTATGTTATTTCTGATCTCCCTTTATAAAACGAAAGAATAAATTTTGACATCTTAAACGACCACGAGCCTTACTTTAATCATAGGCTTTCACTTATAACTTTCAATTTTGTCATGCATAGAGATCCCATAAACGATAATCCTTATAGCAAAAATAAGTTAATCTTTCATAGAAATAAAAACAATCTCTTTCTAAATGAATTAAAAATTAATTTTCTTCCTTTATCTAGTATAGACAACATAGAAGACCTCTATCATAATTTTACTACAACCCTCTCATATTCTATTAACAAGTTCTCATTTGAATTTTCAAGTAATAAAAGAAATAGCAAAACCAACGCATGGTATTACAAAGATTGTAAAAGTGCGTGGAGAGAAATTAAGGAAGTTGTTGATGAATCTCTTAAAATTGGCAAGATAAAATATACAAATGATCCAGGTGGATATTGGTGGCCAACCGCCAAGTCCGCTTGGACCCCCACCATTGTTTCTTTTAGCATTTTAGTTTCCTTAAATGTAGCACAGTTTACTATCTTTAGCAGTTTTTCAGGTCATGAACTTCTGGAGCTATTTTGAGGCCCCAAACGATGTTTTTTGGGAAAACTGGGAGCAACATCAATTCATAGACCAATGTTGCTCTTCCCAAAGTTGTATTTCTCGAATAGATTTTTCTAGCAAGATATTGTGCGCATCAAATAGAGATTGTATGCCAAACTTACTATCACGGGAAGTTGATGTACCAATTTACCCAAACGGGGCCCACGGTTTGGTGTTTCATCTTTTGGGGTTAGGTTTTTTGATGTTTAGGGTTTTCCATTCTTTCTCAACAATAAATACGCCTTCGAGCCTCATTATAACATAGCTCAGAGGCATGTAGCTACCACATCTCCTCTCAGAGATAAGCTACCATCACCCTAGCTAGTTTATTTCTATTTCTGTTTGTAAGCATATTTCAGTATTTTAAAGTAATGAAATGAAGTATTATTTCTGTTGCATCTCTATATGTATGGTTATATCTGTAATTTGTTGTGTTTCTATTTAAATCTGGATAAGTGGTATCAAAACGGTCTGCTCTTTCTCTATCTTTCCTTGCATGTCCCCAATGAGGTCGGGATATAAGGAGTTGGGGCTTGAACTGGTCAAACCTTTACAAGACCAACCTCGCAAATCCCGATGGACTCCCATGGTAGATGAAAAGAAATATGAGGGGGGCAAGAGTTCCTATCAAAATCTTTCTCAAAGAGGCCCTCGAGTGACAAAGGACGCGATGATGAACAACTTTGCCCAAATCCTTCTGCAGCTACCCAGGGGCAACACATCTACTTCTAGTAGCTACTCTGGGAGCACCACACCCTTTAAGATACCAGCTAACTTTGAAATTCCCATATTTCAGGGTCAAATAGATGTAGTTGCTAGCCAAGAAAAGATTACATTTTCTCTTCTAATAGTGGCCCCCCACGTCAAGGACTGGTGAGAAACCTACTGCGAGTAGAAGGATGAAAGTACAACCTCACTATTTTCAGCGGCACCCACTTGCAATTCATTGTGGACTTCCATAAAGGAGCAGTAATACCTTGTTGGAAGCTATGAGGATCAATAAATAAAGTGGACCATGCTATTAGAGGGAAGGGACAAAGACGTGCCAAAGTTTACGAATATGTTCCACACTCTTCGCACAAAGTTGGATATCAAGGATTCAAAGCAGCGTTTGGTACTCAAATACCATGGCTGCCTACATAGGTACATCCAGGAATAAATAGAATTCCTAAACATCTCCTCTCTCAGCACGGTATACCGATATACCATCAAGATCGAGCAAAATTTTAAACAGAAGAAGTGAGACTTTCAATCTGCGAATTCGAAGGAAGGGAAATGTGCCCCCAAACAATAGAAAAAAATACAAAGCCGAGGGAGGGCAGCCCAAGACAACGTGACAAAGCTGCAAGCAAAGAATAGTGCCACAAAGCCGAAAAAGGACACAGGAAAGTGGTGTGAGCTCCATAAGAGCTCCACTAACAACACAAGTGAGTGTCGGGCTAAGAAGTCACTGGTGGCCAAGCTAAAGGTTTCAAAATCAGATGCATGTTATGACTCTGAGTGAGAACCTGACAAGGGGAATGACAAAGGGAAGCAGATTATCAATGCAGAGCGCAATGCCACCGTTCCCCACCACAGTTCATTGTTGACAGCAGGAGCCAAAAGAACCTCATTTCAATAGAGGTCATGAAGCGGTTGGGCTTACCGACCACAGCACATTGACAACCGTACACCATTGGGTGGCTTGACAAAAGACAAGATCTTTGCATGAGCTAGTAGTGTCGTCTTTCATACAACACCAAGCCCTTCACGAATGAGGTATTGTGTGATGTTTCTCCCCTTGATGTTTGTGATGTATTATTAGGACAACCATACTTGTGGAAGTGACATGATCTGTATGAATCAAGGCCTCGTGTTGTTATTTTTACTTTGGGAAATAAGTTGTACAGGATATGGGAGGTACCACCTCCTACCACCATCTCTTTGTTTACTACAAAACAATGCAGTAAGCTCATTTCCAAAACCAAGAAATTTGTTTTCTTAATGATATGCCCTCAAGTAAAGAAGAAGACTGTGGCCACGACCTCCAGACAGGGCCCCTCTGCACAAAAACTACAGATGGACAAGGTCATGGAGGAGTATGAGGACATCTTCACCTCCCCCACAGGGGTTCCTCTGTAGTATCAGGTCAAGCACTCCATCAATCTGACCCCAAGTGTGTCACTACCCAATGGACCAATCTATCGGCTCTTAGTTCTAGAGAACAATGAAATAAAGAGGTAGATTTAGGAGCTGTTGTAGAAAGGTCACATCTGTCCGAGTTCATCACCCTGTGTTAGCCTGATCGTGTTGGTACACAAGAAGAATGGGACTTCAAGACTCTGTATTGACTATCGGGCACACAACAGGATCACTGTCTATAATAGGTGCCCGATCCCATGGATTAATGACCTCCTGGACCAACTAAAGGGGGCAAAATATTTCAGCAAGATCGATTTGAAGTCAAGATATCACCAGTTACCAATCGAACCCTTTGATGTGTGGAATACTGCCCTAAAAGCCAAGGAGGACCTTTTTGAATGGTTGGTTATGCCTTTCGGATTGACGAATGCTCCTGCAACCTTCATGAGGCTAATGGATGACATCTTGCGGCCATTCACCAACTCATTTGTAGTGGTATATTTGGACGACATAATGATCTTTAGCCAGAGTTTGGAAGAGCACCTCCACCACATCCGACAGGTTCTCCAAACACTGCGGCAACACAAGTTATGTGCGAATTTGGAGAAATGCACTTTTGTCATGACCCAGGTTCAGTATCTGGGATACATTATTGATGAACGGGGGGGTGCATGTGGATCTAGCGAAGATCTAAGTCATTCAGGATTGGCCATCTCCAATGACTCTGATAGAGCTCTGCAGCTTTCTAGGTCTTGCCAACTTCTACCACAGGTTCGTGTTGGGATTTTCTCATATCACTTGGCCCTTGAGTCAAGTCACCAAGGGAGGAGCAAAAGAAAAATTCTTTTCATCTGAATCTCAACAGAAGGCATTCATAGCGTTGAAATATCGCCTATGCTCAACACTAGTGCTCACATTACTAGACTTGCAACAACCATTTGAGGTCGAGACACATACCTCTGACTACGCTATTTGGGCAGTGCTTACTCAACATGGGCATCTAGTGGCATATCATAGTGAGACACTTTCAGACACAGTCTGGAATTACCCCACTTATGATAAAGAGATGTATTCCATTGTGCAGGCCTGCCGACAATGGAAGCATTACATTTTGGGGAAGGAAACGGTCATCCAGATAGACCACCAATCCCTACAATTCATATAGACCCAAGGGAAATTGCAGAATGATCGCCATCAAAAGTGGTCCACATACCTGTAATAGTTCCATTTGAACATCAAGTATAAGAAGGGCAGCACCAATAATATTGCAGATTGCCATAGCCGACCACCGATAATGGCGTTAACCGCTGTGCTCAACTTTTATGGGCACGAGACTTCTGATTGGCCAGTTGTCTACAAAAGCCACCTAGAATTTGGCCACACATACTAGATACTCTTGGAGGGTCAGCATGTTCCAGATTTTCACCTCCAGGATGCCCTGTTATGCCACTTGGGTCACCTTTGTGTTCCTTCAAGTGAGCGTGCCAAGATGATTTGGAAAGCACACTATAGTCGGGTTGTTGGGCATTTCAGGGTCAAGAAAATGGTGGTAGTACTATAGAAGTATTTCTATTGGCCAAATCTTCGACAAGATGTTAGGATGTACATCAAATCATGCACTGCCTGCGCCATTGCCAAATTAACCATCAAGAAGCGAGGCCTCTATACCGCGCTACCTACCCTTTGTCGACCTTGGGTATCCATCTCCATGGATTACATGTTCAGCCTTCCTTCTACTAAGCATGGAAATGACTGTGTTTTTGTGGTTGTCAACAGGTTCTCGAAGATGGTCATTATGGCGGCCTGCAAGAAGAATATCATAGCAAAAGCCACTGCTAAACTATTCTTTGAATGAGTGTAGGTACAATTTGGGATCCCACCGACTATCATCTCAGTTTAGGACAACAGGTTCCTCAATACATTTTGGTCCAGTCTCTAGTCAATGCTGGACACCAAACTCACTAAGTACACAACCTTCCATCCAAAAACTGATGGCCAGACAGAGGTTGTCAACATGTTGATCATACGCATTTTTCACATGTACAACTCAAAGCATCCATGCACATGGGATGAGAGCCTTCCCTATGTTTTGCACAGCTACAACCGGGCTATCCACAGCTTGACTGGCCACAGCCCTTTTTAGGTGGGCTTGGGATTCCAGCCACTATTTCCCATTGATGTGGCCATGCCATTTGTAGCTACTCATGCAAATTCGGCTCGTGTCCAATCTGAAACAGATAAGGCAAACAACTTCATTGAGCACGTCCAACATATTCGCCACTAGGTCCACAACATTCAAGCAACAAGCAAAAACATGATCCACATCGGGTGCCACACAAGTTTTAGGTAGGTGACAAAATCTAGTTGCATTTGCAAAAGGAATGCATTACTGGAGCCTATCAGAAAATCATACCACTCCAATATGATCCTCACACCATTATCAAGGCTGTGGGGGAAAATACATTTGAGCTCATCATTCCCCCATTCCTCAACCTGCACCCAGTGTTCAATGTGGACTGCCTTCGGTGATACTGTCACCATTGCTAGACACATCCAACATTGCAGAATAGCTCACACCCACAGAGTTAAATCCAGATTGCATGGAATAAGTTGCAACTGATTGGATCATGGACACATAGATCAAGCACACTTGCGAGAAAAATATCCAACTGTATAGAGTTGTCAGAGCAGGCCAACTCCTTCACGAGGGCGACTGGCTCACCAGGGACCACGTTCAGCAGAAGTTTCCTCATCTCATGTAGGAACTCAATGCAATGGGGACCATTGCTTCCTAAGGGGGGTAGGAATGATCTAGGTGGATATTGGTGGCCACCTGCCAAGTTCACTTAGACCCCCACCATTGTTTCTTTTAGCTTCTCATTTTCCTTAATTGTAGCATAGTTTACTATTTTTAGCAGTTTTTCGAGTCCTAAACTTTCAGAGCCATTTTGAGGTCCTAAACGATGTTTTTTGGGAAAACTAGGAGCAACATGGGTCCATGGATTGATGTTGCACTTCCCAAAGTTGTATTTCTCAGATAGATCTTTCTAACATGATATTGTGTGCATCAAACAGAGATCGTATGCAAAAGTTAGGACCCCGGGAAGTTGATGCACCAATTTAACCAAACAGGGCCCACAGTTTGGCGTTTCATCTTCTAGGGTTAGGTTTTTGGATGTTCAGGGTTTTCCATTATATCTCAACAATAAATAAGCCTTCGAGTCACATTGTAACACAGTTCAGAGGCATGTAGCCACCACATCTCTTCTCAAAGATAAGCTACCATCGCCCTAGCTAGTTTATTTCCATTTCTGTTTGTAAGCATATTTTAGTATTTTAAAGTAATCAAATGAAGTATTATTTCTGTTGCATCTCTATATGTATGGTTATATCTATAATTTTTTGCGTTCATGTTTAAATCCAGATCAACAAGGCCCTAACTAAAAGGAAAAAAAGGCAGTATATTCGTAAAAGACAAGATAATTGCTTACACCTCTCTAAGGTAGCTCTTAAGAAATTCTTGAGGTAGATTATAACAAGGAAAACTAAAGATAATAATAAAATTCCTTTACACGACTAGAATTCCTATCTTAAAAAGCTTTATGAATCTCCAAATCTCATGGATAAATTTGAAATCCTTCTCACAACGAAAGAAGTTTTCTCATTAGAAGACATTGATTTTGGGGTTAAACGCTTGGAAAATGGGAAACCTAAGGACATTGAAGGTTACCAAGCAAAAATCTTAAAAATTGGAGGTCCTGTCCTCATCCCCCACATCCATAAGCTTTTCAATCAAGCGGTCAAGCAAGGGTTGCGTAAAGCATGGACTCAGAGCCTAATTATCCCTAATTTTAAAAGTCGGGATACAAATAACCCCCCTAATTATCGAACAATTATGATCAGCCCTCTCTTAGTCAAGTTATATGGTATTATTTTGGGAAAGAAGTTGAGCATATGAATTGAAAGTGAAGGTAAGTGGGCTAAAGGCCAAGCGGGTTTTAGAAGGCATCACTCAACAACAGACCACCTCGTTATGCTTAGGATAATTGTGGAGGAATGCTGTAGTGATAAATCCAATCTCTTTTGTTGCTTTGTGGACTTTAGAAAGGCTTTCGATATGGTTCCTAGAAACAACCTGTGGAATAGATTAGAAGATATATAGGTTCCTTTCGAGTTGAGAGTTACCACTATAAGGTTATACAAGAATGTAATTTCCCAGTTAAAAAGAAATGAGGGGTGGTCGAAAGATATTAAGTGTAATATTGGAGTTAAAAAAGGTTGTACCCTCTCCCCTACCCTATTTGGCATTTACATCGACAAGCTAGAAGGTTGTTTAGAGGAAGCAGACTACGTTGTCACGATCTTAGCTGGGATAGTCATCATCCTTCTTCTCTATGCTGATGATATTTTTCTTCTCACAAGTTGCCCAGCTTATCTTGATAAGAAGCTTACACTTCTTAAGGATTTCTACTCTACCATGGGTATGACTGTTAACACTAACATAAAAGAAGTTACGATTATAAAATCCAAGGAGGACACTTGCGCCAATTTTATGTATGACAATAGTAACTTGGAGGAAGTGTCTTCTTACAAGTACCTAGGAATTGATATTCATCACAAGCTCAACTGGAACTATAACATTGAGAAAATGATTAATGGGGGGTGGAAAGCTTATTTTGGTCTTGAAAATAATTGTAAAATGAAAAACCTTGTAATGTGGGATAGAAAGAAGTTCCTCTCTGAAACTTTAGTCACTCCTGTTATCTTATATGGATGTGAGGTTTGGGGTTGCAGCATCTCTAGAGAATCCCGGATAAAGATTGAACAAATCCATAAGAATTTTATAACATATAACCCCAAAATTAAAAGCAATAAACCTTATCCCATTCTCCTTGTAGAAGTGGGTATTTCTCCTATCGAGAGCCTAGCTATGACTATGCATCTATTGTACAAGCTCAAACTCAATAACATAGGAGACCATAGACTTCCTAAGCTAGCTTTAACTTCCAACCAAAACCACCTAAGGCTCAAACGAGGTTGGTATAAAGAGACCAGGGCCTCATTAAACCATTGGGAGATTGATGAGAATGTTGCATTGCAAAAAATTAATAACATTAAAAATATTGTTACTTCTAAGTTCAAAGAAAAAATGTGGTGTGAGAAAGGTTTAGCAGCTAAAATAATATTAAGATATTATAAGGAGGTCATCAACCCCACCCTAGAAGATCAAAAGCATCTCTTTATTTTAACTAGCTCAAAGAAGAAAATTAATATAGCCAAGATTAGAACGAACTCTAATGAGCTCCATACTGAAATGGGTCGTTGGGAAGTTCCTAAAACACCATGGATGGAAATAATCTGCCATCTCTATGAGAATATGAACATTGAGGATGAAAATCACTTCCTCTTAGAGTGCCCTGCGTACAACCACATTAGATCTCAGTTTCATAATCTTTGCTGCAATACTCACCTTCCTAGCCTTTTATGATGTCAAAATTATAGTGAGCTCAGAAGGTTTCTCTCCAAGCCTTTTCAGCATAGGAATAAAATCTTAAATCAAACTAAATAATTCATTTCTTAGGTCCAATAGACCAAAGTTTGGTCCCAATGGATGTTAACCATCATCATCATCATCATTACAAAAATTATAAAACTCGACTTAAAACATCAAAATTATCTCAACATGGTTGACAATTTAACAAAAACAAGAAAATAAATAAATTTCAAATATATGAATCAATTTTTTAAATCTTTTCAATATGGAGGAATTTGCAAGTGAAGAAAACAATTTTTAAATTCTTTTAGGATAAATAAAATTTGAAAATAAAATTCTTTTATTTTAAAATATCTAAATTAAAATTAACAATATTCATTTTTATAAATAAATTTTAAAAATATAAATATTTTTGAAATAAATAAGAAAATAAGTTAATGCTTTAAAATTGAAGTGTATTTAGTAGGAGTTAAAGTTTGTTCCTTATAAATTATTATGGGTAATTCTTAGTAGTGTGGTTTAGTAGTGTAGTTTTCTTTTAATAATGTTGATGAATCAACCTGAATTAATGGATAGCTAGCAATCATAATTTTCTTCACTACTAATTTGACAAGAAAATTATGATATATTTTTTTAATATTTAACAAAATAAAAAAATAAACTTAATAAACCATTCATCTAATTTATAGCAAATTTTTAAATAAATAAATAAATGTATCCTCTTGCAAAGCTACTGAAACATTGAAATTATGTAGAAGTTACCGATCAAACTTGTAACTCCAAAAACGACAACTCCAACAAATTCATGCTTGATTACTCTAAAAACCTCTTAAAACATAAAAGGGTAAAAATTGTTACAAGCAAAACCATATCCAAACATCGAAGGTTCCTTTTTTTCCATTCTCTTCTTGAAGGACAATCTGTTCCATTCAGAGCTTTTGTAAAACACATAGGCAACGATTACTGATGGATGTTTCCTTCGAGTCAAACTACAATGTGTGCAAAGGAATAAACTACGAGAGTTTTGTTTCAATATTTCTGCGGATTTGTCTGCGGCTTCTACAATGGTTTCTGCAGCTTCTAATATTTTGTCTACAGAGGTTTCTCTGAAATACATATGCAAAGGCTAATGATAAGAGTTTCAGTACTAGGGTTTATCACAGTCCCACGAGTCATATTTTATCTGCACACCCATAGAGAATGAAGAGTTTCAGAACTAGGGTTTATCACATTTTCGTGTGAGCGTGGTTTTAATATGAGTTTCAATTTATTTCTACAAAGTTTCCAATTGAGCTAGCAATATTATTAAGCCTCTACGATGATGTGAAAATGCTCTGTGGTGGTTTTTGCGAAGTTTCTTGGTGCAGCAAGCTCTGGTTTAGAGGTCGATCTATCCAATTGAGCACAGAATTGTTGCTAAGAAGGCAGACTCTACTGTGGAGTTGGGTTTGCTATTGCTTGGGCTGAGATCTGATTTTCATTAGAGCACATTTTCTGAGGGTTTTAACTTCAAAAAAAATAAAAATTGACAGGGGTATGTGAGTACACGTGCAAAAGTGAGGGATCTAGCAAGCCAGAATTAACTTTTTCACCTCAACGATAGGCTCACATCAGCTGCACCTCGACAGTGGGCTTGCATATTTGGCATAGTTTTATCAAAAATCTTGTGTCGAGTTTGCGAAACAGGTCTGCGATGCTATTTTTCCAAACACTTTTCCATCATCCTTCCAGATCCAATCCAGTTTGCAGGCTGCGGTTCATTTTGGGGCATGTGAGGTCTGCTGTCTGGTTTGCTAATATCAGGTGAACACATTCCTTATCTTTTTCTAATACATATCTGCTCATATATTTTCAAGTATGAATAATTCACCACAACTACCAAACATTACCAAAGGTAGACCTAGCATAGTTATTCTATAGAGCCTTTATGAGTATATAGAGTCTTTAAAGAAATGTAGAGAAGAAAGAGAAGTCAAGATACAAAAAGAGTTAGAAGCTGTGCTGGAAAATAAATTCACATCTGTTGAAGACAAGATCCAAAAACAAATAGAAATAAAATAGAACTATTATAGAATAAATGGAGGCAATGGAGACTAGGTTACAGGTTATAGAAAAACAAAACAAAGATACAAACAAAAAAATCCTCACAAGGAGATGATGATACTTTAGAGAGTCTTAAAATGAAGAACATGATTAAAGAACTAGAAGAAAATGTTAATAGCCCTCTCACCCTAAATAGTGTGGTAGGTAAATTAGATATCAAACCAATTAAATATGAAATGAAAAAATTGATAGAATTAGACCATGAGCATAACAAAAGTGCCTTGAACCTTATAATCTTTGGTCTAAAAGAGGAGGTAGACGAGGATAATTTAGCCATAGCCTAGATAGAATTACATAATAGATTACAAATTGAAACAATGTGTCTCACAAAAGCAACAAGGTTGGGAAAATTAACTGAGAATAAAGGGAGCCTGCTTTGAATAAAGGTGAGCTCTACTGACCATAAGTATGACATACTTAGTAAAACCTCAAGTCTAAAAGGAATGATAATATTTATAAATGAAGATCTCATTCCAGAAGATCAAGTAGAATTAAAGAAGGAGGTTCAAAAGGTAAAATAAGCTAGGAAGGACGGAAAATGGGCAATAATCAGAAATAGAAAAGTCGTTATTTGAGATAGAAACCAAAAAGATAGTAATAAATAGAAATTCAACATGCTCCAGATTCTTTCTTGGAATTGTCGGGGCTTTCCATGGAACAAAGGACCAAAGCTAAGCTAGATCTCGAATTATGTTGATATTATATTGCTTGTTGAAACTTGGGAGCACGAAGAATCTAAGGTCCCTAACATAAATGGCTTTGCACTATGGTCTACCTGGAACAAGCAATCATCTCGTAGAGGCATTGGGGGTATAGCTTGTTACATTAAGAACAACATCTCCCCCCATGCTATGATTTATAAAAATGACCCTTATAACCAATATAGTTGGATAGGGATTACTGACATTGATGATAAAAAGACCTATACATAAATATCTTATTTTTAAACCATCAATTCTAACTTCTATAAGAAAAAGAATCTAGATAAAAATAGTCCTTACAATGGTTTAGAGAATGATATTTCTAGCCTAAGGAATGAAGGTAATATCATATTAATGGGTGACTTTAATGCTCAAAATTCAAGCAACTAAGTTATTCTTCTAAGCAATAAATCCAACCCTAATCCTCTTTGGTTAGACGAAAACCTTACTCTAGCTAGCCGGTACAAAAGGAGCTTTGATGACCTCGCGGAGAATTTGTTTGGGTCGGAGCTAGTCAAGCTCTGTAGTGCTTGAGATCTTATAATTTGTAATGGTCCAAAGAAGTGGCCCAATTCTAGCCAAATGACCTACATCCATGGGCTTGGTAGCAACGTGGTAGACTATGTTATTTATGATCTCCCTTTATAAAACGAAATAATAAATTTTGACATCTTAAACGACCACAAGCCTTACTGTGATCGTAAGCATTCACTTATAACTTTTAATTTTGTTAATCATAGAGATCCCATAGACGATAATCCTTATAGCCAAAATAACTTAATCTTTGATAGAAATAAAAACTATCTCTTTCTAAATGAATTAAAAATTAATTTGCTTCCTTTATCTAGTATAGACAGCATAGAAGACCTCTATCAGAATTTTACTACAATCCTCTCATATTCTATTAACATGTTCTCATTTGAAGTTTCAAGTAAAAAAAGAAATAACAAAACCAACCCATGGTATGACAAAGATTGTAAAAGTGCGAGGAGAGAAATTAAGGAAGTTGTTGATGAATCTCTTAAAATTGGAAATATAAAAATATCCAAATGATCCAGGCAGATATTGGCGGCCACCCAGCAAGTCCACTTAGACCCCCACCATTGTTTCTTTTAGCTTTTCAGTTTCCTTAAATGTAGCACAATTTACTATTTTTAGCAGTTTTTTGGGTCCTGAACTTCCGGAGCCATTTTGAGGCCCTAACCGACGTTTTTGGGAAAATTGGGAGCAACATCGGCCCATGGACCAATATTTTTCTTTCGAAAGTTGTAGTTCTCAGATAGATATTTCTATCAAGATATTGTGTGCATCAAACGAAGATCGTATGCCAAAGTTACGACCCCGGGAAGTTGATGTACCAATTTACCCAAACAGGGCCCATAGTTTGGTGTTTCATCTTCTACGGTTAGGTTTATGGATGTTTAGGGTTTTCCATCATTTCTCAACAATAAATAGGCCTTCGAGCCTCATTGTAACATAGTTCAGAGGCATGTAGCTGCCACATCTCTTCTCAGAGATAAGCTACCATTGGCCTAGCTAGTTTATTTCTATTTTTGTTTGTAAGCATATTTTAGTATTTTAAAGTAATGAAATGAAGTATTATCTCTATTGCATCTCTATATGTATGGTTATATCTGTAATTTTTTGTGTTCCTATTTAAATATGGATTAGTGGTATCAGAGAAATCTGCTCTTTCTCTGTCTTTCTTTGCATGTCCCCAATGAGGTTGGGAAATAAGGAGTTAGGGCTTGAACTGGTCGAACCTTTGCAAAACCAACCTCGCAAATCTCGACGGCCTCACATGGCGTATGAAAAGAAAGATGAGGGGGCAGGAGATCCTATCAAAATATTTCTCAAAGAGGCCCTCGAATGACAAAGGTACCTGATGATGGAAACTTTGCCCACATCCTTCTGCGGCTACCCAGGGGCAACACATCTACTTCCAATAGCTACTCTGGAAGCACCACACCATTTAAGGTACAAGTTAACTTTGACATTCCCATATTTCAGGGTTAGATAGATGAAGACACTAGCCGGAAAAATATTACATTTTCTCTTCTCAAAGCAGCCCCCCACATCAAGGACTAGTGGGAAACCTACTGCAAGGAGAAGGATGAAAGTACGACCTCACTATTTTTAGCCGCACCCACTTGGAATTCATTCTGGACTACCATCAAGGAGAATTACTACCCTATTGAAAGCTATGAGGATCAATACATAAATTGAACCATGCTACGACAGGGAAGGAACAAGACGTGCCAAAGTTTACCAATATTTTCCACACCCTTCGCACAAAGTTGGGTATCAAGGATTCAAAGCAGCATTTTCTACTCAAATACCATGGCTTCCTACATGGGTACATCCAGGAATAAATAGAATTCCTGAACATCTCCTCTCTCAGCACGGCATACTGATATGCTGTCAAGATCGAGAAAAATTTTAAACAGAAGAAGTGAGACTTTCAATCTACGAATTTGAAGCAAGGGAAAGGTGCCCCAAACAGCAAAACAAAAGACAAAGCCAAGGCAGGGCAGCCCAGGACAACCCGACAAAGCTGCAAGAAAAGAACAGCGCCACGAATCCTAAAAAGGACACGGGAAAGTGGTGTGAGTTCCATAAGAGCTCCACTAACAAAACAAGTGAGTGTCAGGCCAAGCAATCACTCGTGACCGAGCTAAAGGTTTCAGAATCAGATGCATGTTCCGACTCTGAGTCAGAACCCGACAAGGGGACTGACAAAGGGAAGCAAATTATCAATGCGGAGCCATTGCCATTGTTTCTACCATGAAGATCTAGAAGGAGGACCTCGATGATCCTGAAGAGGAGGAGTGTCTCTTCCACTCCCAGATGTGGGTAAAGGGCTCCCCGCTACAGTTCATTGTTGACATTGGGAGTCAAAATAACCTCATTTCGACAGAGGTCATGAAGCGGCTCAGCTTACCGACCATAACACATCGACAACCGTACAACATCGGGTGGCTTAACAAAGGACAGGATCTTCGCGTGAGCCAGCAATGTCACCTTCCATACAACATCAAGCCCTTCACGGATGAGGTATTGTTTGACATTGCTCCCATTGATGTTTGTGATATATTATTAGGACAACCATACTTGTGGAAGTGACATGATGTGTATGAATCAAGGCCCTGTGTTGTTATTGTTACTTTGGGAAATAAGTTGTACAGGATACTGGAGGTACCACCGCCTACCGCTATCTCTTTGGTTACTACAAAACAATGCAGTAAGCTCATTTCCAAAGCCAGGAAACTTGCTTTCCTAATGATACGCCCTAAAGGCAAGAATAATATGGTGGCCATGACCTCCAGACAGGTCCCCTCCGCACGACAACTACAGATGGACAAGGTCGTGGAGGAGTACGAGGACATCTTCACCTCCCCCATAGGGGTTCCTCTGGACTGTCAGGTCAAGCACTCCATCGATCTAACCCCAAGTGCGTTGCTGCCTAATGGACCAATCTGTCGGGGCTTAGTTCTAGAGAATGATGAAATCATGAGGCGGATTTAGTAGTTGCGATGAAAGGTCACATCCATCCGAGTTCATCATCCAGTCGAAGCCCGATCGTGTTGGTACATAAGAAAAATGGGACTTGGAGACTCTGTATTGACTATCTAGCACTGAACAAGATCACTGTCCGTAATAAGTACCTGATCCCATGGATTGATGACCTCCTGGACCAGCTAAAGGGGGGAAAATATTTCTGCAAGATCGATTTGAAGTTAGGATATCACCAGGTACCTATCAAACCCTCTGATGTGTGGAAGACTGCCTTCAAAGCCAAGGAGGACCTTTTTGAATGGTTGGTTATGCCTTTTGGATTGATGAATGCTCCTACAACCTTCATGAGGCTAATGGATGACATCTTGTGGCCATTCACCAACTCATTTGTAGTGGTACACTTGGATGAAATCCTGATCTTCAGCCAGAGTTGGGAAGAGCACCTCCACCACATCCAACAGGTTCTCCAAACACTACAGAAACAAAAGTTATGTGCCAATTTGGAGAAATGCACTTTTGGCATAACCCAGGTTCAGTATCTGGGATACATTATTAATGAACGGGGGGTTGCATGTGGATCTAGCCAAGATCCAAGTCATTCGAGATTGGCCATCTCCAACCACTCTGACAGAGCTCCATAGCTTTCTAGGTCTTTGCAAATTCTACCACAGTTCATGTTGGGATTTTCTCATATCACTTGGCCCTTGAGTCAAGTCACCAAGGGAGGAGCAAAAGAAAAATTATTTTGGTCTGAATCTCAACAGAAGGCATTCACAGAGTTGAAAGATCGCCTCTACTCGGCACCAATGCTCGCATTACTAGACTTGCAACAACCATTTTAGATCAAGACACATGCCTCTAACTATGCTATTGGGGCAGTCCTTACTCAATACGGGCATCCAGTGGCATGTCATAGTGAGACACTTTCAGACATAGTCTGGAATTATCCCACTTATGACAAAGAGATGTATTCCATTGTGTAGGCCTACCAACAATGGAAGCATTACATTTTGGGAAAGGAAACAGTCATCCACATAGACCACCGGCGAGTGTGCCAAGATGATATGGGAAGCACACTACAGTCAGTCTGCTGGGCATTTCGAGGTCGAGAAAACGGTGGCAGTACTATAGAAGTATTTCTATTGGTTGAATCTTTGATAGGATGTTGCGATGTACATCAGATCATGCACTTCTTGCACCATTGCCAAACTGACAATCAAGAAGTAAGGCATCTATAACCTACTTCCTACCCCTAGTCGACCTTGGGAATCCATCTCTATGGATTACATGTCAGGCCTTCCTTCTACTAAGCATGGAAATGACTGTGTTTTTGTAATTGTCGATAGATTCTCGAAGATGGCCATTATGGCGGCCTGCAAGAAGAATATCACAAAAGAAGCCACTGCTAAGCTCTTATTTGAATGAGTGTGGGTACACTTTGGGATCCCACTGACTATCATCTCAAATTGGGACAACAAGTTCCTCAGTACATTTTGGTCTAGTCTCTGGTAGATGATGGACACCAAGCTCACTAAGTACACAACCTTCCATCCTCAAACTCATGGCGAGATAGAGGTTGTCAACATGATGATCATACACATTATGTGCATGTACAACTCAAAGAATCCACGCACATGGGATGAGAGCCTCCCCTATGTTTAACAGAGCTACAACGGGGCTCTCCACAGCTCAACTCGCCACAACCATTTTTAGGTGGGCTTGGGATTCTAGCCACTATTTCCCATTGATGTGGCCATGCCATTTGCAGCTACTCACGCAGATTTGGCTCATGTCCAGTCCGAAACAGATAAGGCAAATAGCTTCATTAAGCATGTCCAACATATTCGTCAGCAGGTCCACAACATCTGGAGAAATCAAATCCCAAGTAAAAGCAGTGACATGATCCACATCGGGTGCCACACAAGTTTCAGGTAGGCGACAAAGTCTCGTTGCATTTGCAAAAGGAACGCCTTACCGGAGCCTATCGGAAACTCAGACCACTCCGATATGTTCCTTACACCATTACCAATGTTGTGGGGGACAATGCATTTGAGCTCATCATTATCCATTCCTTGACCTACACACAGTGTTCAATGTGGACCGCCTTTCGCCATACTTTCCACCATCACTAGACACATTCGACATTGCAGAGTAGCTCACACCCACAGAGTTAAATCCAAATTGCATGGAACAAGTTGCAACTGATCAAATCATGGACACACAGATCAAGCACACTTGCGAGTAGAATATCCAACTATATAGAGTTGTCAAAGTAGGCCAACTCCTTCACCAAGGCAAGTGTCTCACCAGGGACCAAGTTTAGCAGAAGCTTCCTCATCTCATGTAGGAACTCAACGCAATGGGGACCATTGCTTCCTAAGGGGGGAGGAATGATCCAGGTGGATATTGGTGGCCACCCTCCAAGTCCACTTGGACCCCCACCATTGTTTCTTTCAGCTTTTCAGTTTCCTTAACTGTAGTACAGTTTACTATTTTTAGCAGTTTTTCGGGTCTTGAACTTCTGGAGCTGTTTTGAGGCCCCAAACGATGTTTTTTGGGAAAAGTAGGAGCAACATGGGTCTATGTACCAATTTTCCTCTTCGCAAAGTTGTAGTTCTTGGATAGATCTTTCTAACTAGATATTCTGTGTATCAAACAGAGATCGTATGCAAAAGCTACAACCCCAAGAACTTGATGTACCAATTTACCCAAATGGGGCCCACAGTGTGGCATTCCATCTTCTAGGGTTAGGTTTTTAGATGTTTAGGATTTTCCATTATTTCTCAACAATAAATAGGCCTTCGAGCCTCATTATAACACATTTCAGAGGCATATAGCCGCCACATATCTTCTCAAAGATAAGCTACCATCGCCCTAGCTAGTTTATTTCCATTTCTGTTTGTAAGCATATTTCAGTATTTTACAGTAATGAAATGAAGTATTATTTATGTTGCATCTCTATATGTATGGTCATATCTGTAATTTTTTGCGTTCATGTTTAAATCTGGATCAACGAAGCCCTAACTAAAAGGAAAGAAAGGCAGTATATTCGTAAAAGACAAGAGAATCTCTTACACCTCTCTCAGGTAGCTCCTAAGAAATTCTGGAGGTAGATTCTAACAAGGAAAACTAAAGATAATAATAAAATTTCTTTACACCTATCTTAAAAAGCTTTATGAATGTCCAAACATCATGGATAAATTTGATATCCTTCTCACAACGAAAGAATTTTTCTCATTAGAAAACATTGATTGTGGTGTTAAACGCTTGGAAAATGGGAAAGCTAAGGACATTGAAGGTTACCAAGAAGAAATCTTAAAAACTGGAGGTCCTGTCCTCATCCCCCACATCCACAAGCTTTTCAATCAAGCGGTCAAGCAAGTGTTCCGTAAAGCATGGACTCAAGGCCTAATTATCCCTATTTTTAAAAGTGGGGATACAAATAACTCCTCTAATTATTGGAAAATTATGATCAGCCCTCTCTTAGCCAAGTTATATTGTATTATTTTGGGAAAGAAGTTGAGCATATGACTTGAAAGTGAAGGTAAGCGAGCTAAAGGCCAAGCGGGTTTTAGAAGGCATCACTCAACAACGGACCACCTCATCACGCTTAGGATCATTGTGGAGGAATGCTGCAATGATAAATCCAATCTCTTTTGTTGCTTTGTGGACCTTAAAAAGGCTTTCGACATGGTTCCTATAAACAACCTGTGGAATAGATTAGAAGAGCTACAGGTTCCTTTCGAGATGAGAGCTACCTCTATAAGGTTATACAAGAATGTAATTGCCCAGTTAAAAAGCAATGAGCGGTGGTTGAAAGATATTAAGTGTAATATCGGAGTTAAACAAGGTTTCACCCTCTCCCCTACCCTATTTGGCATTTACATCGACAAGCTAGAAGGTTGTTTAGAGGAAGAAAGCTGCGTTGTCACGATCTTAGCTGGGATAGTCATCATCCTTCTTCTCTATGCTGACGATATTTTTCTTCTCGCAAGGTGCCCATCTAATCTTGATAAGAAACTTACACTTCTTAAGGATTTCTTCTCTACCATGGGTATGACTGTTCACACTGACATAAAAGAAGTTACGATTATCAAATCCAAGAATGACACTTACGCAAAACCATATCGAGACATCGAAGATTCCTTTTTTCGAGTCAAACTACAATGTGTGCAAAGGAATAAACTTCTCAGGATGGGCAGCAGAGATTAACTTCTCAGATTAATTGCCAACAACAACAATGCTTTATAATGGAAAGAAACACCACAGCCAATGATGGGTAGTTGAGTCAACACCACTGGTAGTTGAGTCAACACCACTCATTTTATTTGCAGAAGGCTGCAAGTACCCTTCTAGGTGGGGTTGAAGGCCTTCTCGCATGCTGTACAAACCGATTGTCCAGCACCAGAACATCACCAACTTCCCAGCTGATGTCCACGCACTCTTCTTCAGCTGTTTGGACGTATCGTTCAATTGCCTCTTCAGGAAAGAGGGAACCATCTACAAGCATTGGGACTATCTCTCGAAGTGCTGAAGGGTTGAACCATGGTTTCCTCTTGTCTGCGTCTCCGTCAACAGTTCTTATGGAAACAATAGGTCCTATTTCAAATAACATTGTACCATCATCTGCCCACGTTATTTTGGATACTGGAACACCTGATGTTGCAAGCCAGGAACACCACATAAACATCAATTTCGTTACCCCGTACTCTTTCTTTTTCTAAATAATTTGATTATTTAAAATGGTAAAGCTGAGATGAAGTAGGAGAGATCTGGATAAATATTAAAATTAATACAAATTCAGTTTGACCTATATACAAATTATGCAGATTTAACCTAAAATAAAATTACACAGATTTATTTTAAGATGAAATGTAGATTTTTAGTTTATTATTTCTGTACTTAAATTGTGTATGAGCTAAAGCAGTGTGATTGCTTTGAATGGATAGTTGACCCACCATGAAAGACATGAAAAACAAAAGAAGCTCATAGACAATTTACATCAAGAAGGAATAAAACAGAATGACTAACTTTGAAAACCTGCTTCCACACAATCCAGATTTTAATACATACTGCATATAACTTCAATTTATTCTTACTTCCTTTTTGCTTCCTGCTTGGTGGTGGTTTCGTAATGGGACTACCATCCCTTTAAAAAGGATTGAGGATCGTCTTCCTGAGGGAGGCTAAAGGAATAGATCAACCCCCCATCCTCTAGTTTTTTAACAAGGTGTGGAAATTTCTGTTCCACTCGTTGGGTGATCTTAGTGGTTAAAACAATTGCCATCTGCCCTCCCTCCGGAGGCGCAATCTCACAGAAGAAAATTATTTTGGTAGGAAAATTATCGAACTGAAAGGGGAACCCAAAAAAATGCCAAGAATCAGTTTGAAGAGCAAGAAAATAGAAAAGGGAACTGTAGTGTGGAGTGCAGGGAGGATGGACTTACCATAGCCATCTCGTGATGGAATTTGATGGGTTGCTCCAAAGGAGCTTCGTTTGCAGTGTAAACCCTTCAACCCTGCTTCTTGAAGCTAAGCCCAGATATGGATGCTCTTCCCATCCAAATGCTCCGACAACTACATTGAAATCTGATGCGCTTCTCAGTTGAAATCCTCTGAAGAGAAGCGCCCCAGCCCGTTTTAGATGATTGTCGATCCATTCCCTGTTGTGTTGGATGGAGTCGACCAAGGACACAATCGACGGGCTTTCAGCTATAGACGGAGGCAGCAAAACCATAGGAAAGAGAGTGCCATCTTCAAGAATCTGTTGTTGGGCAATCCTCCCTTGTTCCAAGAAGGCCAATTCCTCCATTGTTTTATCTTGTTGCTGTTCAACTCCTTCACCAAGGCAGGTGGCTCACTAGGGACCAAGTTCAGCAGAAACTTCCTCATCTTATGTTGGAACTCAACACAATGGCGACCATTGCTTCCTAAGGGGGGAGGAATGATCCAGGTGGATATTGGTGACCACCCTCCAGGTCCACTTGGTCCCCCACCATTGATTCTTTTAGCTTTTCAGTTTCCTTAATTGTAGCACAGTTTACTCTTTTTAGCAGTTTTTCGGGTCTTGAACTTCCAGAGCCGTTTTGAGGCCCTAAACGATGTTTTTTGGGAAAAGTAGGAGAAGCATGGGTCTATGTACCAATGTTTCTGTTCCCAAAGTTGTAGTTCTCAGATATATCTTTCTAATGAGATATTGTGCGCGTCAAACGGAGATTGTATACAAAAGTTACGACCCGAGGAAGTTGATGTACAAATTTACCCAAACGGGGCCCATAGTTTGGTGTTTCATCTTCTAGGGTTGGGTTCTTAGATGTTTAGGGTTTTCCATTATTTCTCAACAATAAATAGGCCTTCAAGCCATGTAGCCACCACATCTCTTCTCAGAGATAAGCTACCATCGCCCTAGCTAGTTTATTTCCATTTCTGTTTGTAAGCATATTTCAATATTTTAGTGTAATGAAATGAAGTATTGTTTACGTTGCATCTCTATATGTATGGTTATATCTGTAATTTGTTGCGTTCATGTTTAAATTTGGATCAATGAAGCCCTAACTAAAAGGAAAAAAAGGCAGTATATTCGTAAAAGACAAGAGAATCTCTTACACCTCTCAAAGGTAGCTCCTAAGAAATTCTGGAAGTAGATTCTAACAAGGAAAACTAAAGATAATAATAAAATTGCTTTACACCTATCTTAAAAAGGTTTATGAATCTCCAAACTTCATGGATAAATTTGAAATCCTTCTCACAATGAAAGAATTTTTCTCATTAGAAGACATTGATTTTGGTGTTAAACACTTGGAAAATGGGAAAGCTAAGGACATTGAAGGTTACCAAGAAGAAATCTTAAAAATTGGAGGTCCTGTCCTCATCCCCCACATCCACAAGCTTTTCAATCAAGCAGTCAAGCAAGGGTTCCGTAAAGCATGGACTCAAAGCCTAATTATCCCTATTTTTAAAAGTGGGGATACAAACAACTCCTCTAATTATTGGAAAATTATGATCAGCCCTCTCTTAGCCAAGTTATATGGTATTATTTTGGGAATGAAGTTGAGCATATGACTTGAAAGTGAAGGTAAGCAGGCTGAAGGCCAAGCGGGTTTAGAAGGCATCACTGAACAACGGACCACCTCATTACGCTTAGGATCATTGTGGAGGAATGTCGCAATGATAAATCCAATCTCTTTTGTTGCTTTGTGGACCTTAGAAAGGATTTCGATACGATTCCTATAAACAACCTGTGGAATAGATTAAAAGAGCTACAGGTTCCTTTCGAGATGAGAGTTGCCTCTATAAGGTTATACGAGAATGCAATTGCCTAGTTAAAAAGCAATGAGGGATGGTCGAAAGATATTAAGTGTAATATCGAAGTTAAACAAGGTTGCACCCTCTCCCCTACCCTATTTGCCATTTACATCGACAAGCTAGAAGGTTGTTTAGAGGAAGCAAGCTGCGTTGTCACGATCTTAGCTAGGATAGTCATCATCCTTCTTCTCTATGCTGACGATATTTTTCTTCTCGCAAGGTTCCCATCTGATCTTGATAAGAAACTTACACTTCTTAAGGATTTCTTCTCTACCATGGGTATGACTGTTAACACTGATATAAAAGAAGTTATGATTATCAAATCCAAGAATGACACTTACGCTAATTTTATGTATGACAATAGTAACTTGGAGGAAGTGTCTTCTTACAAGTACCTAGGAATTGATATTCATCACAAGCTCAACTGGAACTATAACATTGAGAAAATGATTAATGGGCGATGGAAAGCTTATTTGGCCTTGAAAATAATTGTACAACAACAAACCTCGTAATGTGGGATAGAAAGAAGTTCCTCTCTGAAACTTTAGTCACTCCTATTATCTTATATGGATGTGACGTTTGGGGTTGTAGCATCTCTAGAGAATCCTGGAGAAAGATTGAACAAATCCAGAAGCATTTTATAACATATAACCTCAAAATTAAAAGCAATACACCCTATCCTATTCTCCCTGTAGAAGTGGGTCTTTTCCCTATCGAGAGCCTAGCTATGACTATGCATCTATTGTACAAGTGCAAACTCGATAACATAGGAGACCATAGACTTCCTAAGCTAGCTTTAAATTCCAACCAAAACCACCTAAGGCTCAAACGAGGTTGGTATAAAGAGACCAGGGCCTGGTTAAACCATTGGGAGATCAACGAGAATGTTGCATTGCAAAACATTAATAACATTAAAAATATTGTTACTTCTAAGTTCAAAGAAAAAATGTGCTGTGAGAAAGATTTAGCAGCTAAAATAATATTAAGATATTATAAGGAGGTCGTCAACCCCACCCTAGAAGATTAAAAGCATCTCTCTGTTTTAACTAGCTCAAAGAAGAAAATTAATATAGCCAAGATTAGAACGAACTCTCATGAGCTCCACACTGAAATGGGTCGTTGGGCAATTCCTAAAACACCATGGATGGAAATGATCTGCCATCTCTGTGAGAATATGAACATCGAGGATGAAAATCACTTCCTCTTAGAGTGCCCTGCATACAACCACAATAGATCTCAGTTTTATAATCTTTGCTGCAATACTCACCTTCCTAGCCTTTTATGATGTCAAAGTTATAGTGAGCTCAGAAGTTTCTCTCCAAGCCTTTAGAGCATAGGAATAAAATCTTAAATCAAACTAAATAATTCATTTCTTAGGTCTGATAGACCAAGTGGTCCCAATGGATGTTAACCATCATCATCATCATCATCATTATAAAAATTATAAAACTCAAGTTAAAACATCAAAATTATCTCAACATGGTGACAATTTAACAAAAACAAGAAAATAAATAAATTTCAAAGATATGAATCAATTTTTTAAGCCTTTTCAATATGGAGGAATTTGCAAGTGAAGAAAACAATTTTTAACTTCTTTAGGATAAATAAAATTTGAAAATAAAATATTTATTTAAAATATCTAAATTAAAATTAACAATATTCATTTTTATAAATAAATTTTAAAAATATAAATATTTTTTAAATAAATAAGAAAATAAGTTAATGTTTTAAAATTGAAGGGTATTTAGTAGGAGTTAAAGTTTGTTCCTTATAAATTATTATGGGTAATTCTTAGTAGTGTAGTTTTTTAATAATGTTGATGAATCAGCCTGAATTAGTGGATAGGTAACAATGATAATTTTCTTCACTACTAATTTAACAACCAAATTATGATATATAATTTTAAATATTTAACAAAATAAAAAAATAAACTTAATAAACCATTCTCTAATTTATGGCATATTTTTAAATAAATAAATAAATTTGTCCTCTGAAAAGCTACTGAAACATTGAAATTAGTAGAAGTAACTGATCAAACTTGTAACTCCAAAAACGGCAACTCAAACAAATTCATGCTTGATTACTCTAAAAACCCCTTAAAACATAAAAGGGAAAAAGTTACAAGCAAAACCATATCCAGACATCGAAGATTCCTTTTTTTGGAGTCAAACTACAATGTGTGCAAAGGAATAAACTTCTCAGGACGGGCAGCAGAGGTTAACTTCTCAGATTAATTGCCAACAACAACAATGCTTTATGATGGAAAGAAACACCACAGCCTATGATTGGTAGTTGAGTCAACACCACTCATTTTATTTGGAGAAGGCTGCAAGTACCCTTCTTGGTGGGGTTGAAGGCCTTCTCGCATGCTCTACAAACCGATTGTCCAGCACCAGAACATCACCAACTTCCCAGGTGATGTCCACACAGTCTTCTTCAGCAATTTGGATTAATAGTTCCATTGCATCTTCAGGAAAGAGGGAACCATCTGCAAGCATTGGGACTATCTCTCGAAGTGCTGAAGGGTTGAACCATGCTTTCCTCTTGTCTGCGTCTCCGTCAACAGTTCTTATGGAAACAATAGGTCCTATTTCAAATAACATTGTACCATCATCTGCCCAAGTTATTTTGGACACGGGAACACCTGATGTTGCAAGCCTGGAACACCACATAATCATCAATTTCGTTACCCCGTACTCTTTTTTTTCAAAATAATTAGATTATTTAAAATGGTAAAGCTGAGATGAAGTAGGAGAGATCTGGATAGATCTTAAAATTAATACAAATTCAGTTTGACCTATATACAAATTATGCAGATTTAACCTAAAATAAAATTACACAGATTTATTTTAAGATGAAATGTAGATTTTTAGTTTATTATTTCTGTATGTAAATTTTGTATGAGCTAAAGCATTGTGATTGCCAAAGACATGAAAAACAAAAGAAGCTCATAGACAATTTACATCAAGAAGCAATAAAACAGAATGACTAACTTTGAAAACCTGCTTCCACACAATCTGATCTTTTCATACATACTGCATATAACTTCAATTTATTCTTACTTCCTTTCTGCTTCCTGCTTGGTGGTGGTTTCGTAACGGGACTGCCAGCCCTTTAAAAAGGATTGAGGATTGTCTTCCTGAGGGAGGCTAAAGGAATAGATCAACCCCCCATCCTCCAGTTTTTTAACATGTTGTGGAAATTTCTGTTCCACTCGTTGGGTGATCTTAGTGCTTAAAACAATTGCTGTCTGCCCTCCCTCCGGAGGCGCAATCTCACAGAAGAAAATTAATTTGGTAGGAAAACTATCGAACTGAAAGGGGAACCCAAAAAAAAGCCAAGAATCAGTTTGAAGAACAAGAAAACCGAAAAGGAAATTGTAGTGTGGAGTGCAAGGAAGATGGACTTACCATAGACATCTCGTGATGGAATTTGATGGGTTGCTCAAAAGGAGCTTCGTTTGCAGTGTAAACCAGGGATCAAAATTGAACACGTCAGAGCCCTTCAAAGGGTCTCTGGCAAGTCAGAGAAGTAAGAAGAAAATTTTACCAGTCAAAAAAAATTTAAAAATTGATTTTTGTCATTTAAAAAAAAAATTGGACTAATATCTTAAAATTTTTTAAAAAGTGCTGTCAAATTGTCAATTTCTTTTTAAATTTCATTTTTCCTGAAATTAGAATTTTAGGAATGAAAAAATTAGAATTTTAGGAATGTTGAATTTGTAAATTTCTTTTCATGTTAAAACTTAAGTCCCATTTTAGAAACTCCCATTTGAAAAACAACAGTTTCCTTTTGAGTTGTTTTTTCTAATTGTGCATATGATGCAAGTTCTTATTACGCCGTAAGGCGTTTCCCTCTGAAATCAACTCCCCTCTCTGCTTACCTGTCATCGTGTAAGCCACACGATTATATGTTAGACGATTGCAACAATTTCAGCCGTTGATCGTTGATTCAAAAGGGTTGCCCAAACGGTTTGGGCGTTTCATTTGGCGGATCGAATAGTTTCATCAGGGCAGCTGAACCGGGCTCTCTAGTGCTACATGCGTCCCACTAACCCTGTTGGCGGGCTTTTCTTGTACTGTCTGTGGGTGGAGTTGATTGATCCCAAGGCTGTACTGAGCAGGCAGCACATTCTCACAAATCCCACATTCTCACAAATCCCGGTGTTCTCAAATCCATCGTTGAGAAAGCGGACATGAGAGAAAGCGATACCGTCCTAGAAATCGGCCCAGGTACTGGAAATCTAACCCTAGAGTTGCTGCAGGACGCCCACAGAGTCATCGCAGTCGAGATCGATCCCTGGATGATCGAAGTAGTTCACAAACGCATAAAGGGGACCGAAATGGCTCAGAGATTGGAGGTGAGTTCCAATTTCCTTTGCATCTTGTTTTTACATTCATTCACCTTATTTACCTCATTAACAATATGTCAATTCCACATGGATTGTGACTCTTCATGCCCACCCCAAGTTTCAAATCCTCAGAGACATGTTTTCCCTTCATGAGTTGTTGCTTCTATGCACCTGTGTAAGCAGCGGCTCAGGCTCCGGCTCCATGTGGATGGGGCAAGGTGTAGGTCTTCTGCCACAATCACTGAGACATATGTTTTCAAATATCTGTTGTCAGCCTGCTATAGTTCGTTGTGATATTCACATAATGGAAATGGGCATGCTTTCTGCATGACCTGACTTCAGTTCATCGTGATAATCCCATAATGGAGAAGGGTGCGCTTGCTGCATTTGTAAACTGGAAACATCAACCAAAAAAAAATCCTACATTGACAACAATACTGAAGAAGGTTTATTTGTGAAATACCACATACATTAAAACTTTTTCAAATCTTTGCCAATCTGAAAACTGGGTTTAGGGTGAATTTCTCATGCCTATGCGATGAAAACTGGCTATGGGGTGAAGTCCTCATGCTTATGTGATAGCAGCCTTCTTTTCTTCAGTTACTACCTTTCTCCAATCTAATGATGCTTAGAAGTACCTGTGTGCTTTGGGAAGCCATAATCTTTTAACGTACTGCACTTTCTGTCTGGCAATGAAAAATGCCAATTTTGGCAATAAAACACTTCTTCTTTTTGCAAATTTGATGTTGCAGATGAATTCCCTACCCCCTTATGTCCAATTGGGCACCTCAGTATTAAATTTATGCAATTCAAACCTGTAATTCCAAGATTCTGGCAAAATTTCTGCCAGATTTACAAGGAAAATGCACTGGAAACTATTGTTTTTGCAAATATTTTACCTTGAATCAATTCGTCTCAGCATGCATTCAAGTTAGTTAGAATGGAATCACATAGGTTTCAGCAGTTTAGCCTAGTCGGTTGTCTCATTAGTCAGGACTTATGAGATGTATGTTAAAAGACTGAAACCTGCTTATGTTAAGGTGAATTTGTGCTGAAAACAGTTTTCAATACTCACGGATCAGACCTTGATCCGAAGAAACTTGTGGGTTAATGGAAACTCATGATCACAGATATAACTGAAAAAGGGAAAAGGAAACCCTCCTATTGAACGATTTCCTCTGCGAAGTTTTTCTCAAGCTCTTGTCAAATACAAGGCAAACTCTTACATTCCAGCTTAACAGAGTTCTTCGCAGAACTGAGGTTTTAAACATTTTGTTCGTAACAGACAGGAAAAATATCTTGAAGATGGATCACTTTCAACTGCATAATTTTTTTAGTGTCTTGTACTCTAAAGTTGGAGTACGAGGGAAAATATTCCTTGCTCATTAAATAAAGCCTCATCTGTGACTCCGTCGGTAACAACCACTCTTTAGAAGGTAGGCCCCGATATAAATACCAACATTTTGAAAGAGAGTCTAAAATCCTGAAAGGCTCTAAAGGATCATAGTGTACAACGGTGACTTCCCCACAAAGATTAGTCTCGCACATTACACAAGACTTGATCGAAGGATTTTCTGCGTAATGAAAAAGGCAATATGGGAGATTCCAATCACGTTCCAAGGCATTTTTTAAAATGTGGATGTGACAAAACGTTGTTGCGGAACGTGTTGTTTGTATATTTTAACACACTAACACCTTACAACAATGAACTAACAATATTCATGATGAAAATAGCAATAGGAAGATTTATCTGCATAATGAAAAAGAAAATATGGGAGATTCCAATCATGTTCCAAGGCATTTTTTAAAATGTGGACGTGACAAAAGGTTGTTGTGGAAGGTGTTGTTTGTATATGGGAAATTTCTTGATCATTGTGTATAATCCTAATGTTGATAGATATGTTTACTAAGTGGTTCCAGTTAATGGGGCATTGATTTGAGTGGTCAATATATTTTTATTATTTATCAAAGTAATCTTGTGTTGTATTTGTGTTCTTCAATTTATGCCTTACGGCGTTTCCTTTGCAACATCTGATGCAAATGCTAGTTAATTATTATGTCACAATTACCTTTTGATACCATTACATTTGGCAGTTGTTCCCATTTCAAAAACAACAGTTTCTTTTCGAGTTGTTTTTTTTAATTGTGCATATGATAGAAGTTCTTATTAATTATTATGTCACAACTACCCCTTGATACCATTACATTTGGTAGTTTCAATTGAGAGCGACTAGATGTCAATATGGGCCATGTATTAGGTCTGTAATTTGACTGGGTTGTGCTTGAAGGTTGCCTAAAGCAAGGTTTGATGACCATTTAAGTTGGAGAGGAGCATAGATTCATCATTCAGCAAACGACTTTCAAGCAAGGTTTAAGCACGATTTATGCTTGGAGAGGAGCGCATTCAACAAGCTTCCTAACATACTGGATTTGATTTGTTTGCGGATTCCCAATTCCTGGTATGTTTTCATATTAAAAAAGGAGATACCAAAAACATATACACATTTGTACATTCGTTTGTTGAATCCTAAACCTGTTTAGAATTTTACTAAATTTTTTCGTTCATGCAATAAACTTAAATTTGATTGAGCTACTTGTATATTTGCTTTAACATTTTGGTCACAAAAATTCCTACAAAATTAATCCTTATCTAAACTGGAGCAGGAATATAGGTCTCCTTTTTATCCATTAATGGTAAATGCATTCGATATATTAGTTGTGGCTCATATCAGGCCTGCCCTATATACAACATCCATGGGGTTGTTGTTCCACCATTTTCCTGTGGCTCATATCAGACCTGCCTTATATACAACATCCATGGGGTTGTTGTTCCACCATTTTCTTGTGAAAAAATAAAAAGAAATTTGAAAATAATTTACTGTTGTCAATTGAATTGCTCTTTTTTTTATGCTTTTCATTATAGAAGTGCGACCTGAATATGTGCCCTTCTAAATGAAATTAAGACCTGCCCTTCAAATTTGATCACTGGTGTAAACCCTTCCGTCAACCCTGCTTCTTGAAGCTAAGCCCAGATATGGATGCTCTTCCCATCCAAATGCTTCGACAACTGCATTGAAATCTGATGCGCTTCTCAGTGGAAATCCTCTTAAGAGAAGCGCCCCAGCCCGTTTTAGATGATTGTCGATCCATTCCCTGTTGTGTTGGATGGAGTCGACCAAGTACACAATCGACGGGCTTTCAGCTACAGACAGAGGCAGCAAAACCATAGGAAAAGAGTGCCATCTTCAAGAATCTGTTGTTGGGCAATCCTCCCTTGTTCCAAGAAGGCCAATTCCTCCATTGTTCTATCTCGTTGCTATTCAGAATGCTCGCCTGAATCGACGGTACAACAGTTCCTTGCCTGTCTTGAAGTTAGGCGTATATGCTAGATATTTGGTGCGTTGCCTCACATGTGGGTAACACCTAAGTCCTGAAGTAGTCAATTTAGGGAAGAAAATAGGAAGCAATGATCACCACTTTGCTTTACATTCACACTTTGTCATTGGAGTTTTTTCCACCAAAGTATGTGTTGGCACCTTTATCCTCAAGCAGTCAATATATTGAGGAAAGTGAAAAGCAATGATCACAATTTATCTTCTCATTCACACTTAAAAGCATTGGAAAACGCATTCACACTTACAAGCGTGGAAGCTTTTCCAAGTTACATATATTGTATGGTATATGTTAAAACTAATTTTTAAGACAAGCTGTCACTGATCGAAATGACAACTTTTAACCAGAAAGTAGCCTTGCCATGCCATATTTGCATAAACAATTTTTACATAAGGTAATAGGTTTTATGAAACAAATACGTTATAAATGTGGATGGAATTTTAATATCCCTTAAAGAAACCTGAGTACCTAGGAGTTGATGATCTTCCTCCTAGGTGTCTATTTGCTTGAGATCAAAATCTACTTTTGTACTTTGCTACAATGTCTCCATAATTGTTACATTTAAAACATTAAACAAAATTTATCTAAAGATAATATTAATATTTATATATATTGGCAGAAAGTGATTTCCTTCGAAAAATGATTTTCCTTGGATGTTGATCTAGTTGACTTCTTCTCTTATCCTTCAAGTTCCTTGCGAACCTGAATTCCCATGATTCTTTTATTGTTTGGTTTATGAAAACATCAAGACTATTAATAATGTAAAATCAATTATGACTTTCTACTATTTTAAAACATATTATACTATCAAATAAATATCTTTTTTTTTGAATTTTACCTCAACCTCGATTTTCTCTCCTTCCTTCTCTTCTCGCTTTCCTTTTCAACTTTCTTCCTTTTCAACCTACTTTTTGTAATAGTCTTCCTTCAACCCATTCTCTTGTTCTTCAAATACTTGAAGTAGCTCTTCGTTTCAGTTTTTACTTTTCAAGATCAAATTTGAGAGAGATGATTTATGCTTCTAGTCCTACACAATAATTGATTCTTTCTCTAAGGTGTTTAATTGTTGCATTAGTTTTAGTTACCTCTTGTAGATGGAAGCTTTTATTTTTGAGTTCATTCTCCAGCGTTTGAAACTAATCGTCCTTTTCTTTATACTCCTTCCTCGTTCCTTCTTCAATTTTCCTTCCTTCTTTCAGATGGGTTTTTAATGTGACAATATCTTTTTGTTAGGCACTCTCCTTTACACCAAATTGTTGAAGTAACCTTTTTTTCTCTCTATTTTCATCTGTAAGGCTTTTAATTTCTTCTTATAGGGCCATTAGTTTTGAATCTATTTTTTTTTGTAGAATGATTACTTTAACTTTTTACCATAAGAGAAATTTTAGTTGATTCACTATCACCTTCACTATCATCATAATTACACAAACAAGAAAATGGACCAATATTAGAACAAAAACCAACACCTGATAATTAATTGTTACTGTCTTCTTCATTCTTGATTAATAGAAAGCGAGGTGCTCCCAAAGTTGAATATTCGCTGACATCTGCCACTGCATCTAATATATCACTTTCACTGCCACTGAGGAAGATAGAGCCATCAAGGAAAATAGAAAAGAGGGATGAGGAGGTGAAGAATTTAATCCAAACAATCTAACCATGAGAAAACCAAAAGCTAAAAAATTACTAAAACAATAAGACCAAATAAATTTATCAAAAAACCCATAAAAGTTCACTTTGAGAATCATACATGATTCTTTGATAATTCTTAAATAATAAATAACTCTATAATTCACATAATACCACAAAAAATTTCTTAGGTTATTATAAGAGAGAGGCACCGGGGTTATAAGGGGGTTTAGGAATAAAGGTGATGAAGTCAACGTTATCGGATGGTTTGAGTGGTTGTGGGTGGGTGGTGGTGGTTTGGTTGGTGTGGTGTTGTGTTATAAAAAAGAGAGAGGCACCACCATCTTATCTTGCCACGTCAAACACAATGTCATGAATAAGAAGATTGTTGTCTAGGTGAGGGGAGTTAAGTTAATTTCGCATGTGAAACGAGAGATCATTAGGGAAATTGTTGAAAGTGAAGCGTGGCTAACTACGCTGAAAGGAAATTTAAAATTTAGGATTATACTTAGTTAACTTATAAAATTTCCATGGAAGGAATATATATAATCGTTTAGTCTTTGCACATGCATGCATTTGCTTTTGTCTTATTAATTTTATTTTAATCGTAAATGACGAAAGAATTGTATTTAAATGTTATATATTTCTATTTATTTTAATCGTAAATGAGGAAAGAATTGTATTTAAATGTTATATATTTCGAAGATGGAGAAATATGTTATATGTGCTTCACCAGCTACTTTGCTTAATGGCATTAAAGATATGAAGCTCATCTTATGATTTCTTGACACAGTCTCCGCAAAAAAGAATTCCTTATCTATTGAAAGGAGAGAGGCTCCACCATCTTATCTTGCCACGTAAGAACACAATGTCAACCATAATAAGATGCATGGAAGTTAAGTGTCTAATTTCACATGTGAAAATAAGAAAGAGATCATCAGGGAAGATTAGGAAAATATGAAGTGACGCGTGGCTTACTACGCTGAAAGGATTGTATTTAAATGTTATATATTTCAAAGATAGAGAAATATGTTTAACATGATGTAGACTTAGTGACACAGGAAACTAAAATTAATGTAGAATGGGCAAAAAGTAAGATATTTTTAGGGTTGTAAAATTTGAATTTTATTAAATTGGGTTGGATTCATAGTTAAATTAGTATATGGAAATTAGTTAAATGTATTTGAAAATTTGAATAAAAGAGTAAACAATTGTATTGCATATTTTATATTAAATGAGAATTGAGATGTTGGTGTTAATAAAAGTTGAATTTTATTAAATTAAGTTGAAGTCATAGTTAAATTAGCATGTGGAAATTAGTTAAATGTATTTGAAAATTTGAATAAAATAGTAAACAATTGTAATCAATCTTTTATATTAAGTGAGAATTGAGATTATGCTTCCATCCATGTATATAATGAGTTATATGATATAGGATTTATCACATTCCAATTGTGTTTATTAATTATTAAAGAAAAATTTACAAATTAGAGTTTTATGGTTTGTTAAATAAATTTTGGTTGTTAGTATGTGAAAGCATTGAATTTATTTCTAAGAGAAGAATACTTTAATGGATATGGTTTTGCGTATACTTTTTTATGATGGACATTTAGAATGGTTAATCATTGTTATTTAATTATGAAAAGTATTTATATAATATTAATTTTGATAACGAAAATTGTCATAAAACAAACATAATATTTGGTTTTAGATATAGTAGCATAGAGTATATGTTGATGATCAATGAATCCCTTTCATATAGAAGCATAAGATGTACCAATTAATATATATAGGTAAATGTGGAAAATGAATTTTTGGTATACTAGAGTAGATTAGATGTAGATGACTAATATTTCTATTCCAAATATAAATATACAAGTGTCAATTTAGGAGGATAATAGGTAGCTAGGTGAAAAAGTTATTTGATAGGAATATACATTTTAATGTTGTTGCTTGATGAGTGGTATATTACTAGTTTAGATTCATCTTAACTTCAGATCAACCAAGAGGGATCAAATCTCTTTTCACTTTAAAAGAGGTTTCTATTAAAAGAGGGATTAAACCTCTTTTCACTTTAAAATAGGTTTGCATCTCAATAGATTTGATCTCTCAACACTTGGTAGATCCAAAGTTAAGATAGATCTTGATTGGCTTAACTATTAATTAAGTATAATTATAAATATAAATATAATTTTATTTTAAATTTATTTTCACCAAATTAAATTACTATACTTAGATAACAATATTCTTACATACTAGATTTGTTGAGATCAGTAAGTGTGATCAATAAAAATTTTAAAATAAAATTATTTTTGAAAATATCTTTATTTTATTATATGTTTGAGACATGATTTTAAATATTTTTTTTTTTTATTTAACTTTTTAATTTATAAATTTTAGAATTATTTTAGTTAGTGAAAGAAACAAAAATTGTTAATTAATAAAAATATATTTATCTTTTATATATATTTTTAGAAATAAATATAATATGATGATTTTTACTAATTAAAAAAAAAATGAGTAAAATAGGTTATAATATTATTGATTGAATCCAATATTGGACATTCTGTGTTATTTGCTTCCTAATTATTAATCGATTTAAATTTATTTTAGATTTTTCTATCAAACAAAAGAGAGAGAGAGAATATTATTACTTGAAAAATAATTAAAAAACATTTATATTAAAATAAATTAATTAAAATGACATTTAATATGTTAAAGTATGTGATGAAATATTATGTAAAATATAAAGTTTAAGATTTAATTCTTAGATATGTTATTTTTTGGGATATTACCATTTCTCTTCGAAATAATGCTTACATTAGTAAGTAAACCAGATTAGTTTGTTGTTTGTTGAGTTTTGTTGAGATATTTTCTCAGCGAACATTTTCTTGTTTGGAATTGGTTGGATCTCATAATCACTATTTATGTGGCTTCTAATTTGGCTTTGATGGAAATATACGAATAGTTTCGTGTGCACAATGTCTTCACTTTCAATTTCTTTTTTGGTATCAAAGCCTCCATGGGCTTGACTTGCTCTAGGAAGGGCACAGGAGGATGGGAATATTATGAGTATTAAGTTAATATTTTGTACATAATTAGTTAGCCTGAATGTTTGTTTCGCTATTATTTAGGTGTTGAATTTAATATTTCTTGTAGTGTCTCCCTAGGGAGTGATTGGATGGAGTGACTAGCGCAGAAGCGAGCACTAAGTGTTCATGACAGAGTTGTGTTTCTTTGTGTGTGTGGATCCAACATTCTGCAACAGGCATCTATTGTGTTAAATATATGGTTATCTAGTGCGGTGGGTTATCTAGTGTGGTGTGTTTCCTTCCCAAGGAGACATGAAAATTGAATGCCGTGAAAAACCCTTACTTGTTGTGAGTGAAAAGCGCACCAATTTTCTTTCCGGTTGGGTCCTCACTTCCCCATAGAATGACATCTTTCGACACTTGCAATTCTGAAAGATAGGGAATGATGTTGGAATCACCTCTCTGAGACTTTATATCTTCAAAATTATCAAGAGTGCTCTCTATTCACGGATGTGAAATCTTGGCATAAAGTGCAAAACCAATGATTTCACTGACCTGAGAGGCCATTGATCTATGGCTACCTACATGTTTAAAATCTTGTAGGCCACCATTAGAATGTATGTCACTCTGATTCCTTCTACATTAGCTAGAAGATATCCATGTTCTCTAGAATTATCAATAGAAGATCAAATGGGAGGTTTCTCTATGTCCGTCATTTGAGATAGGGAAGTCCAACGTCACTGGAGGCATTCAGATGAATGTGTTGGTAGACCTTATTACAAATATTTTGAAGGATGAGAGGTTAAACTCCGATGGAGATTGCCTTGCAGTGATCATGGATTTTGCAAATGATAAGCGACATTGACCATGTCATACAAAGCTTGTCTGTTGAACATAGAAACAAGACAAAAGGGCAGAGATATTGTATGGATCGTGAGCTTGTCCACAACCTTTTGAAGGAAATTGAGCTTTCTATAGGAGAAATTGTACTCAACTAAACTGTAATAAGTCTCCCTAGGTGTTTTTTCAATGTGATAGATGCTTAAGGGCCATGGGGATAGAAATTCATTTGTTAAACAAACAATGTAGAGAAAAAAATTGATTTTTCCAATGGTTGCGTTCATCTATGCAGGAGGCATGTATTTCAGTGATTAACTATTGGTATATGTTATATTTATTTTTCTGGGTAAGACTATATGAAGAACCAATTAATGAACATAATAATATATTTAAACTTGTGGTTCTCAACGTTCTTCGATGCTTATAGAATGCATCGTTAGATTAATTGTGTGAATGTATTATATGTTGATGCATCTCCTTGTGCTTCGGGTTTCAAGAGCTCGGTCACGGTTATGTTATGAGATCCATGTGTGTAGAAAGGTCAATATCATAATTTACTTCTAGATACAATCAAGTATTGAGATTGTCCTTCGGGAGATCGAGAAGCATCAATTATAAAAAGTTTGTTGAAGATGGTTAGAGGTGGTTATGTCTTAAATGAGTTGAATGGGAAGCTCAAAGATTGTGTTGGTGAAAAGAGCATTGTGATGGAGACTTCAAAGTCGGGTAAGTGTCAAGAAAGACTATTCAAGACAAATGTGGCATGTGAATTGTAATTTGTCATTCTTGTAATAATCTTTCTAATAATGTAATGTAAACATTAAAAGGAGTACTTGGAAATAATGTTTAGATTAATATATAAACAAGATTAATTTGTTGTTTGTTGAAATATTTTCTCAACAAAGAATTTTTTGTTTAGAATCTCTTGGATCTCGTAAACACTATTTATGTGAAATATAATTTATTTTTAATAATATGTGACTTGTAATTTAGCTCTACTGAAAATATATAAATAAATTTTTGTACACAATATCGTCTCAATCAACTTTCTTTTATTTGAATCCACATTACCATCATTCCATCTTTTTAATGTAGAATTCATTCGACAATAAATTCCTCATAAATACTATATCAATGAAACATGATTTTTCATTATTTTCAATCTCGACTAAGATTAAGGTGGTTTTTTCCTATTTACATGGCGTCTCCGGATTCATTTTTTTTGTTAACTCAGTTACAACACAATACGATACTTCTATTTTCTCCCCAAGTGCTTTCCTCTTTATTACGTGGAAGGTTTCCAATGAACACGGCATTCAATCATCGAAATTTCAGAATGAAAACGTGGTCGAGTAAATTTATCTGTAGAGATACTTTATCCCTCTGCACTTTGCATATACAAACAATGAAAACGCCATTTTGAGTTCCAAAGGGATGAAATTGATATATCTAAATTATCTAAATTTTTTATAAATTTAATATATCTGGTTTTATAAAAGAAAAAATATTTTCAATATGATAAAAAAACATGGTAACTAGCTACTCTTTTACCAAATTTATTATCCCAGCTTATTAATATTTATTACTAATCTAGATAAAATTATAACATAGCGAATATAGATTTATAATATTGAAATTGATAAGATATATAACAACATATCATCATTAAACATATGTATTCTTATAAGAGGTTTATTATTATATATATTTACAATTTATTTAAGTGAAATATCTATCCTCTATATAAATATCTACTAAGTAATTTTGATAAAACCATCATATATTCACTTGTACGGATCTAACATGAGCAAAGAAGGAGCAAATCAAATTTCTTCATCTGGAAGCTTTTTTAGAGTGAAAAATGGAAGCTTTTTTAGAGTGAAAAAAACATTGTGTTATATTTCATTGTTTAAATTGTATTTTTGAATGTTAAATAGACTATGTATTTAGAGTGAAAATGGAAGCTTTTTAGAAAAAATACATTGTGTATATTTCATTGTTTAAATTGTATTTTTGAATTTAAATAGACTATATAGGACCAAATAAAAATTTTAACCATAATTTTTTTTTTTGTATATGTAGATATATATGAAGTTGATATTGACATAGATTAGTTAACTTACATCTTTATTCAATTAGTCAACATGGCATTGAAATATATCAGTGCACACATAACATAACAGATATAGGAAAACGATATGCTCTTTGTATTAATAAATATCAGAGAGACTTTACAACCATAAATAGAATTTTGACTTTATAGATGTCTCCACAAATTGATTTTTCCTTCTTTGTCACAAAGCACACCTCAACACCATACCTAATGCATAAAAATGATTAATTCTCTAGGCTCAAAGAAACAACATGAGGGCACAATCAATCTCCAAAATCCCACCTAGACCTTATGGGGGCCAGTGAATTTATAGGAGGTGGTAGTTTGGGATTGTTATCGAATTACCAATCTAGGCTTGAGTTCCACTTAAGAGGGGTGGGTCAAGGGATAACATATAAGGTCTCCAAGATACGATTTGAGTTCTCTATGCATGGTAAATTGTTAAAACTAGGTTGGAAGCTTCTGGAAGAGGAAGCTTAAGAAATATTTTTAATTTTTCCAAATTTCTAGAATCAACACTCTTGTAGAAAGGAGCAACTTGTACTGGTCAATGTTGGTGACCAGGCATGTAACCTGCACTTAGCACATGTGGGCTAAAGGGTTAGGTGTGCTAGGGCTTAAAACACTCATTTTGGATATGAAGTCCCAGAAACTCACAGTTATTTGGAGAAGTGATGTTTAGAGCTTTGTGAATGGTTGACGACAAAATATATGTGGATGTTGAATGACCCAGTTTATAGCCTATTAACCAAATGTGACAAAATGGCCTATAACAATGAGATAATCCCAAAGGTGTTGGGAATAAAGGTCATGTTGTAGTATTTGCTCTGCAGGTATGAAACCATGTTGATCATAGAGGTGGGTTACTCGATTCCATGTTGGTTGCAATATCTGGCTAAAAAACTATCATTAGTGGAAATCAACTTCAATTAAGTCGCTTTTACTCATTAAAATAGCGGAATTCATAAAAATCAACAAAAAATTATCTTAAGTCTCTTTTAAGTTGATTTTTATCATCAATAGGGAGAAAAGGAAGGTGATGCTCAGATAGGAGTGGGGTTTATACTAAAAAACGGTTGAATAGCAGAAAAAGAAATGTCAATTGAGAGCCCTAACATCTTCCCATGAATAAGTATTTATATGTTCACATGTAAATAATCATGTAACCCTTGTTCTAATATATTTCTTGACCAAAATTGGGCACAACTAAGAAAAATTGGGGAAAGTTGGGTCAAAACATGATTTGTAGTCTAATGATTGCCAATGGAGATATTCACATTGTCCCACTCCTTTCCCTTGCTACATGAAGCTTCTTTTCCAAAGCCATGTTTTTTTGTGTCTAGATTAATCAACAATGGGGTCGATGATATCAACTTATGCATGAATGAAATATAATACATATATAAAAATAAACGCAAATATGCAGAAGAAAGAAATCTTCATTTCATTAATATCAAAGAACTGAAAGATGCTTACATATAGAATGGAAATAAAATAGCTTTCGAGATGGTAGTTTATCTATGAGAGGAGATGTGGTAGCTACATGCCTCTAAATTATGTGACAATGAGGCTCAAGGGAATTTTTATTATTGAACAATAAAGGGAAACCCTAAACAACCAAAACTGTAACTGTAGGAGATGGAACACTAAGAGTTTGTGGCCCCATTGGGTTTAGTTGGACAACCAACTTCCTAGGGTCGTAACTTGTTCATATGATCTCTATTTTGCATGTACAATACCTCATTAGAAAGGATCTCTCAGTAATAAAATATTTTCGGCAAGACCCTACTTACATCTACAAGCTTGTCGCAGAACTCAAAAAATGTCATTTAAGTGGTCAAAAAAACTCCAGAAGTTCAAGACCTGAACATTTTCTAAAAATACTAAAGTGTGCTATAATCAAGGAAACTAACAAAAGTGACTAGAGGTCTTGGTTGAATAGGAGGGTGGCCACCAATATCCACCTACATTATTCCTCCCCCCTTCGAAAACAATAGTCCCCATTCCGTGTAGAGCCTCCGTGATGTGAGGAAATTCCTAGTGAGCCACTTGCCCTAGTAAGCCACTTGCCTTGGTGAAGGAGTTAGTCTTCTTTGATAACTTGATATAGTTGGATCCTCTAGTGGAAAGTGTTCTTTATCAATGTGTCCATGATCCTATCATTTTTGGCCTATTTGATATAGATTGAGTTGATTTGTGTTGGTGCTAGCTACTCAACAATGTAGGATGTCTCCAACAATGGGGAAAAGTATAGCCGCAACCGGTCCACATTGAATACTTGGTGTAGGCTAAGGAACAATGGAACGATAAGGTCAAAATAGTTGTCCCCTATAGCAATAGTGATGGTGTAAGGACCATATCAAAGCGGGTGAAGCTTGTGGTGGACCCCATCGAGGTGCTCCTCTTGCAAATGTAACCAAACATTATTTCCTAGTTGCAACTTGTGTGGCACTCGATGCTGATCATGACATTGTTTGTAATTAGAATTTACTCTGTCTAATACGTCATGGACCTTATTGTGGATGTGTTGAATGCACTCAATGAAGTTATTATCTTTGTCAGCTTCAGATTGTACATGAGTCGAATATGTCTGAGTAGGTGGAAGTGATATGACAACATCAATGGGACATAGTGGTTGGAATCCCAATCACACCTGAAAGGGGCTATGACCAGTTGAGATGTGGAGAGCTCTATTGTAGTTGTGTTGAAAAAAGGGTATGCTTTCATCCCATCTGCATGTATGCTTCTAGTTGTATATGTGCAAGATGTGCACACTCATCTTGCTGACAACCATTGTCTGGCCAGCAATTTGGGGGTGGAAGGTCATGGACTTAGTGAGCTTGGTATGCAATAATGACTAAAGGCTTGACCAAAATGTACTTAGGAACCTATTGTCCTTATTTCAGATAATGGACTGTGGGATCCCAAAGTTTACCCGTACTTGTTAAAAAACGAGTTCGGTAGTGGCTTCTACTGTGATGTTCTTCTTGCACGTCACTAGATTGACCATCTTAGAGAATTTATTGATGACTACGAAAACAAAGCCATTTCCATGATTCATATAAAGAAGCTTTGACATGCAATCCATGGAAATGGATTACCAGGGCTGGTTAGGAGTAGGCAGAAGAGTATACAAGACTTGTTTCTTGAATGTATCCTTGGCAATGGCATAGGCAATGCAACATCTAATTTACTTCCCAACATCATGTCAAAGGATCAACCAATAAAAATAATTCTCTAGTAATACCAGTATCTTTTCTACCCCAAAATGTTGAGTCACCCGACTATATTGTGCCACCAAAATCATCTTCGCACACTCACTTCAGGGAGCACATAGGTGTCCTAGGTGGCATAACAGTGCATCCTAGAGGTGAAATTCTATAACTTTCTTATCTTCCAGGAGTATCTGGTATGTGGTGCCAAATTCTGGATCACTCTTATAAATATGCATCCATCCCGAAGTCTCATGTCTACAAGAGTAGAGCACAGTGGTCAATGCAATAACCAGTGGTTGAATGAGGAAACCAGTAACATTATTAGTGTTTCCCTTCTTGTACTTAATGTTCAAACATAACTGTTGCATATATGCGGACTATTTCTTACGACGATCGTTTTGAAGCTTCCCTTGTGTATATGTGAACTAGAAGGATCTGTGGTGTATGTGGATGATCATTTCCTTCCCCAAAGTGTAATGATTCCATTTTCAGCAGGCCTTCGAAATGAAATACATCTCTTTATCATTAGTGGGATGCATTCAAGTTGTATATGAAATTATCTCACTGTGATATGCCACCAGATGTCCTTGCTGGCTAAGAACTCCACCAACAATATAGTCAGATGCATTTGTTTCAGTTTTAGATGATTATTGTAGGTTTGGTAATGTGAGCACTGGTGCAGAGCAAAGGTGATTCTTCCACTTGAAAAAGCCTTCTATTGGGATTTGGAGCTTTGTTGTACTGGCTGGGGCTGGACAATCCCAAATAACTTGTATCTTGGCTGGGTCCACATGCATACCCCGCTCATAATTTATACACCGCAGATATTGAACCTCGGTCATACCAAAAGTGCATTTCTCCAATTTCGCACACAATTTATATTGTTGCAAGGTTTTGAGGACCTGTTGAATATGGTGTATGTGCTCTTCCCAACACTGGTTGAACAACAAGATGTCATATATATATAATAACATGAATGAGTTGGTCAAGGTTCACAATATTTAATCCCTCGACCACATGAAGGTTGTAGTGGCATTCGTCAACTCAAAAGGCATGACCAACCATTCGAAAATGCCCCCCTTGGATTTGAAGGCAACATTCCACACATCGAATGTTTCAATTGGTACTTGGCAATAACCAAAGCTCAATTCAATATTTTTCAAATATTTTCCCCCCTTGAGTTAGTCTAGAAGGTCATAAATCTGTGGGATTGGATACCTGTTATGGACAATTATCTTATACCGCACCCGATATTCAATATAGAGCCTCCAAGTTCTATCCTTCTTCTGTACCAACACGATTGGGCTCCCTTATGGTGATGAACTTGGCCTGATGTTCCCTTTCTACAACATCTCCTAAATCTGCCTCTTATTTTCATCAATGTTCAGAACAGAGTGTTGGTAGATTAGTTCATTGGGTAGCGACGTGCCTGGGTCAAATTGATGGAGTGCCTAACTTGATAGTGTAGGGGTGCCCCCGTGGATGAGGTGAAGATGTCCTTGTATTCCTCCACGACCTTGTCTATCTACTTCTACCGTGCATAGGAGCCTTGTCTGGAGGTTGTGGATGTGGTCACAATGTTTGTCTTGCTCTGAGGGAAAATCATAAGCAAGACAAATTTCTCGATTTGGGAAATTATCTTATTGCATTGTTTAGCAGAGATAAAATAAAACTCTATAGGTGATGCTACCTATGGTATCTTGTAAAATTTCTAACCTAAAGTAATAATAAATGAACGAGGTCAAGATTCGTATATAGCATCATGTGTCCACAGGTATGGTTAACGTAATGAACCATCACATAATTCTAGAGAGGAAACATCACACAATAGATCAGCTAAAAAGGGGTTGATGCTATAAGGTAGGTGACATTGTTGACTGACATGGATATCCCACCCTTGGTGGAAGCACCCGATGGTGTATAGTTGTGGGTGTCGATTTGTTGGCAGCTTCAATCTCTTAACAACAACTGATTACTGAGATTAGGTTCTTCTAGCTCCTGCTCTTAATGATGAACCACATTGGTGAACCCTTTAACCACATCTGCAAGTGGAAGAGTTTCTCCCCCTCCTATGGATCCTCAAGTTCCATCTTTTGGAGCTTGGTGGTGGCGATCATTGTAGTGGGTTTGACGTTAATGATCTACTTTACGCTGTCAGTTCCCTTGTCTGGTTCTTGCTCGAAATCAAAGAATGCATCTATCTTTGAGTCTTTTAGCTTGGCCACAATGCCTACTTTACACGGCATTCATTCATGTTGTGAGTTGGAGTTTTATGGAACTTTCACCACTTGTTGGTGACTTTATTCACCTTCCTGTTACTCTTGGATTATGGCTTCAAGGTGTTGTTCTAGGTTGTCCTGACTCTTCCCTTTTCTCTATGGCTTGGGGATGCCTTTTCTCTGCTTCGGGTTTGCAGATCCAAAGCCTTTGCTTCTTCTACTTGAATTTAAGCTTAATCTTGGCAACATGTCAATATGTTGCACCAAGAAAGGAGATGTGTAGGAACTCCATCTCCATTGAAGATATTTGTGAAAACAAATATGGTACTTGATCACTAGATGTTTCTTAAAATATTTGAGACCCAAATTTGTCAATAGGGTATGGAAAAGATTCATCATATCATGTAGATTTTGGTCCATTTTCTACCACAACATAGTCCATTGTATGTACTTATCCTCGTATCTCCCCAAGGGATAATATTGTTCCTTGATGGAATCTCGGAAAAAATTCCCAGTGGGTGAAGCTGAAAGAGTGAGGGTTCTCTCTTACCCCTCTATCCATAGTAGGTTTCCCACTAGTCCTTGACATGGTGGGCAACTTTGAGGAGTGAAAAAGTAACATTTTCCCTATTGGAAAAATCATGAACAGAAAAATATCATTCCAATATATTTAACCATCTATCTATGACGTTCACAACTATTTGGCCTTCCAATATGAGAATGTCAAACTAGACTAATACCTTGAAGGGAGTGGCACCGCCAGAGTGGCTTCCAGATGAAGATGCATCATATGTGCACATTTGCCAAAGGATCTAGGAAATGTTGTCCATCTCCGCATTCCTTTATCACTCAAGGGCTTGTTTGAGGAATATTTTGAAAGGATCTCCTTCTCCCTCATCTTTTTTTTCTTCTTCCATGGGAGGTCATTAGAGTTTGCAAATATGGTCTTGCAAAGTCCTTACTCCTTATACCCTAACCTCATTGGGGACATGCAAAGAAAAATGGAGAAAGAGCAGATCAATTTGATACCATTGCTCTGAAGTTATGAAAGAACGAAATATAATACATATATAAACATAAACACATATATGTAGCATAAATAAATCTCCATTTCATTAATATCAAAGAACTGAAAGATGCTTACATACAAAATGGAAATAAACTAGCTCGAGTGATGGTATCTTATCTTTGAAAAATATATGGAGGCTATATGCCTCTAAAATGTGTTAAAATGAGGCTTAATGGCCTTTTTATTATTGAACAATAAATGGAAACCTTAAACAACCAAAATCCTAACTGTAGGAGATGGAACACCAATAATTTGTGTACCTCGTTGGGGTTAGTTAGGAAACCAACTTCCCAAGGTTGTAATTCGACCATATGATCTTTGTTTAGCACATATAATAACTCTTTAGAAAGGAATCTCTAAGTACTACAAGGTTTGTTGTAGGACCCTACCTATGACTATGGCCTTGTTATACACCTCAAGAAAATGATGCCATTTAGGGGGTCAAAAGAGCTCTGGAAGTTTAGGACCCAAAAAACAATTAAAAATAGTATTTTGCTATAATCAAGGAAAATTATGAAACAAAATGGAGGCCAGGGTGGAATAGGTAGGTGGCCACCAATATTCACCTTGACAAGTTGAGCTCATACTCATATGATAGAAGATCGATTATGACCACTACAACTAAAAATTATAGGTGAACTCTTACATGCCCACACACGGGTCCCACATGGTAGAACATGGGGAATCTAAACCATGAACCTAAAACTTCATAAAAATTTCATATCATGATGATTAATAATAAAGAAACCCTCTTAGGGGATGTTCCAAAGCCCTATTACGTATTGGTAGATATTGATTTCTTTTCAACCACATTTTGGCCAACAAAAATTATTTTTGTTTCTCATGTCAACCTATCAATTTTCTCTTGTAGATAGGTGTTTTTCCTCTTTATAATAGAGCTTTCCTTTTTAATATACCTATTCAAGACTTTAAACTCTTCAACCTCGACCTTTATCTTCTCATTATTTTTATTCTTATTATTAAGTTTGGAGGCCAAAGGTGTGCTTAGAGTGATTGAATACATAACACTTTTAATGGGCTCATAATAATCAGTGGTATGCTCAAAGTCATTTGGCGTTGATGGCCTAGCCAAGTCATCAAAATGGAAATCAACGGTCTCAGGTCATAAGGACTTCTAGTTTTTCTAAACAAGTACATTACAATTCCTCTTGTATGACGTGGGCTACATGTAGTGGGCATATGCTCAGATGTGGTACTTTTATAAGGTGCAAGGAATATAAACGGAATCTTTTTAGAGGGTTGAGGAGGAGGAAATAGGGCATTTTCAAAGGACAGAAGAGGTGGAAATGGACACTTTTAAAATTACTAAGCAGGAGGTGATCAATATTTTCAATCTATTTTGAAGGTTGTCTCGTAGCCATGCTTCTAGTGACCCTTCTTAATGTGGCAATAGGTTATCCAACCTTTGTCTCAACTCTCTTAGAGCCTTTCCCACACAGAATAAAATCCTAAACTTCATGAATATTATCATCCCTAGTGTGACTTTTGTTTCCATGCTCAAATTCCTCTTTATCACCAACTTCTTTGGGTGTTTCTTTGACATACTTTTTTGGTGTTTCCCCTAGTGGTTTTGAAAACCCTCACGGGTAAGTTTGTCTCTTCCCGAGAAGGCATACCAATTGGTACACTATTTTTGTAGTTATTATGAAATTAAAATATTTATCAAGCCATGTTGGTATACACTATGAACAATGTTATCAGGGTTTTGTTGAACTTGCGTTTCTTGTGGCACAACCTCTTACAAAGATAAAATGGAAAATTGAAATGCTCATCAACCTCAAAATAGAGAATCAATTGAATATGTTAGAGAGTGGTGATGGCATACTTGCTTTCACACATTATCTATTTTTGCAAGAAGAACAAAAAGTTTCTCCACTTTTCCATGATCCATGATCGAGGCATTCCATCTCCCTAGCCTTGAATTAGTTCACCAAACACATGAATCTCATCCATACCCCCTTCTCCACTCTCTTTTTTTTGAACCAATTCCTTTTTTGTGGGAGTATCATGGTGCCAAAAACTCCTCTATCACTCGCATTAGAAAATCACCTAGATAGGTAACCTGAGTATGAGAACTGTAACAACCCCAAGTTAAATTTCCATGTAAATAAATATTGTATGCACATTTCAAAACAAACAAAAAAAAACTAAGATCATGGGACATGTATTCCAAACTGAATGAGGCGAAAACATTACATTGGCATCCACTTGTGGTATATTATTTATTGGTTATGGAAATTTTCATTGATAAGAGGCAAAATGAAATAAATGACAATTATTCATTACATGATAGCAAGTACATGAGGAAAAATTATAAAAGGGAATAAAATAAAATGAAAGAAATCATAATTCAGTAGGTGGGGAAGAGGAATAGTTAAGAAAGGAGAAAAAAAGTATAAATAGTATGCATGCAAGGAAAGAAGAAGAAAAAGAAAAAGAAACAAAAATTGGAGAGAACATTCTAGAATTCTCCTTTAGAAAAAAAAGGAAAAAATAAAGGGAGAGAACTTAGAGAACAATGAACAAACAAGGAACCAACAAGAACAAGGAAGGAAGGCAAGCAGTCGATGAAGAATCTGTGTGGTAGCCAAAAGAAGATTTGCACAACAACAAGGGAAAAAAATAGTTAAGAATTTCCAAGTAATAATGTGAATATTTGATTATATTGCTAGGATTTGAATGCACGGTTCATGCATTGTCTATTTGGCCATTTTTTACTATCATTGGCATGGGATTAACCTGGATTGGAAGTCATGTATAATATTTCCTTATGTCATTTCCTCGACAACCATGATGTAGTGGGTTGCCTATTTCGTTGAGCTTTGGATTGCTAATACATTTTGGATATTGGTTGAGGTAGTCTTAGGAAAATCCTAGTGGTTGAGAGTGGAGAGGGTTTTCTTTAGGTAAGCTCTTGATTTCCCATGAGTGTGGTGAAAATATTCTGAGGCATCAAATCTTGTATTGGTTTTGGTGATTTTTGGACTCGGTGTTGGGGGGAATCATTGTGGCTTGAGGGTGGAGGTGGCTTCCCCTGGACTCCCTATTTTGTTATCTTTTGGTTTATCCCATGTAACCCTAAATTCAAGCTTTGATTATGGCACATGGGTGGATGAGCTAGAAGGAAGAATTGGTTCAACCCTAATCTATGGTCGAGTGGTAAATGGAAGTACCTGACATGCTTGGATTTACGCATATGTTAATATGTGTTATTCTTTAATGAGATCAATGAACACATCTATTGGTTTATTGTGTTGATTATGTGATTGGTTTTTCATGGGTTCATTATGGTTAAATGATTATTACATGCATGGTATATTTCTTGTTATTTGATGTGATCTTGTCATTGATCAGTTTCATGATTTGATAGGCTCTAAGATAAATTATATGAGTGCATGAACTAAGATGTGTTTATTGCTGCTAGTATGAGAGGGAAACAAGCCCTCTTGTTGAACATATGATGAAACTTATGAAATGGTGAATAATTATGCATTCATGACCTATATGTACAATACTCGTAGATTGTTTTTCTAAATGATTAGTATGTGTTTGGAAAGTTTGAACAATAATAGAGTGTGAAACATAGCATATGACACATAAACATTGTTTATGGAGTTTTGGTGAATTCTAGGTAGTTGGCCTATAGGCTACCTCTAAAATTCTAGAAAAAAGTTTGTGCCGCACTACCTAAACAAGGAAATTTCAGCTATGGCCACACTAACGATGGTTGTGCATGTGAATGGAGGCTTGCGGCCACACTGAGGATGGGTTATGCATATGGTTGGAGGCCTTTGGCTGCACTGAAAAGCCTACATGCATGTGGCTAGTGTGTAAACTAGTTCAAGGAGTATTCTGGTCTCAGGAAAAATGATTACTAATGAAAATGGATTGATAGTAGTGTTAGATTCGGTCTGGTCATTCCTCCGTCAGAGATCAAAACTCTTTTTTGCATTTCATGTTTTGGTGTCCAATCATTTTCGATTAGTTGCATTTCGTTAGGAGCATGCCATAAATCTGACGGAAGGGCTTGTGTCACTCATCCCCCTCATCCTTGGCACTACTGGCTTAGGTCTGTTTATAAAATCAAGTCTTGAAAAGTCATTTGCAATCATTTGCAGTCCTGTTTAAATTTCTAGGTCATAACAGTTATTTTAGCCAATAGGTCTAGGGTTAGTCAATTTGGTCTTTGATAAAGTCCAATAAAGCCAGTAAGCCAGAGGGAAGTCTTTGATAAGTGGTTATTTCAAAGATTTTTATTGTCATATGGATTGATTATGACTTCTCTTCAAAACTTTGTTTTGAAGATAAGTCGACATTTCATCATTTTTAGAATATCTATAATATATATATATCAGAATATATAGATATATATATATATATATAAATATATATATATATATATATATATATATATATATATATATATATATATATATATATATATATATATAGTATTATCTTGAAATCTCCAGGCGCAGCACTGGTCTCCTTTTCCAGATCATATGTCAGCTATCCCTGCAAAAAACTGCCAAGAAATTCATTATTTCAACCGAAATTAAGGAGGAAACAAAAAGCTCAAAATTCCATTAATTGTGAAAAAGTGTCAATTGCAAAAACATTACAAAGTGGGTTATTGGAGAGACAAAAATCAAAATGATGTCTAATAAATGTTTTCCAATGAATATTCAAGCCATTTTGCATGCCAAGGTTGGAGAAAAGTGTTTCAAGTCGAGTTTATGTGTTTTGGAGAAGACTGGTTCATAGTTCCCCTGCGCGGCGCATATAACAGGCAACGCAACACATATACCTTGCGCGACGCATATAGGAGTTCCGCCCTATGTTAATTTGAACCTGCGCGGCGCATATACCTTGCGCGGCGTACTGGGTAAGGAGCGCGGTGCTTATAGATTAAAGCCCGAAAATCGCTTGGAAACTCACCAAATCGCCCATACCTTGCATCAATTTGCCAGGTAGGCCCTCATCCGATGCGGTTGCTTTAATTTGGTGATGAATGTAAGTGGTTTATGGATGTTAGTTGTTGAAACAAGAATGTGAACCCACCCTTTTAAAATAGTAAAATTTGCTGTGTTTTTTTTAAAAACTCTGTTTTGTCACCAAGGATTGTTTTTTTCCCTTTCCCATTTCCCTTTTGTTTCCTCATTTCCTACCCCCTCCATTAAACTCATCAATCCTACACTACAACCCTAAACTCCTAATCCCTTACCCTTGTAAAAAATTCCTAACCCTATTCAATATCCCAAACCCTGAAACCCTATTCTCATATATAGATTTCCTCTCCCTAATTAAATTTTATTTCAATATTCCCTTCTCCCCTTCCTAATATTCCCTGGTTACATTTGTTTTCCCCTTGGTTACAACATTGTTTATATCAAAAAGAGCAGTCCACATTCAGTTGCATACAACAGTTTCATACATCAGCATCCATTCAAGGCAACTTTGTATATTCAATAGTGATGTCGTCGGGTCATTCATCTGAATATGAGGCAGAAACCCAAAGTGATTCTCCCTTGAGAGAACAGGAACCCCAGAGGCCTCGGAAAAGTGGCAAACATGTCAGGGAAGAACCAATCACCCTTATAGAACTGCATGCCTGTCCTCTTGCTATGTAGTGTTTTGAGCATCAGTCTTGTTATGAGTTTTGTCAAAAGGTGGCAGAGGTCCAATTTCATCATGAGTTGGCTCGTCTTTTTGTCTTGCACTTGCACGGAGATCAAGCTATCTTGGCTGGTGTCACCTTTACACTTACACTAGAAATGGTTTCATTAGCAACAGGTATACCAAATATTGGTGAACCATGGCACAAGAAACAACAGATTGACCGCAGCATTATGAGCCATACATCAAAGCCAATTTCTTGAGGCAACTCAAGAGAGTGTTCCCGTTCCGATACCTAAAAGATGAATATGCTCCACTCATGCGATTGATCATGAAATATTTTAGCTGTGAGGGACGGTTCTCTCGTCTTTATGCTTATCACATAAGGTTGCTCATGCATTTCACCAGGGTGCGGATGATGAACATTCCGTATTTTATCTTTCGGAACATAGAGAGGATGACCACGTTTATACAACATAGAACCCCTCAGCAGCAACTTAACAGTTTCTATCATTTTGCTCTTATAAATATTTTGGTGGCTCATCAGCTTGCGTTGCAGAGCATCACTTGGGATGATTTCATCTCTCGTGATTTCTTCAAAGCTTCAGAAAGAGTATCAGAGGTGAAACACGAGGGTGAACCTTCTCAGCAGTATGAGCGTCATGAGACGAGGCTTGTTTTCATTACATATCATAAAGGCTATCTGAAAGGCACCTGACCTTTGTTTTCAGCAGCAAAGCGAGTGTTATCTCCACCTAGCGTGGAAGGGGCCTCGCTTCCCACATCAGCACCACAGATATAGGACAAGGGCAAGAAGCCCAAGCATAAGGAGGGGCCTTCAGGCGAGCCATCAGGTTTCATTCTCGTTCATGATGATGAGACAGCTACAGATTCAGAGAAGGCCAAATATAGAAGGATTATTGAGGAGCAAGAAACAGACATTCAAGCCTTGGAAATCCAGTTGGAGATGGCCAAGGGGAACATCCGGTATCTGGAGCAGAGAAATAAGCAGCTTGAAGACCAGCATGCGATCATGGAGCTGCACAACATCCGTGAGAATCGCCAAGCTGCTCGACATAGGAGGATTGAGTTCACTTCTCTAGAGCGATAGATCAATGAGGATCGAGAGTCTAATCTTTAGAGAGTCAACATTTACTTGGAGAAGCGGTTGAACAAGGCCAATAGAGATAATGCATTTCTGAGACACATGGCTGTCCACTACAGGGCACGCAACCAAGTTTGCAAGGCACGGATAAGAAATCTAAAGGCAATTTTGAAGAAGGCAGTCAAGAAACAAAAGAGGCAGGGAGCTCAATCGTCTTCAGATTTTGGCCAGACCTCTTAATGAATGAATCAGTTTCCTACCTTATAGAGGCAAGTTGTTTTGACTGCCTAGATTGTAGTGCTTTGTTTAGAATTGGTTGAAACAACTCCTAGAATGATGAGCTCGACCCCTGGAGGCAAGGAATAGGTTGGCTTGTCTATATTATGTAATTTCTAAGTCTTTTTCATGGTTGCCTCTTGGGAAAAGCTTGGCACTCTATTGTACATTCTATCTCTGCATTTTTGGCAAAGGAAAGACGAGGGTTTTGCAGCACTATTTGGGATCCATGTCGCTTTATGTGTTGACGGTGTGCTTGTTTCAGTATTTGTAAGTTGTTATGTGTATCATTTTCCTTCTCTCATCTTCTGCAATTGAACAAATGAAGTGTTAAGGTAGAATCCATAGTTTGTTATGCTCTGCCTTTGAATTTGTTTGATTTTCCATGTTTTCATCTGTTTAAGGAGAATCCTTGAAAGTTTCTTGCTCTCCTTAACTAGCCATTCATCTAGCCATTCATTCTCTTTAAAATCATCAAGACAATCGCCTACCTTGCCCCAAGTAGACCTCTGCAAAAACTGTGTCTCATCCCCGCACCCGAAATTGCCTTTCCCAACAAAAACCTTAAAAAAATCAACCTCAAACTCCTTGTACTTCATATCTAGCCTAAGATCAATTACAAATTTAGTCGTCTCGAGCCTCATCGATTACCTTTTGCCAAGATTGACCCGGAGAGAGCCCTCTCCTGTCCTCGTAGGGCTAGCTACGAGGCTGAGCGTGGTTTGATGTGGACCTAGAACCTTGTCTTTTCAGCCTGAGACAAATCTAGGATCTAACATAGTGGCGACCATACTGGGGACAAAATGGTTTGCTTGTTGATGTCATTTATTTTATAAGCTACAGACGAAGCCTGAAGATTAGCCAGGTAGCCTTCGAAACGCTTTTGCTTTGCATTAGCACAATTTGATAAACGCTACTTCAGTCAATCTCTGGTCTAGCTTGTAATCGTGACGCTTGAAACACCCCAGTACATTTGCAAATTCTAAGCTTCTGGATGATAGGTTTAGGGTTTGACAGGCTGAAAAAGTTGTTTATGTTCCTTTGATTTCTTAAAAAAAACACGTTGGCTTCAAAGAGATATACCAGAGCTAATCCAAATCCTAATCCTCCTCATGTTTACGAAAATCCCAATTTGATTCCGAGACTCCTTCGTCAAGAGAGCTCTGTGACTCCCGTGTTTAAATCTCATTCATGTCCTGCAATTTTTAAGAATCTTGAAGAACTTGATTTTGATGAGAAGTTTGAATTGTCGCTATTTAAAACTAAATCCGAAAGTGATCTTGGTTCTCTAGTTCCAGATCCTGACTTTCCTGCAGCTCTTGAAGTTGAACGAAACAATAAATTAATTGAAAATTTTATCTTGAAGCACCTTCAAAGAGAAATTCAGTTTTCAAATCTTGTTGATTTCCTAGAAGCTGCATCTACAAATATTGGATCTTCTATCATGGCTTCCGCCTCGAAAGTTCCCACCGAACCTCCTTTCATTCCCACTATTCCCCTGCAACCTATAATCACATATCAAAAGTCTGCAGTGAATTCTCCTTCTTCATCTCACATTGCTTCTCCTCTGCATACACCTCCTCATACTCCTCATACTTCAGTTACACCCACTCCTCCAACAACCCCCAGACCAAATCCACCAAGAGCAATGGCCACTCGGTTTGCACCTCTCGCTTTGCCTCAAGTCTTGAATGACATGCTCGCAGATTATCAAAGAAAAATTCCTTTGTTTGATGGCACACCTCAGAATATCACAGCTCAGCAACATGTCGACAAAATGATGGATTTCTTCGATCTCCATGAGATTGATGAAGAGAATGTGACCATGAGGTTATTCGTGCAGACCTTTGGTGGTGAGGTAAGGAAATGGTTCAGAGCTTTTCCGGCCAGAAGTGTTCCTACATTAGAAGATCTTAAGAGATAGTTTTTGGAACATTGGGAAGTAAAGAAAGATCCGCTGCAAATCAAATCTGAATACACTAAGATCAAACGAAATGCTGGAGAGTCCGTTCAAGACTATTGCATTAGATTTAATGCAGTGTATAATGCAATTCCAGATGATTTAAAACCAACTAGAAAATCAGCGTTGCTTAAGTTCCCGGATGGTTTTGATCCGAACATGGCTTATCAATTAAGGGAGAGAGATCCAGCTACCTTAGAAGAAATGCAGAAAATTGCCGTTAGTGTTGAGGCAAATTTGAATGATAAGAGAGCTAGAATGAAAGCCGAGAAGAAAGTCTCAATAAAAGAAGAAGCTTCTACATCAGACCAAGTTCTCCACAAGGTAGAAAAGATGATTGAAAGGTTAGCTCTTGACAAGCCTGAACCGCAGATTCGAAATCCTAATTTCCGTGGCCAGCAGTAGCCACAATTCAAGATCAAACAGCATGAGCAACGAGCACAAGAAAGGGCAGCACAACAGCAACAAGTAAAGACACCTCTTCAACATAATTTTGTTGGTCACGAATCAGATGATGAAGATAATATAGATGGAGAACAAAATCACTTCTTTACTCCTGATGATATGCCCACATTTATCACTGAAGATGATGAAAATGCAGCAAGTTCAGCAGTGTAGCATGATGCAGATTTTATCTTGGCAAACGATATAGTTCTCGAGGAAGAGTTAGATGAGTATCAGAGAGGTTATATGCATGCTTTGTCCCCGCAGCGTCAGTATTCACTTAGAAATAGAAATGTTCCCATCAATCCAGTCCAGAAAAGAAAGGAAGTTCTAGCATCTAAAGATGAAACACCAGTTGACCCAAAAAAAGGAAAGGAAAGTGCTGATCCTACCACTAGCAAGCCCCCACCAGCAAATGAAAGGTAAATCAGCCCATTGTAGCAAAGGATAAAGTTGAAAAGAAAGATGTTCCAACTAAAGAGATGGAAAAGATATTCTGCTTTTAGTTTAGAAAATGAAATTTCTAAACTGAAGGTATCCATTTCCCTTGACTAACCTCATGAAGAACAGTAGCTATAGAGGTCAAGTCTCCAAAATTTTGAATTTTGACCCAATGTCAGATATGGTGAGGGTGGAGGATGATCAAGTGAAATTGATGTTTGGACAGCATTGAGTGGTGAGTCTAAAATACCTCTTTTTGTACCAGTTTGAGAGTGCATGAGTTTGTGTTGCATAATGCTATGTTTGATTCTGCTGCCTCCCACAATCTATGCCGAAAGCTATCATGGAAAAGTTGGGTTTGATACACCAGGAATATCATGATCTTTATTCATTTGATTCTAGCAGGGTCAGATGTATAGGGCTTATTAAATACTTGGTTGTAAGTTTGGATCAGATCCCCACAAATAATGTCTTGATGGATGTTGTCATGGCTGACAATTCCTCCCCGCTTTGGTATGCTCCTTTCCAGATCTTGGGAGCAAAATTGCAACAGAACAATACAGCTTGATTTCTCCTATGCAAC